>JASEVX010000006.1:63293971-63893971 GCA_031761405.1 Serripes groenlandicus | reverse complement strand
AGCCGAAACGAGGACGGCCGCTGCGTCATGGATTATGTAAGTTTTAAGGTATTTATATTACATCGATTGAAAAACAAGCTTTAAGCTTATATTAATCACGCTCATGTCTGCTTACTTCAGAAATAACCAGTACTCGCACCGTTTGCAAGGATAAATCCCAAAGGTAGAACCCGCTCATCACGGGATTCAAATCCGGGACCTTTGACACGAGAGGCCGACGCTCTACTACTGCACCAGTCTTCGGAAGGGATCCGTTGATAATTCTGAGTAAAAAACAAAAGTTTCCTCAAACCACTTTTTTGTTCAAAGATTTTTTTTGCTCACATTGAAGAGTCAGACCAGGCTGTGGATACACTGGTCTCAAATGCCTTACGATGCCACTCATTTTACCAGGCAACGGAGAATCAAGGAAGATTTGAATTTCGTCGAAGAAAATATATCATATTCACTCAAAGAGTACACTTTGTTGTTTGACGTGCAATGCTATAAAAAAAGGGAAGCAACTGTTTTATTAGAAGTTGGATAATGTAGCTTAATTTATCTCCCTGAATTTTTCTTAGATGCAAAATACTTTTGTTTGATTTAATTTTGTATTGACCTTTAGCGCTGATTTAAATATAGTTCAGCATCAGCAGAAAAACGAGCCTTCACAAATGGTTAGAAGCGTCTGTACTGTTCGTAATTACCCATTTCCCACTTACAAATATCTCCAGCAGACGACTTTATTAACATCGAGGCAAAAATAGGAAAAATCTCTTTCAATGAAAGTTTACTGTATGACTAGAGTTGGTAACATTATTACAAAAGCCACATTTCTCAAAATGAGCAATTTCTCTTTTCGTCACGTCTATTCAGAAGTCGACTGCTGGACATGACTGTCTACATGTCGTTAAAGAACTAGTTATATTGTCTATTTTCCATTATATTATGTTTAATTAGAATTGAAAAAATGGTTTCAAAAGGGGAATTTGCTTATTGAGAGTTATTTCTCCCTTTAGCACAATTATTTCAGAAATCGTCTGCTATAAAGGCGTCAGAAACAATCTGTGTGTGGGGAAGTGTTAAATCAAGGAATGGAGTATTGTTCAAACTATATACATATGTAGGCTGATCTTAACCAAACTTAAAAGTAACAAGAGCGCCAAATGTCACAAAATACGCCCGTCCTATTTTTTTGAGACCAAGTATAGTGATAATTGGTTGTACGTCAGGTAAATTTAGAGAGCGGACACTGTTGATATAGTTTTGGCCATTTCGAGGGATATAAGTGTGGAGTGACTAAGTTAACGTGGTTAGTTATCGAACTTGATCAAGATATTCTGCCAATACACATTCTGATCATTTTTGGTGATGATGGGACAAAGGCTTCTAAGGTTATTTAGCTGACAAGACCAATTTTAGATACTTTCTATAATTAAAGGGTGATAACTCTTGATTGAATAAAATGAAATGGCTAGTTATCGAACTTGTTCTAGATATTATGCCAGTACACATTCTGACCAATTTGGTGATTATTGGACAAAGGCTTCTTAAGTTATTCAGCTGACAAGACCAATTTTAGGTAATTTCTATAATTAAAGGGCGATAACTCTTGATTGACTAAAGCGATATGGCTAGTTATCAAATTTATCCAAGTTATTATGCCAATACACATTCTGAATAAATTTAGTGATGATTGGACAAAGGCTTCTAAAGTCATTTAGCTGACAAAACCAATTTTAGGTAATTTCTATAATTAAAGGGCGATAACTCTTGATTGACTAAAGCCATATGGCAATTTCCTACTTTCTATCTCATTTTAGTAATTTCTCGGTGATTTCTGTCAGTATGTACATTGGAATACCGGAGTGACACTAACGTTAATATGTTCAATCTTCCCAAACAAGTGCAAAAGGAAGGATATAATTAATACCATCATTACCTCAATCCCACAGACAGACGTTTCTGAAGCAGACGAGTTCTGAAACCATTGTTACAAACGGAGAAATGGATCATGGGGAGCAGATTCTCCTTTTGAACACAATGTTTTCAACTATTCAATACTTACCAAACTTTTCCCCCAATGTTTTCAATGTCATGTAACTTTGCTTGAAAATGGGACAGGGGCATTTTTCATTTTTATGTTTTTATATGACTCATGCAGGGCAGACACCTGAGACACATGGGTCTTTGGTCTAGTGGCGAGAGGTCCTGGGTTCAAGTCATGTTCAGATCATCGTAATTTATTCCGAGTAAAAATGTTATTTCAAGTTGTTTCTCTTCATCTAGATTTATAAATGAATTTTTTTCGTGAGCTAATGTAATAACATGATCTAAATGCGTCGTCAACTTTCTCTCTAAACGTCATCTACTGTTTAGACGCTGTTTGGTTTCTGACCGTCGTAAACCATAATCAATCAATCAATCAAAATGGTTCCGGTCCATTGGATAACAAGGTCGCAGGAGCTGAAAATATATTTTATATTTTACTACTTTAAAAATCTGTTTGTCCCAAAGTACTGACATGACATGGGGTGATGCTCGTTTTCCTTAAATGATTATACTAACAACTTTAAAAATTTAATTGTCCAAAAGTATAAGCATAGTTTAAAAATGTTCCTGTGGTGACCCTCTTCTTAGTTTGTTAAAATTCAATCCCTTGAAAAGTATGGCCGCCAGGGGGCTAGGCTCCATTTACTTATTAGTATATAGTAACGTTTTAAAAAGCTCTGGCCTAATTTGAAAATGATACGGCATAAATGTTTCCTGTTCTACCAAGCTCTACCAAGATTCTTCAAATTATTTAAAAAAGAAATTGCTTATCCTTGGCAATTTCTCTCTTTGTCATAATGGTTTAAACTCTTTTCAAAGATAATACTTTCATTGATAGATATATCCCATATTTTAACTTATATCTATTCAGATGTCTGTTTTAGAATTGTTGTATGTGGGAAAGGGTTGAGAAGCATTACATATACAGTAGTTAACCCTATCTTACCAGCAATTTGACGCCTGTGCAGTAGAGAACATTTAAACAAAAATGTGTCAAAAGGAGAATTTGCTTATCACGAGAAACTACTCCTTTCTACAATGTTCTTTTTAAGTAGCAGTCCAGCTTTTTTAATGGTAGCAGTACTTACTCCCATTTCATGCAGTTTATGGAACAGTCCATTGTGCCAAACTTTATCGAATGCTTTTTTAATGGTTAAGAAGCAGGAATACAGTTTGCTTCCAGATTCTCTTGCATGGCAGATACATTCTTTCAGTAAGAAAGATGTCATTGTACAGCTCACAACCTTTTGAAATCCAAACTGTAAAGGGTTTAAGCTGACATTGATATCTGATTTGACAACATCTAAAAGTATGGCCTATATACATATAGTTTTAAAATAGCAGACGACAGAGTAATAGCTCTAATATATCTATAGGTGCTACCTATTTACGAAAAAACCGCAAGATAATTATAAACAAAAATTAAAGAGCATACTTTGGCCATAAAAAAGGATTTATAAGTAATTGACTAGACAGTAATAATGTTAATGTCATGTTTCTTGCATTATTAAAACATATTTGGAATTCGTATTGCTGTTGTCTATTATTTGAACAGAAAATAATAAAGTAAAGACTTTCAGACAATCAAGGAATACATTTATAATGAACGAGGTTAAAACATGAGGGCCAAGATGATCCTTAATCGATCACCTGCATTATGGCAAAACAAAAATAAGCAAATAGATCATCCCTTTTTCTGATGCCACCTGGCGACTGCCTTTTTCAACCAGTCAATATGACAGGAACAAATTATGTAAGGGGTCACATCACATTTCTCATTTCTGCTAAACCCTTTCCCTATTAGAGACGGTTTCTGAGGCCTATGCAACAGACGATTTAGGAAAAGATTGTCGCCACAAGAACAATTGATTCTTATGAGAAAGTTATCCTTTTGCCACAATGTTTGATAAATAATTATACTTTGAATGAGTGAGTCAATAACTCATGTATAGGAATTTGGGCTCTTTCATGTTGATACCACTTTTTTGCGGGAAACGACGTCGCTCCATTGACGTTACGCCAAGATGAAGTGTAACGGAAATGACGTCACGTCCTTCTTTGGCTAGGATACTGTCACAATTTAGTTTCGAGCGTAGGAGGCTAATGCTGTCGTTTTTTTGACGAACGGGAAAACATATTTCTTACAGATTTCCATTTATTTTTAACTTTTCGTACAAATGTTAATTGCCACATAACACAGCACTTAAATGATCTTAAATATCGATTTAAAAAAAAATGATTAAAAAGACGACAATAATTTTCAATCCGTGTTTTTCTGCTCATTTTATACATACCCAATATACCGATTTAAAAAAAAAAAAAAAAAAAACCGACAATAATTTTCAATCTGTGTTTTACGTCTGCTTTTTATACATATCCAAAATGGCGGCCCCCATGGATTTTTCCAGTTTCATTTCAGAAAGCTTCATGGGTTATTGAAAAAAAAAAAAAAAAAAAATCTCACACCTGTTAACTATAAGCGAAAAAACCCATTTATGGTTTTTTTTAGTAATATATCTATAGGTGCTACCTATTTACGAAAAAACGCAAGATAATTATAAACAAAAATCAAAGAACATACTTTGGCCATACAAAAAGGATTTATAAGTAATTGACTAGACAATAATAATGTTAATGTCATGTTTCTTGCATTATCAAAACATATTTGGAATTCGTATTGCTGTCGTCTATTATTACGAACAGAAAATAATAAAGTAAAAACTTTCAGAAAATCAAGGAATACATTTTTAATGAACGAGGTTAAAACATGAGGGCCAAGATGATCCTTAATCGATCACCTGCATTATGGTAAAAAAGCAAATAGATCAGCCCTTTACTGATGCCATCTGGCGACTACCTTTTTCAACCAGTCAATATGACTGGAACAAATTATGTAAGGGGTCACATTTCTGCTAAACCCTTTCCTTATTAGAGACAGTTTCTGAGGCCTATGTAACAGACGATTTAGGAAAAGATTGTCACCAAAAGAACAATTGCTCCTTATGAGAAAGTTATCCTTTTGCCACAATGTTTGATAAATAATTATACTTTGAATGAGTGAGGCAATAACTCATGTATAGGAATTTGGGCTCTTTCATGTTGATACCACTTTTTTGGCGGGAAACGACGTCGCTCCATTGACGTTACGCCAAGATGAAGTGTAACGGAAATGACGTCACGTCCTTCTTTGGCTACGATACAGTCAACATTTAGGTTCGGGCGTAGAAGGCTAATGCTGTCGGTTTTTTTACGAACGGGAAAACATATTTCTTACAGATTTCCATTTAGTTTTAACTTTTCGTACAAATGTTTATTCCCACATAACACAGCATTTTAATGATCTTAAATATCTATTTAAAAAAAAAAAATGATTAAAAAGACGACAATAATTTTCAATCCGTGTTTTTCCGCTCATTTTATACATACCCAAAATACCGATTTTAAAAAAAATGATTAAAAAGACGACAATAATTTTCAATCCGTGTTTTTCTGCTCATTTTATACATACCCAAAATACCGATTTAAAAAAAAAATGATTAAAAAGACGACAATAATTTTCCATCTGTGTTTTACGTCTGCCTTTTATACATATCCAAAATGGCGGCCCCCCATGGATTTTTCCAGTATCATTTCAGAAAGCTTCATGGGTTATTGAAAAAAAAAAAAAAAAAAAAAAAAAAATCTCACACCTGTTAACTATAAGCGAAAAAACCCATTCATGGTTTTTTTTCGTATAATTATTTGGGTAATCCTTCCTCTTTTTTCTCCTTTCACCACAATGTTTTCAACGACAGAAAATCTACAGGAGGCGAAAAGTGTCTGTCCGGGTTAGCCTGCGCGGTATGCTTAGGCAGATCCGGGTCGATACTTTACGCAGAGTCCACAATGTTGGTTTTCTCGAGGGACGGCTCATATGTTTAATTAAATGTATCGACAGGGAAAGTATGGATTTCTGATTTCGCAACACCAATTTCACGAGTATAAATTATTTTAGACGTGTTCTTCCCAGAGAACCAACCAAAGCGGTTTTAAGAAATGTGTCAAGTATCAAGAAACCTGACATAGGCGAGGCCAGCAAAGCTCCAGATCAGTATGCACCTTTGTGGAGGCATATCAGGATATTCAGTGTTAGCTATCTCACATCACAAGCATCCTGGAAGCATTTATTGAACGTTTACTAGATCTGACATTGAAGGTATGTCATTTGATCGAAACATTCTTTTATTCCAAAACGCTGGGTTGGTTTAAGTGATATGACTGAAGTGTGTAGATAATTTGATTGCTACAATATATACATGCATATAATAGTTATGATGTTTTTCTATCGGATGCAAAAGGAAACTGTTTATTAGAAGGTTTTATAAAGTTTCAACGACGGTTTAGCGATTAGTCTTTATATTCATATTAACCTGCAAGAATGCACAGACCAATCTGGATTTAAAGTGATCGCAAATGCCCTGAGATAGGTTCTCGTAGAACGCCGCTCATATATTATATGTATATGCATACGTGCTTAACAATGTTTTATTCGAAAACATACGAGTGATGGTTTTCATGGGACACGGCTTAAATATGAAGATACATGTTATGATATATTTGCTATAGTATATATGTTCGATAATTATGTAGACATGCTATCTGACATGGTAGCCAATGCACTGAGGTTCGTTATAGAAGAACACCGAACACACCGTGACGCGTAGTTATGACTGCATGAGTGCGGTTGTGTTTGTGTGAGTTTGTTATTAACCAACTAAATTGGATTTAGATGGGTGTAACCGGTCAACTCAAATAGTGCACCAATGGTCTCGTATATAGTCTGACCTTTCCAAGCTCCTTTTCACTGTGTCTACAATTTTAATTAAGAAAGTGTTTATTTTTAATCAAAGTTCTAAACGATTTATTCAAATGTTATTGTGAAGACTCAGTTAGGTCAGTAAAACGTAATTTAAGTTCAGTAGACCACAGACAAAACTTGGATATCATCACTTTTATAAAAACTGACGAAAAGCCTCCTTGTATTACTATGAAAGAAAAGTGCTTGTGGTTTTCTATCTAATGTTATAAGTGTTGTGGTTGTAGATCTATCGACACCAAGTGCTACAACTTCCTTTGATTTAAAATCCGCTATGAACAAATGTCCGTCATCATCAAAACAAACACCAACGGTAACGTGTCTGTTTGGATACGTGTATTGAGCGATGAATTTACCGGACAGGTCTGTAACAACTATACCCTTAGCTGAATCGGCAACCATTATTTGTTGTTTCCCTGGACATAGACACATGTGAGTTGGCTTTCCAAATAATGCTGATCCGGCCTGGTCTGTGGATATCGTTTGCAAACTTTTGCCTTCTAAGTTATACACATTTACGTTTGCATTACAGTAGTCCCCAATATACAATCGACCGTTAACATGTATTATCCCCGTGCACTGAACGGTTACTTTGAACGATTTCTTGATAGACAACCCACCGTCAACTGCAACAAACGTAACCTTCTGTTTATCTGGCATAGTGACAACCACCTCGTTTTCATTCACAGCACATACACCCCAAGGTTTGCCAGACATTGATAGTTGACCAGACAGTTTGTATGTAGTATCATCATACTCTAGCGATTTAACCTTCTTATTGTTCCAGTCTGTCAGGATGAAAGTACCGCTAGGAAGCTGACAAAGGTCATTACAGTCACACGTGTTTTTATCCTCAGGATCTCTTATATTCACATGTGCTACAAGACTTAAGCCTATCGGTGTTTCATTTCCCACTAAGACACGTCCAAATATTGTCTCTGGATTCAGGATATCGCTGATCGTATTTCCTGTCTGAAAGTTAATTTTAGGCAAATATTTGTTTTCATCGTTGGATGCTTTCCATCTACGTTCTGCTTCCTTAACTATTCGCCGTACACCTTTAATGTTGACAAACGTCTGCGATATATTGTTCGTGTCCGAGTCTAACAGCAATTTTGTGCTCATTTTTTCTAACACCATAATCGTGTCATCACATGTCTTAATATCAACATCCAGATTCTCACAGAATTCTTCATATTTATAAGAAATATTTTTACAAACGACATTCTCACGTTTGTCTAGATATTCATCAATCTGTTTTCTCCTTTCCTTCACACTTTCCAAAGCTAAATCTTTCTGACTTGATAAACGAGATTTGTGTTCATATCGGTCATCCCTTAAGGTCTTGACTTTACACAGATGCTCTGTCAAATCTTGTCCAGCGTTTTGAACAGTTTTATCCGAAACTCGACTAGTCGCAATGTCCGGAATGTAGAACAAGTCTTTGCAGGCTCTGAATAATAAAATAAGGATATTGATTTTAGTAATAACACGATTTGACACAAGCCAGCATGCTCGAATATTCGAGGATATCTAAAATAAAAACAAATAACTAATACACGTGTGGTAAAACAGCTACCCGAGTATCCGGAAAAACAGCTGCATGAGTATCCGGAAAAAAACAGCTGCCTGAGTATCCGGGAAAAACAGCTGCATGAGTATCCGGAAAAAACAGCTGCATGAGTATCCGGGAAAAAAAGCTGCCTGAGTATCCGGAAAAAACAGCTGCCTGAGTATCCGGAAAAAACAGCTGCATGAGTATCTGGAAAAAACAGCTGCCTGAGTATCCACGTTAAAGGATCGACATGGAATCTGCTTTACTGAATATTTAATAAAAAGGACATACTGTAAGAGTTGTGCCTGTTTAAAGGAAACTATCTCAACAAGTGTTAGCCAAAGTAAAATTACACTACAGTTTCTTTATATGACTTCATTTACAAGTCTACCGTCATTTTTCTTAAGTAAAAAAATACCATAACCTCATCACCATTAAACACACTGTAGAAAACTTCTGCAACATTAAACACTAAATTTATTTAATTCAAACATTTTGAAAACGCCACGGTGGTGAAGTGGAAGAGTTTCCGCCTCAAGTCCGGGGTATCAAAGATTCAATTCACGGTCGTTTCATTCCAAAGACTTAAATAGTACTAATGGCTTTCCCTCCTGAGCGCTCAGGATTGTGAGGGTAGCATTACGACTGACTCGCTGGTGTCAGGATAAATAAATAAGAGGTACAAGAGGGCCAGGATCGCTCCACTGCCATCAGCCAAACATTAAATCTCCAAACAGCCCCGCCCCCTGGTGGCCATGTTTTTTGACCAATCAACATGGCTTGAAAGAATCTGATAGAAGGTCACCCTAGAAACATTTCTACAAAATTATTTGAAAATCAGTTGACACTTTCGGAGGAGCAGATTTTTTAAGTTTTCACTATAGCCTTATAAGTCAAAATAGCACGGCCCTCTAGCGGCCATGTTTTTCGACCAATCAACATGGCTTGAAGAAATCTGATAGAAGGTCTCCCAAGGAATATTTCTACAAAATTATTTGAAAATCGTCCCGACACTATCGGAGGAGGAGATCTTTTTTCTTTCGGTTGCCATGGAAATCAGAATTTTGCATGGATCCAATTTAGGAGAGGACATTAAGAGGATGCCTTCTATACAGTTTCATCCCAATTGGCCAAGTGGTTAGGGAAGTGGAGTCGTTTGAAGCAAAACGTTGGCGCACGCATGACGGACAATTCGCCATGACATAAGCTCGACTGGCTTTCAGCCAGTGGAGCTAACAAATCTCAATGTATGACCTAAAAACAATTTGATATTTTGAAAAACATAATTCAATAAATGTGTGTGCAAAATTTGAAGTCAATCCAGGGACGTTATCTACGTCCCTGGTCAATCTAACAAAAAAAGCAGGTATGTTTTATTCTCAAAATCAACCAAAATCCACAAAAAATCATGGTTTTTACCACAAAAAAAGGTAACACTCAATAGCTATACAACATACATTTTAAAACCCTAGCACTTGTAATTTTTGAGGAAATGTCAAGAAACAAAACTTACGCGTTAAGCTAAACAAAAATTACAAAAATACAAGAAATTAAAATAAAAATAAAAATGTTTGACCCAAAAACCCGTTTGTGTGTGTGCACAATTTGAAAACAATCTAACACAAAATGAAGAAGCTAGTCCAATTCCCCAAATTCACAAAAAATCATGTTTTTTACCCCCCAAAAAAGGTCACACTCAGCATCTTCAGCATATTATGTGAAGAAGGGTATTAGATGTAACTTCATTCCAAATATGAAGGCCCTAGCACCAGCTTTTATTGAGAAAAAGTAAAAACAACAGCTATCCACAAGACAGCATGCTCGGCTATTTAGCCGTTTGATACTATAGACAACAGTTGTTACTATAGACAACAGTTGCTACTGAGATAGTGGCTTGATAGTATAGTACTATAAATCACGTTGGATAAGTCTTGTTTGAAAAGCGTCTACTAGCTGTTTGTGAGAAAAGCCCTTGCATGCAAAACTTTTAACTTCTTCAAAAAGGGCCATAATTTATAATAAATAATGTTGTGATGGTGTCATGAATCGGACAGAGATAACTAATGGGGGACTGTAGCCCAGTAGGGAATCCCTGTTAATGGCAAATTAATTAATACAGCTGATTACCAGGACTGATAAGCCATGACTACAATTTGGACAAATTTCTGGGGACAAGTGGAGGACTGCTCAGGAGTTACCTAACCTGATTGTTTGATACCTTTAAAGACTATATTGAAGTTTAAATCAATCTCTGAGCTGTAACTGAGATATGTACATGATAGTACCATGCATGCAAAACTTTAACCAAATTGTCAAAGTCAAACAAGGGCCATAATGCGTACTAAAGTCATACAAGAGTTATCTAACTTGACTGTCTGACACCCCTGAAGACATGAATGAAGTTTCAAGTCAATATCATTAACGGTTACTGATATATATCCATGAAAATACCTTGCATGCAAAACTTTAACCAGAATTTCTAAGTTAAAAAAGGGCCATAATTTGCATTATATGCTGGAAAGAGTTATCAAACTTGATTGTTTATATAGGTGTGATGGTTGGAAAAAGTTGTATAAAGTTTCAATGCAATGCATCAAGAAGTTACTAGGATATGGACTATTAATGTCGTTGCACGCAAAACTTTAACCAGAATTTCAAAGTCAAAAGAGGGCTATAACTTGCAGTTAATGCAGGATATAGTTATATAACTTGATATTCTACATAGGTGTGATGGTTGTGGAAGGTTGTATAAAGGTTCAATGCAATGCATCAAGTAAATACAGAGATATGGACTCTTAATGTAGTTGCACGCAAAACTTTAACCAGAATTTCTAAGTCTAAAAAGGGGCATAATTATCTCAAAATCTAATATAGAGTTTTGGGACTTGTCCTGCAAGGTTATTTGATGATGTCCAATACGTGTGTGAAGTTTTAAAGCAATAGCATCTGTGGTTTGTGAGAAAAAGCCTTGCATGCAAAACTTTAACCAACATTTCGCAGTCCAAAAAGGGGCATAATTGTGTCAAAATATGATATAGAGTTATGGAAAACTTTAACCAAAGTTGCAACGCCAACGCCGACGCAGACGCACATGTCACTGTATAGTCGAGCTAAAAACGAAACTTTAACGTTGAGCTAAACGCAAAGTTAAAAGAAATACAAGAAATTAGAAGACAAAAAATACAAATGTTTGAGCCAAACACCCGTTTGATATGCTGAAATACTTTATTTATGAAATGTGTTAGCACAATCTGAAATCAATATAACAAAACATGAAGAAGCTATGTCCAATTCTCAAAATCCACAAAAATTCATGTTTTTTACCCCATACAGAAGGTCACACTTAGCATCTTCAGGATACAATGTGAAGAAGGGTATTAGATGTAACTTTATTCCAAATATGAAAAACCCTAGTACCAGTACTTATTGACAACAAACTAAATAAAACGAAACTTTAACGTTGAGCTAAACGCAAAGTTAAAAATTACAAGAAATTAAAAAAGAAAAAAATTCAAAAGTTTGACCCAAAAACCCGTTTGATATGTTGATGTACTTCATTTGTGAAATGTGTGTGCACAATTTGAAATCAATCTAACAAAAAATGAAAAAACTATGTCCAAATCTCAAAAACCACCAAAGTCATGTTTTTTTTAACCCCAAAAAGAAGGTCACACTTAGCTTCTTGAGCATACAATGTGAAGAAGTATATTAGAAATATGAAAGCCCTGAACAAATAAATAAACCAAAACTTTAACGTTGAGCTAAACGCAAATGTTTGACGCCGCCGTCGCCAGAAAAGCAACACCTTAGTCTCGCTTTCGCAACTTCGTCGTAGCGAGACAAAAATACCGGTAAATTATCCAGAAAATGTCATGAAATAACCTAAAATTGTTGAAAGAGGCGTGAATAAGTCATGGAATATCTAGTTAAAATACGAGTTCTGAAAAAGAGGGATTACTCTGTAACTGTTTCTTTCAGAAAAGAATATAAGTCAACTACATTTTCATACTTAACCCATACATGAACTTTCAAGACCATACCCTTGGTCGTGGAGTTATGTCATGTCCTAAAGAGGCATTTGTATTTTCAATAAATAGTATAACTTTGTAAATACTGATGTTTTCGAAAGGAAACAAAATAGTGGTCAGTTATAGTTTCACGATTAATCAACAAGATAGTGGTCTGCTAAATAGTTATGATAAAACCAACCAGTTAGGGGGTCAGCTTTATGATAATGATAAGCTAAAAAGATAGTGGTCTGCTATATATTCATTATTTAGCCACTAAAAAGAGGTCAGCAATAAATTTATAATTAACCAAGAAAATATTGGTCAGCTTTATTTTCTAAATAAACACACATAAATAGTGGTAAGCTATATGTTCATGATTTACCAACAAGATGGTGGTCAGCTATATGTTCATGATAAACCAAGAAAATATTGATCAGCTATATGTTCATGATAAACCAAAAATATATTTGTCCGCTATATTTTCTTGATAAACACACACAAATAGTGGTCAGCTATATGTTCATGATAAACCAAGAAAATATTGGTTAGCTATATGTTCATGATAAACCAAGGAAATATTGGTTAGCTATATTTTCTTGATAAACACAGACAAATAGTGGTAAGCTATATGTTCATGATTTACCAACAAGATGGTGGTCAGCTATATTTTAATGATTTACCAACAAGATCGTGGTAAGCTATATGTTCATAATTTTCCCACAAGATGGTGGTCAGCTAAATGTTCATGCTTTACTAAGAAAATATTGATTAGCTATATGTTCATGATAAACCAAGAAATTATTGGTCAGCTATATTTTCTTGATAAACACACACAAATTGTGGTAAGCTATATGTTCATGATTTACCAACAAGATGGTGGTCAGCTATATTTTAATGATTTACCAACAAGATCGTGGTCAGCTATATGTTCATAATTTTCCCACAAGATGGTGGTCAGCTATATGTTCATGATATACCAACAAGATTGTGGTCAGCTATATGTTCATAATTGTCGCACAAGATGGTGGTCAGCTATATGTTCATGATATACCAACACGGTATTTGTCAGCTATATGGTCATACTTTACCAACTATGATGGTGGTCAGCTATATTTTCAAGATAAACACACACACATAGTGGTCAGCTATATTTTCATGATATACCAACATGGTGGTGGTCAGCTATATTTTCATGATATACCAACAAGATGAGGGTTAGCTATATGTTCATAATATACCAACATGGTAGTGGTAAGCTATTTGTTCATGATATACCAACAGTATGGTGGTTAGCTATATTTCCATGATTTACCAACAAGATTGAGGTCAGCTTTACGTTCATGATATACCAACAAGGTAGTGGTCAGCTATATGTTCATGATATACCAACAAGATGGGATCAGCTATATGTTCATGATATACCAATATGGTACTGGTCAGCTATACGTTCATGATATACCAACAAGATGGTGGTCAGCTATATTTTCAAGATAAACACACACAAATAGTGGTCAGCTATATTTTCATGATATACCAACATGGTGGTGGTCAGCTATATTTTCATGATATACCAACAAGATGAGGGTCAACTATATATTCATAATATACCAACATGGTAGTGGTCAGCTATTTGTTCATGATATACCAACAATGTGGTGGTTAGCTATATTTCCATGATTTACCAACAATATGGAGGTCAGCTTTAAGTTCATGATATACCAACATGGTAGTGGTCAGCGATATGTTCATGATATACCAACAAGATGGAGGTCAGCTATATGTTCATGATATACCAACATGGTAGTGATCAGCTATATGTTCATGATATACCAACAATATGGGGTCAGCTATATGTTCATGATATACCAACATGGTACTGGTCAGCTATACGTTCATGATATACCAACAAGATGGTGGTCAGCTATATTTTCAAGATATACACACACAAATAGTGGTCAGCTATATTTTCATGATATACCAACATGGTGGTGGTAAGCTATATGTTCATGATATACCAAGAAGATGAGGGTCAGCTATATGTTCATAATATACCAACATGGTAGTGGTCATCTATATGTTCATGATATACCAACAAGATGGGGTCAGCTATATGTTCATGATATACCAACAAGATGAGGGCCAGCTATATGTTCATGATATACCATCATTGTAGTTGTCAGCTATTTTTTCATGATTTACCAACAAGATTGGGGTCAGCTATTTGTTCATGATATACCAACAATATGGTGGTTAGCTATATTTCCATGGTTTACCAACAAGATGGAGGTCAGCTTTACGTTCATGATATACCAACATGGTAGTGGTCAGCTATATGTTCATGATATACCGACATGGTAGTGATCAGCTATATGTTCATGATTTACCAACAAGATGGTGGTCAGCTATATTTTAATGATTTACCAACAAGATCGTGGTCAGCTATATGTTCATAATTTTCCCACAAGATGGTGGACAGCTATATGTTCATGATATATACCAACAAGATCGTGGTCAGCTATATGTTCATAATTGTCCCACAAGATGGTGGTCAGCAATATGTTCATGATATACCAATACGGTAATTGTCAGCTATATGGTCATACTTTACCAACTATGATGGTGGTCAGCTATATTTTCAAGATAAACACACACAAATAGTGGTCAGCTATGATATACCAACATGGTGGTGGTCAGCTATATTTTCATGATATACCAACTTGGTAGTGATCAGCTATATGTTCATGATTTACCAACAAGATGGGGGTCAGCTATATGTTCATGGTATACCAACATGGTAGTGGTCAGCTATATGTTCATGATTTACCAACTAGATGGTTGTCAGCTATATGTTCCTGATATACGAACATGGTAGTGGTCAGCTATATCTTCATGATATACCAACAAGATGGGGGACAGCAACAAGATGGTGATCAGCTATATGTTCATGATATACCGACATGGTAGTGGTCATCTATTTGTTCATGATAAACCAACAATATGGTGGTCAGCTATTTGTTCATGATATACCAACAAGATGGTGGTCAGCTATATGTTCATGATATACCAACAAGATGGTGGTCAGCTATATGTTCATGATATACCAACAAGATGGTTGTCAGCTATATGTTCATGATTTACCAACAAGATGGTGATCAGCTATATGTTCATGATATACCGACATGGTAGTTGTCATCTATTTGTTCATGATAAACCAACAATATGGTTGTCAGCTATTTGTTCATGATATACCAACAAGATGGTGGTCAGCTATATGTTCATGATATACCAACAAGATGGTTGTCAGCTATATGTTCATGATTTACCAACAAGATTGTGATCAGCTATATGTTCATGATATACTAACAAGATGGTAGTCAGCTTTATGTTCATGCTTTACCAACTAGATGGATGTCAGCTATATGTTCATGATATACCAACATGGTAGTGGTCAGCCATATGTTCATGATATACCAACAAGTTGGTAGTGAGCTATTTGTTCATGATATACCAACAAGATGGTGGTCAGCTATATGTTCATGATATACCAACAAGATATTGGTCAGCTATATGTTCATGATATACCAACAAGATTGTGGTCAGCTATATGTTCATAATTTACCAACAAGATGTAGGTCAGCTATATGTTCATGATATACCAACAAGATGGGAGTCAGCTATATGTTCATGATTTACCAACAAGATGGGAGTCAGCTATATGTTCATGATTTACCAACAAGATGGTTGTCAGCTATAGAGGATCTTACATGAGTGCTTATTTGTTATTGTTTTTATGCAACGAGTCGACTGAAATAATATGACGCGAGGCTCAGCCGAGCGCCATATTCGTTTCAGTCGACGAGTTTCATAAAAACAATATCAATTAAGCACGAATGTAAGATTCTATTTATCACATAACACCATAAAAAGATTGTTTTCAATCTTTAAATCGATCTTTCTTCGTCCTCATATAAACAGTGACCGAAGTTCACCCCAAAGTTCTAATGCATACTTCCACTGTAAAAAGTAGTCCCTATCAATAACCTTTTGATTTTATATCACAATTAGCAACAAGGCACTTATAACATTTTATTTATCGAGATTTATTCCCTTTAAACAATATTTTTAATAAATGCCGAAATTCAGAACAATTTGTAAACAATATGCTGTCATTTAAAGTGACGTCACACTGGAGTGACGTCACACGCGTACTGTGAGTCGGCTATTTTTGGAACTAGTTACATATGATATTTATGTCACTCCTAGAGTGCAAGTTATGTGATAAATATGTTTATGATATACCAACAAGATGGTGGTCAGCTATATGTTCATGATTTACCAACAAAATAGTGGTGAGCTATATGTTCATGATTTACCAACAAGATGGTTGTCAGCTATATGTTCATGATTAACCAACAAGATGGTGGTCAGCTATTTTTTCATGATATACCAACAAGATGGTGGTCAGCTATATGTTCATGATATACCAACAAGATGGTGATGAGCTATATGTTCCTGATTTACCAACAAGATGGTGGTCAGCTATAATTTCATGATATACCAACAAGATGGTGGTCAGCTACATATTCATGATTTACCAACAAGATGGTGGTCAGCTATATGTTCATGATATACCAACAAGATGGTGGTCAGCTATATGTTCATGATTTACCAATAAGATGGTTGTCAGCTATATGTTCATGATTTACCAACAAGATGGTTGTCAGATATATGTTAATGATTTACCAAGAAGATGGGGATCAGCTATATTTTCGGCAAGATAAACGAACATAGTAATGGTCTGTTATATTTGAATGATAATCCCATATTAAACAATAAGTTCATGATTTACCAACAAGATGGTGGTCAGCTATATGTTCATGATTTACCAACAAGATGTTGGTGAGCTCTATATTCATGATTTACCAACAAGATGGTGGTCAGCTATATGTTCATGATTTACCAACAAGATGGTGGTCAGCTATATGTTCATAATTTACCAACTAGATGGTGATCAGCTATATGTTCATGATTTACCAGCAAGATGGTTGTCAAATATATGTTCATGATTTACCAACAAGATGGTTGTCAGCTGTATGTTCTTGATTTACCAACAAGATGGTGGTCAGCTATATGTTCATGATTTACCAACAAGATGTTGGTGAGCTTTATATTCATGATTTACCAACAAGATGGTGGTCAGCTATATGTTCATGATTTACCAACAAGATGGTGGTCAGCTATATGTTCATAATTTACCAACAAGATGGTGATCAGCAATATGTTCATGATTTACCAACAAGATGGTTTTCAGCTATATGTTCATGATATACCAACAAGATGGTTGTCAGCTATATGTTAATGATTTACCAAGATGATGGGGGTCAGCTATATGTTCGGCAAGATAAACGAACATAGTAATGGTCTGTTATATTTTAATGATAATCCCATATTAAACAATTTGTGAAACACGAAGACCCTTATTTACTCACTCCATTGGTTATGATATATATCTATCAGCGCTACAATGATAAGGAGGACAAGGCTATGTTTGTGCATTTTGAGTTATTATTATGAAAAGATAATTTGAGCCATTCCATGAGAAAACCAACATTATTGACTGCCCGTAATGTATCGATCGAGATCACATTCCGCGCAGGCTAACCCGGGCCGACACATGTATAGATTAATGATTCAGGAAATTGCCAGGAAAGCCACAGGAGAGTTAGCCTGATCATGGTCGATACTTTACGATGAGTCCACAATGTTGGTTTTCCTGTGGGACGGCTCATATGTTAGCTGTGATAATTCAGACTTGGGCTATCAATTCTGAGGTCGTGAGTTGGAATTTAGATCAGTATTTTCCAACGAGTATTTTCTTATGATATTTTACTCCACTTTCAAGCATATTTGATTCATATCACGGAGTTTCCTTAGTACATTAGAAGTTCTGTTTATTTGTCGCCGGGCAGAAGCCCGCGACTTCTATTTTTAATAGCTTTTCGGAAATCACATGGGAGGGCGGCTTATTATTAGAAAGAAACAAATCTAGATGATTTGAACATATTACAATTGTGGTTGTTTACGAACACTAATAAATGACACATCTAAAATGAAATAAATATTCCGATTGTTTAATGTTTGCAGTTTTTTTTTTATTTCACTCGCATTTAAGTTTTTTGTCTTATTTACGAAGACAAAAGTGGTCCCTTCAAGACGTGAACCAACACCCCCTAATGCAGACTCTTATGTGTCATCATTGAGGTCAATTTCGGATTCTCTTTTTAATAGCAATTTTAACTTACTAAATGTTGTTTTCATGTTCAAAGAGATGTCTTGATTTGTGTAGAATTCATTTAATAATGTTATCCATGAATATCTAAAGTAGGAACTGTTTCTAAGCTAAATATAGACCCTATTCTGTTGTGTAGTTTCGTGACCTTTAACATCGATTTTCGCGCATGCGCATTTCGATATGAAAAAGCGAGTGATATTATTTTATTTTAGACAACTACAAGACGAATGTTTGACGCAAAGCGTCAAAGAGAAGCCGCAATATTTCGTTGTACATGTAGAAATAAGAAAAAAAGAACATTTTTAAATCCACAAACAATAGAACAATTTAAACTGTAGACGGTAATGCTGATATATTTCTCCTTTTGAAGACTTTTGTTTTCTTCAAATTACCTCCCTTTAAAGCAATACCAGGATATTTACCTTGTGATTCGAATAAGATTGACAAACATTGAAATTATATGAATGAATACTATTATTTGAATAAGTAACAACAGCAAAATTAAATTTAAGCCAGATAAATGTGTACACATTTCGTTAATTTTTTATAGATACCCTAATGTATAGGTATGTATATAAAATTTATAAGCAAATGTTTTCATTACTACGTTCCTAATGTTTGAATAGACTAAGGAAAGTCAAGAATACATAAATAAATAAATGCAGTCTTTTCCGGCGACATTGATGCCTTGCATCAACTTTCTCTTGTAAGCGTATCGTTACACCTAATCATCAGTCGTCATGCTATCCCAGCTACTATCAGAGCCAAGGAGGGATGTATTTGGTGAAACCGGACCATGGATCGGAAAAAGGTTTCCCGCTCTCGAGGCGGGTGATCAAATCACTAGACCACCGTAGCTGTTTTTCAACGATTGACAAACATAATTATGACAGCGTCATTCCTCTTCTACCAAATGGATCCATTGATTGATTGGAGTTTAACGCCATTTTCAACAATTTTTCAGTTATATCTCAGAGGCCAGTTCACCTGTCTCACACCAGTACTCCACATAACATACTTTCCAAGCAACTGGCTGCTTTTCCACATACATTGTTAGCCAATTGGTGGAAGACGAATGACGCTGATCAGAGTGAGTTTCCAAATGGATAAAATGTATATGCATTGCACAGGAAGAATAACGTTTGAGGTACTGGTGCGAGAAAGTCAGCATAAACATGTAGATTGGCTGTTGTGAAAGACTTGTATTTTTGAAAAGAGTGTTTACACTATATGTGTAAACTCATCTGACCATGACTGCACGTTTCATCTATAACTGATAACAATCTTATGCTAAACATCGGGGGAAAAAGCGGCACATTCATGTCTCAAAGGATGTTGTGGATACACACTCAGCAATCAATCAATCATTTCTCTATGTTGTACAATACAGATTTCAGCTGATTTAACAAATATCTACCAACCTGTGATCCAGGGCCATGCAGACACTACATCCTACCAAATCATGGTCCTCACAAAACATGTCCATCAGTTTTCCATGATGTTTGGTACATATGTCAGTTGGAAGGTCAGGTTTTCCTGTTTGACTTTTTGCTATCGTGGCGTGTCCAAAGTTTTCCTTGTCGATAAACTGATGATCTTTCCCACCTGGAGTCATTCGATTGTGAAACTTCAAACATGCCTTACAAAAGTATTGATTACAAGTTACACACAAAACAACGGCTTCCTTGTTGATATCATCCTCGGCACAAGAAGTACAAGGGAAATCGTGCACGGTGTCCGATGTTAAAGACGTAGCCATTTTAAATCTTGTTGTATACACCCCCCTGTCGGTTTACCCTTACTCAAATGCACACGCACCTTGACGCATCCGAATCTGATGGCTTTACGAAACGTTGTGGGGAAAAAAAGGAAAACATAATTTTGATAAGCAATTTCTCTGTTTGCCACACTGTTTTCAAACTCTATTCAGTTATTATACTTTTGTTGATAGAAATGTTCGATATGTTTGCCCAGACGTTTTCAATGTTACGTTTAGCTAAGTTTGTGTATGTGGAAAAGAGTTAATCGTGAATATGTGTCAGATAAATGATAAGCTTATAAACCTTTGATAACACCGATGTTTTTCTACACTACGGAAATCAATCATTGTATCTCTGTCTGTTCAAACACCTACATAAAGCAAGATTTATTTAGTTTCAGAACACATAGTGTTAAAAGAACTCATTGTTCAATACCAATTTAAAGTCTTTATTTAGAATTCCTGGGAAATTCCAATTATTTTATATCTACGACTATTGCCGAGATATTTCGTCAAATTCCGTAAACAACCTATTTCATAACTACGGAATACAGCGTTTTACATTCGACTTTTATCGCCAGCATTCTTTATTCCCGTAACTAGGTCAAAGGGAAGGAATTCATTTTCCATAGGCGACCATTATAGCATTATGGGTTATGGTTCGTTACTAGCATATATACCTGTATCAAACTAAAGTTCCTTCTTAGAACTACCAAAGACCTAATAACACATGTGTTACAAGAGAAAGTTGATGCAATGCATCAATGTCGCCGGATATCCATAGTGCAGTTATGCATAACACTAACATTATAGTAGTTGAATAAACAGTTATCAACTGAGGGGCATATTGGAACATCAGGGTTGGGGTCAAGTGAAAATGTATCATAACTTGCATTGTTTTGTCAACGAAGTGAATGATAATTGAAGCCTTTCATTGTTTATGATCAATCTCCATTCCAAAGTAGGTTGACTATACACACAACCAACTAATTATTGATCATAAACAGTAATGGAAATGAGAAATCTTGCCAATCATTAGTCTTAGTATGTATACAGTGCTTTCATTAAGGAATAATTATAAGATTTGTGAATTCCACATACACTTTTCAAGATGTTTGTCAGAATATTTGAATTTTATTATTTTTCAATAAAACCACAAAACAGACAATTTAGGATTTGCATGCAATAGCACATCATTTTACCTTTCCTCTATTAAAGTCAACAGTGGACACCTTTGCAGCAATATACTTTTAAAACAATGAGTTAAGGGTTAAATCGCTGAAGACATGAGTTTTCTCTTTTTCTCAAAATGATATTAGCTTGGCATCCTAATTATATCATACTTTAACAAATGTTGAAATGTAGTCCAATATTTATAAATTAGACCACCTTCGAAATATAATATCAACTAAACAGTTAAATCTCATTGAAATTGTTGTATAATTTAAACTTAATTTCGAACATAAACTGAGCCCTACAACATGTTAATTTATTTTAATTCTTTCCTTCCTTTTTTATAATGAAAATAACAAACTACTCATGTTTTAAAATTATATTATGATGAGCGCCCTTGTGTCAATGATGCATAACAATATGCAGATAGGAAGCAATATGCCTTTAGGGAATTAAATGACACATTTAAAATTGTCAAGGACGAAATAATTTTGTACGAAAGACCCAATTCTTTCTTATTCGCAGAGGTGTCGTTCTTGAAACTCTCTTTATAGGCAGAGAGTGTTCGTTCAAAGTAATTTTTCTATTAAAACTAGTTTTTATCTCGGTTTGTTCTTTTCTTCATTTGTTTCGAACCAAATAAAGATTTTAAATCACCTACGATTTACTATTTGTAAGTGAGTGTAAAGAGACGGCTCTCTGCAAAGGAGATTGATCTACGCAGTTGGTATTCGCGAGTCACGCTTCAAGCAGGTGCGCGTATGTAAACAAATTAGACTGCGACGTAAAGGTTTGTAGTTATCGCCTTTTGAGTACATGTAGTATATAGTGTAAAACAAGAGAAAGTTGATGCCAAGGCATCAATGTCGCCGGAAAAGACTGCATTGATTTATTTATGTATTCTTGACTTTTGAAACGTTGAAATGAAAACATTTACTTATAAATTTTATATTCATACTTACATTAGGGTATCTATAAAAAATTAACGAAATGTGTACACATTTATCTTGGCTTAAATTTAATTTTGCTGTTATTACTTATTCAAATAATAGTATTCATTCATATAATTTCAATGTTTGTCAATCTTATTCGAATCACAAGGTAAATATCCTGATATTGCTTTAAAGGGAGGTAATTCGAAGAAAACAAAAGTCTTCAAAAGGAGAAATATATCAGCATTACCGTCTACAGTTTAAATTGTTCTATTGTTTGTGGATTTAAAAATGTTCTTTTTTTCTTATTTCTACATGTACAACGAAATATTGCGGCTTCTCTTTGACGCTTTGCGTCAAACATTCGTCTTGTACTTGTCTAAAATAAAATAATATCACTCGCTTTTTCATATCGAAATGCGCATGCGCGAAAATCGATGTTAAAGGTCACGAACCTACACAACAGAATAGGGTCTATATTTAGCTTAGAAACAGTTCCTACTTTAGATATTCATGGATTAACATTATTAAATGAATTCTACACAAATCAAGACATCTCTTTGAACATGAAAACAACATTTAGTAAGTTAAAATTGCTATTAAAAGGAGAATCCGAAATTGACCTCAATGATGACACATAAGAGTCTGCATTAGGGGGTGTTGGTTCACGTCTTGAAGGGACCACTTTTGTCTTCGTAAATAAGACAAAAAACTTAAATGCGAGTGAAATAAAAAAAACTGCAAACATTAAAAAATCGGAATATTTATTTCATTTTAGATGTGTCATTTATTAGTGTTCGTAAACAACCACAATTGTAATATGTTCAAATCATCTAGATTTGTTTCTTTCTAATAATAAGCCGCCCTCCCATGTGATTTCCGAAAAGCTATTAAAAATAGAAGTCGCGGGCTTCTGCCCGGCGACTAATAAAGTATATCAGTCTAGCTAATAGGGACTGTTTTGTCTTCGTAAATAAAACAACAAAACATAAATGCGAGTCAAAATAAAGAAAATGAAAATACCTAAAACATCGGAATATTTATTTCATTTTAGATGTGTCATTACTTAGTGTTTTTAAACAAACACAATTGTAATATGTTCAAGACATCTAAATGTGTTTCTTTCTAATAATAATCCCCCCTCCCATGTGATTTCCGAAAACCTATTAAAAATAGAAGTCGCGGGCTTCTAGGTCTTTGGAACTACCAAAAAAGCAAAACAAACTCAGATGTTCACCGTTTTTTGACAGAGCTAGGAGTAAGTAAGTAGTAATTCTTTATTGTCTCCATATATGGAAAGTACTATACGTATACAACAGACAATTGTGTGACTGCTAGTATGTATATGTAGATATATGCGTAAATCCTGGCCGTATTATTCCCGGAACTAGGTCAAAGGGAAGGAATTCATTTTCCATAGGCGACCATTATAGCATTATGGGTTATGGTTCGTTACTAGCATATATACCTGTATCAAACTAAAGTTCCTTCTTAGAACTACCAAAGACCTAATAACACATGTGTTATTAGGTCTTTGGAACTACCAAAAAAGCAAAACAAACTCAGATGTTCACCGTTTTTTGACAGAGCTAGGAGTAAGTAAGTAGTAATTCTTTATTGTCTCCATATATGGAAAGTACTATACGTATACAACAGACAATTGTGTGACTGCTAGTATGTATATGTAGATATATGCGTAAAACCTGGCCGTATTATTCCCGTAACTAGGTCAAAGGGAAGGAATTCATTTTCCATAGGCGACCATTATAGCATTATGGGTTATGGTTCGTTACTAGCATATATACCTGTATCAAACTAAAGTTCCTTCTTAGAACTACCAAAGACCTAATAACACATGTGTTATTAGGTCTTTGGAACTATCAAAAAAGCAAAACAAACTCAGATGTTCACCGTTTTTTGACAGAGCTAGGAGTAAGTAAGTAGTAATTCTTTATTGTCTCCATATATGGAAAGTACTATACGTATACAACAGACAATTGTGTGACTGCTAGTATGTATATGTAGATATATGCGTAAAACCTGGCCATCACCCCCCTCCTACTAAAATATTTATTTCATATTCGATTCTAATAAATTTGGTGTCAAATTAAAGCTGGCATTTCTAGCTTCCATGAAATATATATAAAACATAAAAAAAACTTAAATACTTTTAGTAATATTGTTCTGCAACAGGAAGTTACAGCATTTCGTATTTACCTTTTCTTTATGTTTATTAATCTCTGTTACTCTTATATGTTTGATGCGGCAGTATAGTTGCACGTAACGCTTGTGGTGCGAATTATATATTTACAATGGTACCCGGCATGTCACGCTTTAGCCTTTACTTTGATATGAAAAAGTGGGGAGTCAGGGCTCCGTGAAGAAATCCACATGTTTTATCAGTAAACATTTATCAGTGCAAGCTTATTTCGAGTTTTGCTAGTCATTATGGGCTAAAAAGTAAGTTCAATTGACTCGTATTGTTCCGTATGATTCGCACTTCATCGCATGTCTTGCAATTGTTTTGTATTGTTGAATTTAACTTGGAAAATCGTGCAGCAAGATGCAAACTGTCGAGTCGATTTCGTCCTTAAAGTGCTTCGGACACATTTCATCTGCGGTTTGGCCTGTTTTATGGTTTTTCTGTTTACATACTCTTATAACATTGATATACAGTCTGCAGAGAAACAATATCTTTCGGCTCAGGAGTCGTATATAGTTTCTCTTCACGATGTATTATGCAGTGATTGAAGTAATTCAAATTTATAGTAGATCTAACAAGGTTTTGTTTTTCTGTTTGTTACAGTCTTTTACAACGTCTATGAGAATAAATTAAAGCTGTCGCACCATACCACGTTGTTGTTTCGTGCCTGCACAAATATCGTTTGATAAACATAAGTGTTTTTATTGTTTGATATTTCGCGTCATATTTGATTTCAATAAATTCGGTGTCAAATTAAAGCTGACATTTCTAGCTTCCATGTAGTATATAACACATAAACTTACTTACTTTTAGAAATATCGTTCGATAAACATAACTTATTTTATTGTTTGATATTTCGCGTCATATAATTTCCGGCCAACACCCCCCCCCGCCCCCCGCCCCCCCCCCCCCCCCTATTAAAATCTTTATTTCATATTTGAATTTAATAAAATTGGTGTCAAATTAAAGCTCACTTTTATAGCTTTGATTTGGTAAATTAAACATAAATATGCAATAATAACTTATAGAAATATTGTACGATAATCATGAAGACTTTTTTTCATATTACAATCAGCGTAATTTCACCCAAAGGCAATTGCCGGCCACCCCCATTTTAAATCTTATCGAGATTGTCGGGCCTTTATTAATCATATATGTAGTGCAAGTTTTTTTTATTAAAAAGGAGTTTTAATTATATCTTATGTTTTAAGCTGTCTAACTATAATGGGAAAAGTGTATTTTTTTAGATTTTTTAAAAATAGTGTTTGTTTAACATGATGTATGTCTTTTTCAGGTAAATTTGGTGAATGTCAACTCAAGACTTTCCAGTCTCCGAAAATCCTTATTTAGCATCGTTTTTAATCAAATTTGATATCATATGACAGTTTATATCATAAGCTGTATGATACAAACTTATATTGTAATTAATTTACATCATCACAAATGAGTATATGAAGTTGTATTCATTTTGTTAAATTTAATTTATTAATCCTTCGAGAGAATGATTATGCAATTAATATGTTTTCTTTCATCAACTTAGATGCTATTATCTTTTGATGTTATTTCTACTAAAACAAATCGGTGTTCTGTGTCATGTCCCGTCTTTACTTTCCTTAATGACTTTGTTTGTATGTATTACATGTTAATCTACATAGATTAAAAGCAATTATTACAATTGTCCAAATAATGTATAACTGTTATAAATTGAGCGGCTATAACCTTCATTGTCGTGATTAAGTTTTGCAAACTGAAAATGCCTTGATGCAAAAGTCTATATATTTCACTTCACGGATGCAAAACCTCCCCCTTTATACAAAGTTGATTTCTGGAATACTTGTTTCAGTGATTAGTTAACTTTTGTTTATACTTTTTTGACAGTATCGGATTTGGAACGTATTTTTTGTTTGTGTATTATAATATATTGTTTATAATAAAGAAACCTTTAATTGAAAATTGACTTGCCTGTTTCTGAATTGTGTGTGTGTTGTATAATTGCAAAAAGTTGTTAGTTAACATAGAAATGGCACTTGTTGTCGGACACAGTCAGACCAAATACTTGGCTGAATATCTTCCTAAGGATAGTTTTAGTGTGTTTGCCTTCCCTGGCTACAAAACTCGCCAGTTTTTGACAGAAGAAGTGCTGTTCGATGTTGCGCCATACGTTTCGGTAAGTAATGCTATTTTTACTATTTTTGTGTTTTCATTTATGTACAATATAGTGACATCTGCACGACAATGATAAACAATTTGTAAAAACATTTCAAACCTTTCCCTCATATAGACGCATTCTGAAGCCTCTGCAGCAGACGGTTTTCGGAAAACATGGTGACAAAGGAGGAAATTGCTCAAAACGAGGATTCTCCTTTCGTCACCATGTTTTCTACTCGGTTCAATTATTGGGTCTTACAGGTTTTAGGTACTTTATTTGATTCTCCCGTCTATATTGTATTGTTAAATATGCTACATTGTGTGTCTTGTACGCCTCGTTTACATATATTTATTATTAATCTGTGTCTATATTGCTCATATTGTCTTGTATACATAAACTGAGATTATAATTAATAAAACTTGAACAACTTGAAAAAAAATAAACAAATGTTTTCATAGTCGTCTGCTGAAGAATCGTGGTATGAAGGTGTTGATTTGTCGCTTACAGTTATTATGACACGATTATTGGTTGTCTGTAATTTTGTAACGGCCATTTAGACTTACGCAAAGAATATTTAAAATCCTACTATTATACATGGCCAAATTAAAAGAAATTCGAAAATCTAATGATATCAGGTACAAAGAAATATATATATATATATACAATACAATACAATATATTTTAATGCATAAAAACTACAGGTTTTATAGCAAATTATACAATTTAAACAAATTCCTTACATAACATAGACAATGTTTTCCGAAGAGCATATACAACTGTAGAAAATTAACCGTACATATGGCTCTGCTGGTCTTGGTAGAAATAAGCTTCGAACCTACCGCACGTTTAAGCAAGTATATGAAACAGAAGGATACTGTAACCTTATTCTACCTCCTAGCCACAGGTCAGCATTGTGTAAATTTAGGTGTGGTGTAGCCCCCATACGAATTGAAACCGGCAGATATGAAAATCTCCCATTAGAGGATCGTAAATGTCCATTTTGTAATGTTCTCGAGGATGAACAGCATGTTCTCCTTGATTGTGTTATGTACACTGATTTGAGATCAGAGCTTTTTGTCCAACTCTCGTATTTATTAACAAGTTCTTTAATAGTTCGATATTGTGTCGAAACCTGTTTTAACATTCTTAAAAGACGTAGATTTTATCTTAGTAAATAATGTCTTAATATATAACATGTATTCTTTTCCAGCAATTTTAATGCAAGCAATAATCAGCTGCTAATCAGTCAGTTATCAATTTTATCACATGTTTCCCCATTGTTTTAATAATCCTTTTTTTTTTAACTTTAGTAGCTTTACTTCTCATTAGTAACACATGTGTTCGATTCTCTTTTCCCTTTTTTAAACATCGACTAATTAGAGGCTGATTATTGGCTCCATGTTGTATATAGTAATTGCTATGATTGAAAGGATATGCTTATATCGAAAGTCTCCTATAATTCTAGTTAGAATGGCCATGTATAATATTTGTCGTGAATTGTTTTGTACAGTGTATATGTTTGTATTTGACTTTGTTTGTACATGGATGAGACTTAAATAAATAAATAAATAAATAAAAAAAATATTTAACCCAAAATTAATATTATCATATTTATATATTTACTCACAATGAAGACACTATATTTGTTCTATTCTTAAATTTAAGTTAAACTAAAATAAGACATATTTAGCTTCTCATGTAATTTTTTCATGATAAATATGTTTAGCTAAATTATTTATAACGACTTCTGAAGATAATGACATAAGATTTATTAATGTTTGTTTTGTTGTCCATGTATAGTAGTATCTTTTGATATTTCAATCTTAGTCCGGAAAATTTCAAACAAATTAGCAAGAAATGGTATTCGTTCTCTACTAGTCCAGAATTACAATTTTCACAAATTCATTCATTTTTGGACGGTACCCCTAAGGGTACTGTCTATAGTCATGTGCATTTTGAGAAATCGTACAACAATTGGCTCCCCGAAAAAGAGGGATTTTTTTAACCGTCAACAAAAAAGTAGTGTCAATTATCAGGCAATAAAACTGCATTTTCGAAAACTTTGGTGAATCAAGATATCTGAATATTGAAAAAAGACTGTAAAGAGGAAGCATTAGTGGTTGAAAGTTGAAGTAGAACGTTTACAATATTGAGTTGAAGTTTGAATAAATATATTCATAATTAATGTATGAATATATACCAATTTGTTTTAATGTTCAATCATAAAGCATATACTTTTTAGAAACGAAATAATCAGAAGTGATTTTTGGATGTTTGGTAACTACAGTCTACTTATTAACAATAATGCCAAACGCTTCGATGAAAAACTATCTCCCAACTAATTATCTAGCCAATCGATTCATTTTACTGAAAGAGATGGTATGGAACGACAACTCTGCGAAAGAGAACTTTGCAACTTCCGTTCAAAATGAAAGTAGAAATCTGACACGATGCCCTGACGATAGATTGTTATTGCTTTTGTGGAGAAAAGACACATGAAGTTTTATATTGAGGAAGACTGACAGGAAAGAAATGTGTGCACGCCTAAAATGTTCATTTAGTCATCAATCCGTAAAACGTTCGAGGTAGGTCTGTCAATTAACTGTAATTTGGAGTGGAAAACTTTTATTTTTTTTATTTTCGCCCTGTGCTGTATCGTAACCGAATATGAAAATAAGCTCACATGTATTTCATGTACACGTATGTCTGAAAATAGCCCAATTCCTGTAGACATTCGCCTGTTCGTTTTATCATCTGACATCTGTTAATTATTTAAAAAGGGTGGCATATGAAGGAAAATAAAAAATAAAAAAATGAAGGACTTCGGAGACTTCGTACATATATTGTACAAGTGTATCATCGTTCTTGTATGTATACACTATTTAGGCTCATTTAAGGACTTAGGAGACAAAAGTGGTTACGTGATGTGAAAACTGCTTTCAAACTTAAGTGTGTACAATTATTTGTATTGATGATATTATGTATACAAATTTATTATTGAAAAGAATGAAGAAATACAATATATATTGATAAATGAATTTTCCAGGTTTTGTCTATACTTAGATGGAGCATATGCATGATGCTTTGCCAAAAATGTTATTCAATTAACGCACAAAAACATATGCATATTTGTGTACGTATGTTATAAATTGTCTAGTGAATCCATGTCTAACTGACACTTTGCCTTGGCGTCATTTATAAAGTTATATTGACATAAAAGTAGTGAGGCTACGCTGTTTCTAGGTCTAAATTACATGTATATGGTCAGTTAAGACTGTGAGACTGCATAATATGATACATAGGCTCCTCTGAGTCTTCACTTGATACAGATGCATTATACCCCCAAATAACTTAATGCAGATCAATAATTGCAAAGTATCTATTATAAACAGACTATTTTATTATTCAAATCATAGCATACATATATATTGATAAAAATGGTTTTGTGCAGACATGTATACACATCTTGATTTTATTTTTATTGTGCAATCAGTAACTGTATGTATTTTTGTTTCGTTTCAGATCATGGAAATGTTGACAGATTATAATGCGCGACATTACTTGTGAAGAAGATTCATAATGTCAGTGTATGGCACATTTTTACAACCAACTTTTATGTATTGGAAAAGTTGGGGTATATTTACTGTTATTTCCGGTTTCGTTTTTAGTTGAATCAGAGAAATAAAAGACAAATGGCAAGTCCTGGACGCAACAAAACGGGTAGAAAACAAAAACAAAACGACGTTAATGACATTCTTCAAAGCTGGTAACAGCAGCGAGTCGTTGTGACAAGTATTCTGAATGAAAGTGTTTGTTTTAACTCGGAAAACAGTAACGGAATGGAATGTTGTAAACGATACAAATACGAATCAAGGATGCACAATGAGATCTGTTTTTGTTTACTATAATACAGGAAGATAACTGTGTAATTAACTAATTACTATGAACAAGACATTTAAGTAATTCATGTTGAGCTATAACACAGCCTTCCAGGAAGACACTTGTACATGATAACTAACATTAAGTAGATCATTTTGAACTACATATTGTGTCACACAGGGTGAACCTGTTGATAATTTTGATCAGGCAGGTCATTTGTTTTGTTAAATGACCCAAGATGAAAAACTGTAAGATTACTAGCATTTGTCAACAGTAAGAGGCATGAGTAAAAAGCATTGTGACAAAAGGAGAAATTGCTCGTATGGAGCAATTTCTTCCTCTGCTTCCATGTTTTCGTCTGCTGCAGAGGCGTCAGAACGTGTCTATTTGAGGGAAAGGGTGATTGAAATATTATAATTAGCTCCTCTGGCTGAAAGCTAGTCGAGCTTATGTCATGGCGAATTGTCCGTCGTGCATGCGTTAAATGTTTGCTTCAAACGACTTCTCCTACCTAACAGTACTAGGCTAGAAAATGTGCCTTGTTGGTAATTTGACGAGCTTTACTCATAATGGTGAAAGTACAGTTGATTATTTGTTGACTAGCTATGAAAATTTAGATCTTTTATTAGACTTTCATGTGCATGATTTTAATGTTCATTCCAACCACGCTCCAGTTACTTTCGATTTAAGAGTTAATACGTCATGTAAACATGATTTTAAAGATGAGGAAAGGTTTGTGTATAGATGGAACCCCGAACATAGGGATCAATTTGTACATTAAGTTTCATCATCGATCAATGTGTTGTGTACTAGTTTACACAACAGCATGTCACATGACTGTGATCCCGATATTATGGTCAGTTTATTCACGGATTTTCTAACTGATATTGGAAATAGCTATTTTGAAAAACATGTAAAATATAAAAGTAAATTTCAACATTTTGTAATAATTCTTATTACCCCCATGAAGGATTGGTTCGATAATACATGCAAACATTAAAAACATGCTTATGAAGAAGCTTTACGAAACTTTAATTTAGCAAAAAATGATGAAAACAGACGAAATTGTCTTACTTTAAAAAAGGAGTATAAATACCACTGTAGAGCAGCTAAATGTAAACATAACCGAAAAATGGCAAATGATCTTCAAAACTTAAAAAATAAAAAACCTAGAGACTTTTGGAAACTATCTAAGCATAAGAAGGAACAAAATATTGCATCAGATATAGAACTCTCAGAATTGTATAACCATTTTAAAACTTTGGCGTCTGATATCAAAATTCGAGAAGATTCTGTTTGTGAAGATTTTGTATCCGAAAGTACAAATAAATCATCATCCTTTGACAATATTATATATGAGTATTTTAAGGAAAGTATCGATTTTCTAGATAAACCGCTTCAAACATTATTCAATTATATTTTAGATAAGAAAACCTTCCCCAAATGGTGGTCAATGTGGGGTAATCGTACCTATATTTAAGAAGGGAGATCATTCAGATCCCGGTAATGATAGAGGAATCACCCTAACCAGGGTCTTTCAAATACTACCCTGCCCTAACAAGCTGTTTTTCGAAACTTTTTACATCACAGTTGAATGAAAGGCTTAAAGCATGGTCCGATAAATATGAAATTTTAACCGACGCGCAGTTCGGCTTTAAATCTGGTTATAGCACAGTCGATGCAAAATTCATACTAAATTCATTTATTCAAAAACAATTATCTGACAAGAAAAAGCTGTACTGATGTTTTATCGACTTGAAAAAAAGATTTTGACTATATATATAGAAATTGTTTATGGTATAAGCTCATTAAACACTATGTAAAGGGAAAGTTATTTAGTATCATACGCTCTTTGTACAATGATGTTAAACTCTCTATAAAACACATGAACTCATTATCGGATTTATTTGACTGTAACGTTGGATTATTACAAGGTGAGACTATCTCACCTATTTTATTTTCACTGTTTATTAATGACATAGAACTGTTCTTACTAGAACATACGGATAAGTGTTTTACTTTAGGTCAATTATCTATATATCTACTCCTTTTGCCGATGACTCTGCTTTGATCGCAGAGTCTAAGGAAGGATTACAAAACTTAATATCAGCTTTTGAAAAGTATTGTAAAAAATGGAATCTAACAGTCAATGTAGATAAAACCGAAATAGTCATATTTAAAAAAGGTAGAACAATAAATGTTGATAGTACATTTACATATTCGAGGATTAATATTGCGGTAGTGAATATCTTTAATTATTTAGGTATAGTGTTCACCAGTAACGGGTCATTTTATAATGCCATTAAAACTTTAACGAGTAAAGCTACCCGCGCCGTGGGCCAATTACTTGCAGTAACAAAACATAAGGAAATTCCTTTAAAGATTATGATTGATCTTTTTGACTCCTTCGTTGCATCTATATTATACTATTTCACAGAGGAAAAGTCAACTTGTATTTTACAAACAGTTATAAATGAATCAAATAGTTTAAATAAAAACTCAAACGTTTGGACTAATAAGGTTAAAGTATTATTACAAAATACAGGATTTTATGTCGTTTGGCTATTTCCAGACTCAGTTAATCTAAAACGTTTTGTACCTCTATGCCGTAATAGGTTGATTGATATGTATATAAGTGAATGGTTTCAAGACATTAACATTAAATCCTCATTGTCTATTTTCAAACACTTTAAATCTAGCTTTGTATGGTCAGATTATCTTACAAAAATGAAAATATCATCATATAGGAACGCCGTTGCTAAATAACGTCTATCAGCTCATCATTTATATATAGAAACCGGTAGGCTAAGGAACATAGAATATGTTCACTGATAGAATATGTGTCTATCTATATTTTCATTAAAAGAGAGTGTTGAAAACTTGATATTTATCTAAATATATGTAAATATGTATTATCCTATTTTGTTTTATTTATCTAAATATATGTGTCTATTTACATTTTCATGAAAAGAGAGTGTTAACAACTGTTATTTATCTACCTTTAATTTGTATGTCCATACTCATGTATGTTTAAATATGTTGTATTTTGACGATGAACCATATGTGTTCAAGTCAATATTCTTGAATAAAGTTCTGTTCTGTTCTGTTCTGTACTAACTGCTGAAACAAAGACCTTCAATGTAAAATTCCATCTCTTGTTTAAAAAAAACACTTTTTATCCTCATAAACAGGTAGCAGTTTCCATCATTTTTGTGTTCAATCATATCACGGCGACCAGTTCACCTACCCATGTGTTTCTTGACTTTCTTACAACAGTACTCTACACAATGGTGTCTTCCCGACTGTCCCACATTTTGAAAATGCTATTTATCCTTAGTGCGGAGTGTAAAATGCTTTTATTTCTAAAAAACTAATCTGTTAGTGCATTTATTGAAATAGAAAATTTTGGGAAATCATAAATTTTATATCATACTGAAAACATGTCTAATGCTTAAGTCAAACTAGATTTTTTGTGAAGAACAATCTACGGGTTTGACCAACGAATACAGAACTAATGAAGACATTCACCGCCTAGTCAGACGAGCAGCAGTTTTACCACTTGTACCAGTCAACACATTGAAGATGTGTGGTTCGAAGCACTCAATGACATTGCTACTCTAGACCTTCCAGCAGCCGTTGAAACCTTCACAGACTATGTTACAAAAGGCTGGCATAGCATTTTAAAGAAAGCTGTTCAGCATCCTCATCCGAACCTTTTTTCAATCCTTAGAACAATCCAGGAAGTTGAAGCCATGTCCTGTATCAAGGTAGTTCAGTATGCTACAGGAGGTAAAAGACCGACCAAGAGAATGAAATACAAGAAGATCGACAAGCGACTAGCATCCCTAAAAGAACGCCTGCGTGAAGGGTCCGTTGTGCAATTGAGTATGCGGACAGAGCTACATATGTTCTAAACTTGTAAAAGTTTTATAGACGGAGTCGTAAACAATGTAAATAAACCATGTTAATTCTGAGTATCATAATATGCTGAGTTAAACTGAATAGGGTACTTGTTTTTTAATGTTATCCATATATTATATACAATAGACAACTTGATATTAAACGTACAATTACTAAATTTGAATAAATTTATTATTTTCTAAATAAGTTTGATTTTTTTCATTATTCCTATGTTCTATAAAAGAGTTTAAACAGAGTTTATTTTTTGATGAAAAACATTAGAATTCATAACATACTGTTTCATAAATAAAAGTTACCAAGATATTGAAATTTTAAATGAACTGAACTGTAGTGATATCTTCGCCCCGGGCAGGGATTGGCCGACACCGTACCTGTATTTGTTATGCCCCCGGAATCACCGATTCGGTGGGCATCTAGTTTTTGGCCTGTCTGTCTGTCTGTCTGTCTCTTTGTCTGTCTGTCGAAAAAAACTTTAACCTTGACCACTACTTTTGAACCATAACAGGTACGGCTACCATATTTCACATGTGTATTCCTTGTGACATGACCTTTCTGTCAGTACCAACAATTTTGACCTTGCGACCTTGACATTTGACCTAGATGTTGCCATTCGAGGGCATCAGTGTTTCACAAACACATCTTGTTCCCGATTGTCCTACATCGATCTTTAGCCCAAAAATCAAAATGTGGGACAATCGGGAATAAACCTACACAATATACCTTCCAAGCAACTGGCTGCTTTTTCACATTGACTGGCAGCCTATAGGTGGAAGATGATTGACGCTTGGCACAGTGACGTCGGAAATAATGTTTTGCCAAGCTGGTGTTCTAACTCACAACCCACTGATTCACAGTCATGGTCGCTACCGACTGAGCTACCAGGGATCAGCTATATCTAAATAGATAAATGATTGTTTATACAAATTATGCCTGTTGTGGATTACCCATGTTCAGATATTTGGGTACAATTCCGTAATTTACCCTTTTTGAGAATCATCTTGTGTAAATTAACCCTTTCCCACACAAAGACTCTTTCTGACGCATCTGTAACAGATGACTTTTTAAAACACTGTAGCAAAACGTGAAGATGGTCATAATTAGTCTTTTGTAGAGAAATGTCATAGTTTTGGCTGTATGATTTCAATGTCGTCTGCTGCAGATTAGTTGTACATGGGAAAGGGTTAAGAAAAGGCATTAACTATATAAAAAGACCTGATGTATTTACCAATTTGATCCACCGCTTTAAAGACTACTGGTGATGTCGTTGAAGTGGCTTTTGCATTCGTAGTTGTACATGATCCGTCTTTCCTGGTGTGTTCAATGTTGCATGTTTTATTAGGTCTTTGAATAGTTTTCGTTCAAAATTTGCGTAAAGAAGGTGTGAAAGGTGCTTGAACTCCAAATTATAGATAGTATAGTCAAAGTTTAACAAGAGCGCCAAATGTCACAAAATACGCCCGTCCTGTTTTTTTGAGACCAAGTATAGTAGTAATTGGTTGTACGTCAGCCAAACTTAGAGAGCGGAGACTGTTAGTACAGTTTTGGCCATATTGAGGGACATAAGTGTGTAGTGACTAAGATAACGTTGTAAGTTATCAAACGTGACCAAGATATTCTGCCCATAAACATATTGTCTAAATTTGGTGATGATCGGATAAAGGCTTTACAAGTTATTTAGCTGACAAGACCAATTTTAGGTAATTTCTATAATTAAAGGGCAGTAACTCTCTATCGACTGAAGCAATATGGCTAGTTATCAAACTTGTCCAAGATAGTACGCCAATACACATTCTGACCAAATTTGGTGATAATTGGACAAAAGCTCCTAAAGTAATTGAGCTGACTTGACCAATTTTAGGTAATTTCTATAATTAAAGAGTGATAACTCTCGATTGACTAAAGCGATATGGCTAGTTATCAAAATTATCCGAGATATTATGCCAATACACATTCTGACCAAATTTAGTAATGATTGGATAAAGGCTTCTAAAGTTATTGAGCTGACAATACCAATTTTAGGTAATTTCTATAATTAAAGGGCGATAACTCTCAATTGACTTAAGCGATATGGTTAGTTATCGAACTTGTCCGAGTTATTATGCCAATACACATTCTGACCAAATTTGGTGATGATTGGACAAAGGCTCCTAATTTTATTGAGCTGACAAGACCAATTTTAGGTAATTTCTATAATTAAAGGGCAGTAACTCTCGATTGACTAAAGCTATATGGCTAGTTATTGAACTTGTCCGAGATATTATGCCAATATTCATTCTGACTAAATTTAGTGATGATTGGGCAAAGGCTCCTAAAGTTATTGAGCTGACAAGATCAATTTTTGGTAATTTCTATAAAAAAGGGTCATAACTCTTGATTGACTTAAGCGATATGGCTAGTTATCGAACTTGTCCGAGATATTATCCCAATACATATTCTGACTAAATTTAGTGATGATTGGACAAAGGCTTCTTAAGTTATTGAGCTGACAAGACCAATTTTGGGTAATTTCTATAATAAAAGGACAATAACTCTTGATTGACTAAAGCGATATGGCTAGTTATCGAATTTGTCTGAGATATTAGCCCAATACACATTCTGACTAAATTTGGTGATGATTGGACAAAGGCTTCTAAAGTTATTGAGCTGACAACATACTGGACGCCGCCCGCCCGCCCGTACGCCGCAGGTAAAACGGGCGTATAAAAACTGTTCAAAAATTGTCTTGAAATAATAGAACCATAATTCTGAGATAAAATTAAAGTAATAATTTCACTTTCCAGTACAATAAATATCTAAGTATTGATTGCTTTATTTGTACTGATTGTCAGCCAAATTGTGTACATTTTTATGGCATTCAATTGAACGTTTTCCACATTTACTGCCTAAATAGTTTTGAACTATTTATTACTTACTTTGTTGTCACTATTATCAATGTTTGCAGAAGTTTCAACATTTAAACATTTTGATCTCCATCTTGAGTTCAGCACCGTTAACAATAAAAATAGCATCTAATAACGAATAGGGCATTTAACGAATTATTATGTTAAGTAATGTATCTTAGACAAGTGAGTGGCTATTTTAGACAAAAAGCAATTGCGAAAGAATTCTAAGCCTTATTTGTTTTTTTATAACAGTGTCACAAAACTGAAACATATAAAAATGTTTCCTTTTGGATTTCATACCAAGGAAAAAGGTCAACTTCGATGATTTGTGGACCCTTGGCCTGTCCTAGGTATTCTAAATAATTAACACAGTAGCAACATAACAAATACTATAAGTATTTTTGTGGAGACTTACACATGCTTTCATTGGATGATCATATTTAATGCATGACCTAAACATTATATGAATTTGCTGACAGATTCATTTCAAATTAACTATCGTACCTCCATTTTTCTTCAACTATAAAACCATGTGGATCCGGACTGAATGTGTGTGTCCAATCTTTAAATGCGTTTCCACCTTTCCATGTGCAAGGCTGTTCTATGGCGTAAAGGTACCATTTTCCCATGGACTGAAACAAGTAATATACGCAATAGGGACAAAACATACAGCTACCTGATTTCTGGAATGATTTTTCAAAATCGCCAAAAAATGTCCGAAGGCCCATAATCTCACGTCGGCGGTCTTATGGGATAACGTTAGTAATTACCGAAAGTTTTTAGAGCAGTATGAGAACATTGTTTAATCATTTCTGAAAGTTCTTAGGGCAGTATGAGAACATCGTTTATTCATTTCTGAAAGTCTTTAGGGCAGTATGAGAACATCGTTTAATCATTTCTGAAAATTTTAAGGGCAGTATGAGAACATCGTTTATTCATTTCTGAAATTTTGTGGGTAGTATGAGAACATCGTTTAATCATTTCTGAAAGTTTTTGGTGCAGTATGAGAACATCGTTTAATCATTTATGAAACTTTTTTGTGCAGTATGAGAACATCGTTTAATCATTTCTGAAAGTTTTTGGTGCAGTATGAGAACATCGTTTAATCATTTCTGAAAGTTGTTGGTGCAGTATGAGAACATCGTTTATTTATGCCTGAAAGCTTTTAGGGCAGTATGAGAATATCGTTTAAAAATTTCTGAAAGTTTTAAGGGCAGTATGAGAAAATCGTTGCATCATTTCTTTAAATTGTGGGCAGTATGAGAACATCGTTTATTCATTTCTGAAAGTTTTAAGAGCAGTATGAGAACATCGTTTATTCATTTCTGAAAGTTTTAAGGGCATGTTTAATCATTTCTGAAAGTTTTAAGGGCAGTATGAGAACATCGTTTATTCATTTCTGAAATGTTGTGGGTAGTATGAGAACATCGTTTAATCATTTCTGAAAGTTTTTGGTGCAGTATGAGAACATCGTTTAATCATTTCTGAATGTTTTTGGTGCAGAATGAGAACATCGTTTATTCATTCCTGAAAGTTGTTGGTGCAGTATGAGAACATCGTTTATTTCTGCCTGAAAGCTTTTAGGGCAGTATGAGAATATCGTTTAAAAAATTCTGAAAGTTTTAAGGGCAGTATGAGAAAATCGTTGCATCATTTCTTTAAATAGTGGGCAGTATGAGAACATCGTTTATTCATTTCTGAAAGTTTTAAGAGCAGTATGAGAACATCGTTTATTCATTTCTGAAAGTTTTAAGGGCAGTATGAGAACATCGTTTAATCATTTCTGAAATTTTAAGAGCAGTATGAGAAGATCGTTTAATCATTTCTGAAAGTTTTAAGGGCAGTATGAGAGCATTGTTTATTCATTTATGAAAGTTTTAAGGGCAGTATTTCATTTCATAACATTCCTTATGTGTATAAACCGTTTCTGATTCAATCCCTACATTTCCAGGAAAACTAGCTCATTCAATAAAAATAAGGAAAATATTTATTTTATTTTTTTTAAATAAAGAAAGTTAAAGGAAACGTGACGCTTTCAAAGTTTTATTTTGGGATTAGATCAAATATATCTAACGAAACGACATTAATTCAAGCCTATTAAATTGTGGAACGGATTTTGATGTATATGAAAAAAAAATATTTACACTTGAGTAGTAGTAATACTACCCTTAATAGTCCTTCTTGCTGATCCTGCACAGCGCACTGCCTGACCCTAACCTGTCAAACATGATGGATGAGTTCGTGTTGACCCGTCATCGCTTTGATGGATGAGTTACCCCGTCATCGCTGACTCATGATCGATGAGTTCGTGTTGCCCCGTCATCGCTGTCACGATCTATCAACTCGATTATAAATACCGACACTAAATGTCAACCCGATGATTACTTCCCTACACTATCGATCACTAACCTGACGAATGAGTGATAAATGAGTTCGTGTTGACCCGTCATCGCTGACTCATGATCGATGAGTTCGTGTTGCCCCGTCATCGCTGTCACGATCTGTCAACTCGATTATAAATACCGACACTAAATGTCAACCCGATGATTACTTCCCTACACTATCGATCACTAACCTGACAAATGAGTGATAAATGAGTTCGTGTTGACCCGTCATCGCTGACACATGATCGGTGAGTTCGTGTTGACCGTCATCCCTGTCATCCTCGATAATAAATTCTGTCACTATCTGTCAACTCGATAATAAATACCGACACTATATGTCAACTCGATAATTACTCCCCTACACTATCGGTCACTAACCTGACAAATGACTGATAAACGAGTTCGTGTTGACCCGTCATCCCGACAGTGATTGATGTAAATCTACGTTTTTTTTTGTTTTTTTTTAATTAATGGAATTTATCCCGAGGTCATGTTTGATGAAGTCCCTGTCATATCGAGTCCATAGTTCATGATCAATTGATGACATGAAAGATATATAAGGCGGAAGGTCCAGGGTTATTTATCAACTGAAATGAAAGGTAAAACATCATTTACTTTAAAAGAAGATGAATGAACACAAAAAACATGCGATAGTGAAACCATTTTTGTTATTGAAAAAATGCGCTTGCTGTGGCTTTTTCAATGAAAATGAACTTTGTGAAGATTGCATAGATATAATAAATGATGATGATGATGACTTTAACTCTGATATTGAATTATCAGAACAAAGTCATGACGTAATTTCGATTGCAAGTGAATCAGACATTTTCAATGAAAGTGAACCTTGTGAAGAACGCGTAGATATACTAAATGATGATGATTTTAACTCTGATATTGAAACATCAAAACGAAGTCATGACGTAATATCGATTTCAAGCGAATCAGACAGTGAAATTGAATCACCCGAACTAAGGCATGAGGTGATTTCGATTTCAAGTGATTCGGATAGTGAAATAGAATCAACAGAACTAAGGGATAATGTGATTTCAATTTCAAGTGATTCGGATAGTGAAATAGAAACACCAGAGTTTAACATTTCAAGAGTAGACTTGCATGATTATGTTATAGAAATTTAAAGTGAGTATAATACGAGTTATAGGATGACAACGCCATATTTTCACACAGCTAAATTTGTTGTTCAAGTATTTCATACAAACTAGTATCAACATGTTAGTTATTGTGAAGGATTACATAAGGTTCACAGCATGACGAGAAAAAGTTTCATGCTGTCATGCTATTATATAAATAGAACAACGCTTATTCATAGCTTTAAGTTATATATTATGCAATATTGTTTAATAAATATTCATAAGAAACTTACCTGAGTAATCCCTTGTTTTCATATATTGACTGACCTATCGACAGTATTTTATTTGTTTAAATTCAGATGAACACAGATGGACAATTAAACTTTTTGATTGTTTTCATCAATGGATTTTAAAAAATACAAGTAATTGGTATTTATTAATTGAGATTTTCCGTTACTTGAAAACATTTGAGTTATGTATTAACAACATTTCATATATAATCAATACTAACACTTCTGCTAATCGGGAAAAAGGGTATATTTGTTTCCTTGGAACATTTACAGAGGCTAATGAGGGATGCAACGGTACTATACCAGTTATCCGAATGCTCTTCAGAAGCCGGTAACAATGCATGCCCTAATTCGTGAATGAACACGCTAGAAAAAAAAGTGGCCGAGACCATTGCATCTTTATATATTTTAATAGAAACGTTTTCATTATTTAGAAAACACGTTTGACCTAACATTTTATTATGGGTAACATCAATCAATTCAATAGTCAATTGTGGTATTTTTGTTTTTCTAGATTTAAGAAACGGTTGGAAAAAGTTTAACCAAGATGTTGTCAAATCTTTAAAAAAATCAAGATTTATATCTAGCAAACTTTGTTCCTTTAGTACGCGAATTACTATTTGATCTTTGCCAAAAATAGTCGGAATCTTTTCCTTATTTAGTATGATTTCTCTGTCATTATCTACATAAATTCTAAATTTCCTGCTTTTAATTTTAAAATGAAAGGATACGTCCGAAAATTCTCGACTTCCTTTACCTGTATTTTTTAAAAAACATTCCGCCTGATCACATGTTAATATTATAAACATGTGACCGATATCCATAATACTTCGAAGAAATTCAAACATTTTATATCTTTTTTTTTTTTTTAAAAAGGAAAAAGAAAAAAGAAATTAGATCCTTCTGTGTTCACTAAATGTCTAAGTATGAAATAACATATTATCTTTTTTCACGTTCATGGTGTAATATAGGAGAGTCATAAAAAACAACTAATTAATTCGTTTAATGTAAATATATACATTAACGTAAGCATGACAAGACAATTACTATGTTTTTAGTTATGAATAATCAATCATCGTAGTGATTTAGTAAAATAAAACATTTATATGAAATCATATAATAAAACTGAAAACATTATGGAAAAAGTAGCAAGTTCCGTGTTTAATCAATAGAACTGAAATATAGTTGGAAAATATGTAATTGCCTCTATGCTTTCAAAGGACGTTTTGTTTGTTTGATTCGACGAGTTTAAAGGGTGTTTTCAACATTATTTCAGTAATAACAATCCATCAGTTCATAATAGAACTGACTCATTATGGAAAAAGTAGCATTGCTCTTTATATGGTTCTGGTTTTACGCAAATGTTGTGACAAAATCAGTAATTATCTGCTATACTTTCAATGTTACACAAGTTCCGTGTTGAATCAATAGAACTGAAACATAGTTGAAAAAGAAGTAATTGTCCCTATGCTTTCAAAGGACGTTTTGTTTGTTTGATTCGACGAGTTTAAAGAGTGTTTTCAACATTATTTCAGTAATAACAACCCATCAGTTCATAATAGAACTAACTCATTATGGAAAAAGTAGCATTGCTCTTTATATGGTTCTGGTTTTACGCAAATGTTGTGACAAAATCAGTAATTGTCTGCTATACTTTCAATGTTACACAAGTTCCGTGTTGAATCAATAGAACTGAAACATAGTTGAAAAAGAAGTAATTGTCCCTATGCTTTCAAAGGACGTTTGTTTGTTTGATTTGACGGGTTTAAAGGTAGTTTTTAACATTAATTCAGTAATATCAACCCATCAGTTCATAATAAAACTGAAAACATTATGGAAAAAGTAGCATTGCTCTTTATATGGTTCTGGTTTTACGCAAATGTTGTGACAAAAGCAGTAATTGTCGGCCATACTTTCAATGTCACACAAGTTCCGTGTTGAATCAATAGAACTGAAATATAGTTGAAAAAGAAGTAATTGCCCCTATGCTTTCAAAGGACGTTTTGTTTGTTTGATTCGACGTGTTTAAAGGGTGTTTTCAACATTATTTCAGTAATGTTTAAAGGTAGTTTTTAACATTAATTCAGTAATACCAAACCATCAGTTCATAATAAAACTGAAACATTATGGAAAAAGTAGCATTGCTCTTTATATGGTTCTGGTTTTACGCAAATGTTGTGACAAAAGCAGTAGTTGTCGGCCATACTTTTAATGTTACACAAGTTCCGTGTTGAATCAATAGAACTGAAATATAGTTGAAAAAGAAGTAATTGCCCCTATGCTTGTTTGTTTGATTCGACGGGTTTAAAGGGTGTTTTCAACATTATTTCAGTAATATCAACCCATCAGTTCATAATAAAACTGAAAACATTATGGAAAATGTAGCATTGCTCTTTATATGGTTCTGGTTTTACGCAAATGTTGTGACAAAAGCAGTAATTGTCCGCCATACTTTCAATGTTACACAAGTTCCGTATTGAATCAATAGAACTGAAATATAGTTGAAAAAGAAGTAATTGCCCCTATGCTTTTAAAGGACGTTTTGTTTGTTTGATTCGACGGGTTTAAAGGGTGTTTTCAACATTTTCAGTAATACAACCCATCAGTTCATAATAACACTGAAAACATTATGGATTAAGTAGCATTGCTCTTTATATTGTTCTGGTTTTACGCAAATGTTGTGACAAAATCAGTAATTGACCGCCATGCTGTCAATGTTACACAAGTTCCCTGTTGAATCAATAGAACTGAATTATAGTTGAAAAAGAAGTAATTGCCCCTATGCTTGTTTATTTGTTTCGACGGTTTAAAGGGTATTTTCAACATTATTTCAGTAATACTAACCTATCAGTTCATAATATAACTGAAAACATTATGGAAAAAGCATCATTGCTCTTTATATGGTTCTGCTTTTAAGCAAATGTTGTGACAAAAGCAGTAATTGTCCGCCAGGCTTTCAATATTACACAAGTTCCGTGTTGAAACAAAACGGTTTTTCAATAAAACTGAAACATAGTGTCAAAGATATAATTGCCCGTATTGCTTACGTGTCTCATGACTTATACATATATATTTTCAGATGTTCACTAGTTTACAACGTTGCAGATGGTCTTTCAATACAACTGACATATAGTTGAAAAGAAGTAATTGCCCCTATGCTTGTTTGTTTGTTTCGACGGGTTTAAAGGGTGTTTTCAACATCATTTCAGTAGTACCAACCCATCAGTTCATAATATAATTGAAAACAATATGGAAAAAGCAGCATTGCTCTTTTTATGGTTTTAGTTTTACGCAAATGTTGTGACAAAAGCAGTAGTTGTCCAACATGCTTTCAATGTTACACAAGTTCCGTGTTGAATCAAAACGGCTTTTCAATAAACTGAAAACGTAGTGTCAAAGATGCAATTGCCCGTATTGCTTATACGTGTCTCATGACTTTATAAATATATATTTGCAGATGTCCACTAGATTACAACGTTGCAGATGGTGTGCTACTACATTCTATAATACACAAGACCTAAATGCACACGAAAATATACATAGACAGCTAGATAGTCTAGGAAATGTAAGATTTAACTTTTAAATTTCATATAACAAGACGTTTTAATTCAATAATAGTACAGATCTTACTCTTTAATCTAAATATTTTTTGTTTTTGTTCTTTCAACTATATATATTTCTTCATTCTTTATTCTTTTCATATATATTTCAGGGCGCTTCTAATTACCAAGAAACCTCCGATGGTTTTCGCTGTCAAGAGTGTACCAAGCTATATTCGACAAAATCAAACCTAGAACGTCACAAAAAGGCAGATCATACATACCAAAGTTTTCTTTGTTCAAAGTGTTCTAAGTCATTTAAATATTCTAATGATCGTGTCCGTCACCAGAAAACGTGTGAAGGAAATGAACACAGCTGCTCTAAATGTAATAAGCTATGCTCTACCGCTTACGGACTCAGACGTCATCTTCAATACCACGAAAAACAGCCTAAGAAACGCAGCGAACGAGAATCTAAAAGTTCACGTCAACCACCAAATAAAACGGCCACTCAGTATAGATGTCGTCGCTGTATTCAAAAGTTTAACAACCGTCATGATCTTTACATTCATGGAATGAGAGAACATTATCAGACCGGAGGCCGCTTACAGATACAGCCGTGGAATGCTGACAATGCTCCGTGGTTACGCGATGGTAATGACGACAGTCTTCGAAACATTTATGAGGCTAATAGACCATTGATACTGGAACCTCATCGACAAGGTCCAATCAATTCGGTTTACAATTTCCCCTTAGATAACGACGTTACCATTATACAGTTAATGGAATATGCGAATAACATCTATAGGAGAGAACAACATGCTTTCCGTTTGAATCTAGTGTTTGGAGTGATTCTACAACACAGGGAAACTGGTCAGTATCGATATTTCATACAATATAACAACAATGGTATTTTAGAAAGACCGTTCTACATTTCAAGAAGGTCGGATTTAGATCGCTTACGTTTACGTTTGCGAAGAATGGATATTATTACAGAATTACTACGTATCAGACCAGATACCAAATGGTTTCCGGTGTTAGTGACGAATATTCATTTCACGCTTTATTCGACCAGTTATGTACTAGGTGAGGGTATGTTACCGGACTATCTTTTCAGAAAAGACAGCATTTACCCTTTGGTAAATAATCGACGAACTGGAAAAGCGTTTAACGACAATCTCTGTGCTTTTCGATGTCTAGCCTTGCACCGAGGCTATGATATCAGAGCGATCGAAGGCCCATCATTCAATTTATACAGACAGTGGGTTGGAAATTTTCACCAAGAATTTAATGGTATTTCTTTTGAAGATTTCCCAGATTTTGAGATTTTCTACAAAGTAAACCTTGAGGTCTATAGTTTAGAAGACGATGGGATAGCTCTTATCATCTACAAGTCTCGTGGACTACAAGCCGACACTATGTACGTGAACATGTACGAGAATCACCTTTCGTTTATTAAGAATTTCTCTTTATACGCTAAAAAATATCGGTGTACGATTTGCGATCGTAACTTTGATCACGCAGGAAATCTGCATCGTCATCTGCGCTCGTGCGAGAACAAGACCAAATACGTCTACCCGGGTGGGTTTTATCAATATACTGAATCTATATTTGAGAGGCTAGAACAATTCGGTATTAATGTCCCGGAAGTCGACAAAACATTTCCTTGGTTCATCTGTTTTGATTTCGAAGCCTTACTGCAAAATGTGAACGATCGTCCCACTGAAATGCTAGAATGGACACAAAGACATATCCCAGTCAGCGTATCAATATGCAGTAATGTGGAGGGTTATACAGAGCCCTTATGTATTGTAGAGCAGGACCAAGACACATTACTACAGAAAATGATTGATCAGATGATAAACATTGCTAACAGAGTACATGAATTATCGGAAGACAAATGGGGGTGGGTGTTAGAAGCCATAGATTTTAAAATTGACGAGGAAAACAAGATTACTGAAACGTTAGAGGAGAACCAATATAATAGTGATGACGAAGAGAGTGAAGAGGAAACAACAAAGCAAACTGCGCATCCGTTGAAACGGCTTCATAGTGAAATGGAAGTGTACATCTCTCAGGTTCCTGTTCTCGGATTCAACTCTGCTAAATACGATTTGAATCTTGTGAAGAAGCGGCTGGCTAAACAGCTTAACATGCACGACAAAGGAATGAAAGGTTCATTCGTAGTTAAGAAAAATAATTCCTACACATGTATTTCTACGGATCAGTTGAGATTTCTGGACATATCTCAGTTTTTAGCTGTCGGATCATCATATTCTGGGTTTTTAAAAGCCTATGGTATCAAAGAGCAAAAAGGATTTTTCCCGTACGAATGGTTAGATGATATGACAAAACTAAATCACCCTGCACTACCCTCTCATGAATCCTTTTATAGTACCCTTAAAGAACGAAACATATCCGAAGATGAATACCAGTACTGTCAACAAATCTGGCGGGATGCTGCGATGTCAGAATTCAAAGACTTTTTAGTATGGTATAACAACCTCGACGTTGGTCCATTTGTAAACGCCGTAGAGCGTTTTCAGACATTTTACTTTAACAAAGGCATCGACGTTTTTAAAACAAGTATTTCCGTTCCCGGAATAGCGCGTCAGCTTTTGTTTAGAACAGCCAGAAAGCATAATGCGAATTTCGCCCTTTTTGATAAAAGTAATAGCGATCTTTACCAAACCATCAAACAAAATATAGTGGGTGGACCGAGTATTATTTTCACTCGACATCACTGCGTTGGACAAACGAGTATTCGAGACAATAAGATATGCGGTTCTATTCTCGGATTCGATGCTAATGCCTTGTACTTACAGGCTATTGGTCAGCCTATGCCAGTAGGAATGTTCATTCGAAGAAAATCCGAGAAAAACTTTAGACCAGAGCTACGAGATAAGTATATGGTCGCTTATCACTGGATGGAGTGGATTATGCATACTCAAAATGTATATATTCAACACAGACTGAATTCGGGTAGAGAGGTCAGAGTCGGGAAGTATCCTGTGGATGGATACTCTAAACCTATTTTCCCAGAGCAGCAACCAACAGTGTATCAGTTTCATGGGTGTTACTGGCACGGGCATGACTGCGAAGTAACATTTGGAATCAAGGACGAAAAATGGTGGAAAAACCGTGAACAGAAATTAAGAAAAACCAAGGAGACCACCACTTTTCTGAAAGCTAGAGGTTGTAATGTAATAGAACTGTGGGAGTGCGAGTTTGGTCAATATTGTCGGAAAAACCCGCATATATACGTCTTTATTGATTCAATGAGACCGGCCTTTTTCAAAAGACATAAAGGTAAAATACAAACAAAACAAATTCTAGATGGCGTGGTTCATGGAGAACTTTTTGGTATGGTGGAAGTGGACATCGAGGTTCCAGAAACTTGGCCTGCGTACTTTCAACACCCGACTTTGACACCCTCAGAGTATTTTCAAGAGATGTCGCCGTTATTTTGTACATCAGATATTCCTTTTGAGGACATTGGTTGTCATATGCAGAAGCACGTAGAAAAATTCAATCTTTCTAAAGACTCTAGACGGTTATTGGTCGGTGGTATGAAAGGTAAACAAATGTTAATAGCCACGCCTCTCCTAAAGTGGTACTTGAATCACGGTATGGTCGTGACCAAAATTTATCAAGTCGTCGAATTCCAAGAACAACGATGCTTCAAAGATTTTATAGAGGAAGTAAGCGACGCACGCCGTCAAGGCGATATAAAACCGGATACGGCCATCATAGCGGATACCATGAAGGTCATTGGAAATTCGGGTTACGGTTCACTGATTATGGACAAGACAAAACACAGAAACATACAGTACATTAAAGGGGAAAACAAGACCTGTCTGAAGATTAATGAACCCTGCTTTAGAAAACTTGACTGTCTCGATCAAGAAGAACAATATTACGAAGTAGAAATGGCTAAGAAGCGGATCAAGCTTAACTTGCCCATTCAACTCGGTTATTTCATCTTGCAGTACGCCAAGTTAAGAATGTTACAATTTTATTACGACTTTATGGACAAATATGTTGACCGATCGGATTTTGAGTACTGCGAGATGGATACAGACAGTGCATACATGGCTATTTCCGGTTCTTGTCTCAAAGACGTCATAAAACCGGAGATGAGGGAGAAATATCAACAAGGGCTAACTGATTTTTGCAGTGACATTCCGATGGAGGCTGATGCTATGTTTCACTGGTTTCCTCGAACATGTTGCACTAAACATGGGAAATACGACAAACGAACACCCGGTCTTTTTAAATTGGAATACCAAGGCGATGAAATGATCGGTTTGTGTAGTAAAACATATATCGTTCGTAAATCAAAAGTAATCAAACCTTCTGCCGTTAAAATCACGGCTTACAACTTATTGAGACGTAGTATAAAGATCAGAAGAAAGAGATATACCCAAAAATCAAAGTCTACAAACGAATACAAATTTAGTTCGAAAGGAATCAGTAAAAGAACAGTGAAAGCCCCAATGACAAAGTTTCGGTATGTATTAAAAACACATAAAGCTGAAAGCGGAAGCAACCACGGATTTAGAGTGAGACATAATAGAATTTATACATATACCCAGGAAAGAAGAGGATTCTCTTACTTCTATTGTAAGAGGAAAGTCTTGAACGACGGAATTCATACGTCACCTCTGGATATCACAATATGTCCAGTACCTGTAACTGCAGAAGATGAGCAAGAGCCATTCAAATAAAATATTCAACATGTAGAGTAGTAATCAAAACGATATTAGCAGCACGTACTATCAACATAGCTTCATTTACGAAATGTATCCCTTTCCAGAATGTACATCTGTTGTAGTGACAGGAGCTACCTGCAGTGACAAGACCACGTGGGTATTTCGACTTTTACAACAAAAATACCTTATGTTTACTAAACCACCCGAAAAGGTTCTGTATTGTTACGGTATATATCAACCCCTGTTCGAAGTTATGGAAAAGGAGTTATCTTTTATCACCTTTCATCATGGATTACCTAACGAAGAAGAGTTGAATGACCTTTCAAATGACACCAATTGCAATTTGGTTATTTTAGACGATTTAATGGAGAATGTGACGTCATCAGCAGACATGGAAAACTTGTTCGTAAAAGGCATGCATCATCGTCATCTCAGTATACTTTACTTGAACCAAAATCTGTTTTGTAAAGGAAAACACAGCCGAACGATCAACTTGAACACACACATTTTGGTACTTATGAAGAATCCAAGAGACGTGTCTCAACTGCAGTGTTTGGCGCGTCAAGCCTTTTTAGGCAAAGGAACGTTTGTAATGGAAGCTTATAAAGATGCAACATCACAACCTTACGGTTATTTAGTCTTGGACTTCTCTCCGTCGGGAGAGGAATCGTATCGAGTGAGAACTCAAGTGTTTCCAGACGAAGACACCATCGTATATCAAAGCAAATAAAAGGCTAACTCGTTTTATTCATCCGTATTCGTTTGTCAGCTAGGTTCGAGTAAACATGCAGAAAATGGTATTGTTGCCGTTTGACAGATATCAACGACTTCTAGCGAATAAACAAGACCTGTCATGTACATCATCAACAGCACCTAACGCGGTACAACATCAGGATATAATTTCAGAAAACGATTCGCCGATACATATGGTGCAAACTGAAGAATCTTCACAGAAAAGACTTTCTCAAGACATTGAAAATTTAATTCCATTGTTTCCAAAGACATTACAAGCTCGTGCACGTGCGTTATTAACCTACATTCTGCCTTATATTACCTGGAACGAGAAAGGAGAGGTGGCCATTTCTGGAGAGTTTATACCTAACTCTAACATTGTTGATCTTATTAGAGGGCAGTTGAAAGATTACAGAGCCTTTCGTCCTTCGGGAGTGGACAAATTTGAAATTTTATTTAAAGACATAAACGTTCCTCTCAGTCTGCTGACGCTATCCCGACGAGAGCAAATCGTACAAGGAAAAATACCACCACCTCCCGGTATCGCGGTCAAAAAACAGGCAGTAATAACGAAGAAACCTAAAGTGAAATGGCTAAAACGGTGAAGTACGAAAATTACCTCGCAAGCATTTATTTCGACCCTAAACATGCAGCAGCCTATAGCGGAGTCGATAAATTATACAGGGCTGTGAGAAAAGAAGGAAAATTTGTGTTAGGAAAATCTAAAATTCGGAATTGGTTACTAAAACAAGAGGACTATGCCGTACACCGAGAAGTACGCAGTAAAGTTAAACGCCGTAGAGTTATAGCCCCATACGTCGATTACCAGTGGGATGTGGATACGGCAAACATGGAATTTTATAAGAAAGAAAATGCTGGCTATGCCTATTTCTTATTGGCAGTGGACATCCTTTCAAAATATGTGTGGACCGTACCATTACGCACTAGAACGGCGAAAGAAATGAAGAAAGCTTTCCAGCAAGTATTTGAACAAGGTAGAAAACCAACAAACATTAGAAGCGATAAAGGAACTGAATTTGTGAATAAGGATGTTAAACAGTTATTCAAAAGTCTTGATGTGAATTACTTTGTCACACAGAATGTGGTCAAAGCGTCGTTTGCGGAAAGATCAATTAAGGTCATCAAATCGCGCATTGCTCGTTACTTAACGCATAAGCAAGACAAGCGTTGGATAGATATTCTTTCAGATGTCACGGAAAGCTATAACAAGACTTACCATCGAACAATCAAGCGTACCCCGAACAGTGTGAGAAAGGAAGATTCGGTTGCGTTGTGGAAACTACAATATGAATCATACCCCAAGAAATTTGAAAAAACAATTAAAATTGGAACGTATAAATTCAAAGTAGGTGATCTCGTAAGGGTTTCCTTCATACGAAGATCTTTCCAGAGAGAGTACGACGAGAGGTGGTCACGTGAATTGTTCGTGATTAATAAACGCTTGATGAAAGAATCAATCCCTCAATATCAACTGAAAGATTACGGCGGAGATTTAGTTATTGGCACGTTTTATCAAAACCAGTTGATTAAAGCCTACGACCAGGAGATGTATTTAGTAGATGAAGTATTGAGAACGCGACGAAAAGGGAAAACAAAAGAATATTTAGTGCGTTGGAAAGGTTGGGCTCCAAAATTCAACACATGGATTAGTGAAGCTGACATGAAAAGTTTAAAATAGGGCGATACGACTACTGAATGATCAAAATTCTTTCAGTAATCAAACAGAATGGTTCGGAAACATTTGTCATTGTTCGATGTTCTCGTTCAATCAACGGACAAACAGCGTGAGGTCTTATTGAAAACTGTATCAGAAACGCAATTAAAAGCCATACTTGAAGCTATATACAACGTCTTGTTTGGAACCTGTTCGATTAACACGAAGGATAAAAGAAAATTGAAACCAAATAGCGCCGTCATTCGACGAATGTTGTCTAAAGAACTCACACTAAAACAACAACGACGACTGTTGAAAAAACACCAACATGTTATTATTGAAGCCGGTGATTGACATGTTCAGAAAACGATGACGATTGAGAAATACATTTACGTGCAAAGTGACGAAAGTGCTAATTATTTTTCGGAAAACAAAACCTGGCATTTCAAAATTCATTTAAAGGTTCCTCTATATTTAGACGGTTTATGGAAAGTGGCTTTAGTACAATTTCATGCCTCTGAAAAAACGAAATCGAAAGCTAGTTCCGGACTATACATTTATTCGGATATTTGCGGAGAAAGCATCGTGAAAAGTGAGGAGCGTCCACTTCTCCGACGTTTAGAAAAAAACAAGAAAAACGAATGGGACTATATTATCGACTGTCCCTTTTACGTCAATGTAAGAAAGAAAGAACTTCGAGAATTCGAAATACATATAAAGCGAGAAGACGACACGGACGCTTCAGAACTACAGAAACCAGTGCGGTTAACATTACATCTAAAACGCAGTCCATTTTATTGAAAATTATGAAACTATACGTGCCTAATCCGCAAACGTGGGTTGATTTCTTTCAAAGAGTTAGCAGTAGTAAAACATCAAGAAACCAAACAGGAAGCGGCAGAAGACCACGGGTGATACCTGTGATCCAAGTCAAACCAGAGGAAAGTAAGCACATTTCCATTAAAGCGGTGTTACCAGCGGAACAAACGACCGCACAGGCAAAATCGGAGTTGGAACGTCAAGATATAAACTCGAGAGGTATTGTGAATACGAATCAGTCTAACAGTGGACGTGCAAGAAAGCGCATGCGATCGACTCTGGATGAGAAAGCTGTCAAACGTCAAAAAAGAAACCCGTAGCTGTCAAACGTCAAAAGAAATCCGTAGTTAAAGTCATTCGAAAAAAAGACGTTTTCGATCAAGATGTCCGTGTTTAACGAGCAGGAATTTAAAGAGGGACTTGTGTCGGAATTAGCTGTATTTGAGTTGCCGAGTACGCAAACGAGTGTAACAGATATACATTATGACGAAATTCGTCCAATGTCGCAAGTATCCGGAGATGGGCCTTTTGAGTTTAGAATCAGTGGGCAAAATTCCATGGATTATTTGGATTTAAAAAATTCGCAAATTTACGTGAGGCTGAAAGTAGAGAAACTGGATGGAACTGCTCTCACTACAGAGAAAGTTGGTCCTTCTAATTTGTTTTTGCAAAGCCTTTTCTCTGCGGTCGAAGTCAGCTTACAGAACAAGGCGAGTATCACCTGCAACTATAATCCATATAGAGCCTATATTCATACGTTGCTAAATTACGGACAAGATGCATTATCGAGTCAACTGCAAACCCAGGTATGGTTGTTGGATGATTCTGATTCTCCCGGTGTGACGGATCCATCTGCTTCTAATAATGGATTGTTTGAAAGAGCGACTTTGATAAAACAATCAAAAAGTTTGGATTTGCAGGGACCCATATTCCACGATTTGTTTTCCATAAATCGTTACCTGTTGAATCAAGTGGACGTGAAAATCAAGTTGTACAGAAATCCTGCGAGTTTCGCTTTGCTCGCTGTTGATTCTGCAACAGACTTTAAAATCGTATTCGAGGACATCTACGTGCTAGCCAAAAAGGTTAGAGTGAACCCAGCTGTTATTTACGGTCATTCAAAAATATTGGAGAAACAGAATGCTCTATACCCATACGATAAGGTAGAATGTCGTTCTCAAAGTATTGCTACGGGTAGCACTTCTTTTAACTGGGAAAACATGTTTCAAGGAAGACGTCCCGAAAAAATCGTTATTGGTTTCGTAAAAAGCAAGGCAGTGAATGGGGATTACACAACCAATCCTTTCAACTTCGAAAACTGCGGGATTCGTCATATCGCCATTTACGTGGATGGATTACCAGTAGGTGGAAACCCATTAAAGCTGGATTTCTCAACGGCAGATGGAACGACAGACGTGCGTGCGTATACGAATTTGCTACTCAGCGCAGGAAAATGGAAGGAAAATGAGGGAAACGGTTTGAACAGAGATCACTTCATAAGCGGCAGCACGCTATTCGCATTTCAGTTGGAGCCTGACTTTTCCCATCATGGGGAATATATGACCTTGGTGAAGAATGGTAACGTTAGGCTAGAAGTCCAGTTCAAAACCGGATTAACGGGTATGTACATATACTTCTTCGCTCTGGTTACTTTCTTAAGAAAATCGATTATTTTTAAAAAATGACTACTATATATCCAATGTGTTAACTTATGAAACAGAGAAGTTAATCTGCAATCTTTTAAACGAAACTTGTTATCTTTTCAGAGCCCATGAGCTGCATCGTCTACAGCAAATCGCTTGGACTCGTCGAGATAACCAAGGAACGAGACGTGCTTCTACCGCAATGAATACGACTCAGTTGGAATGTATGATACGTTGCGATCCCATACTTCGTGAAAATGTTGTTGGAGTTTACGCCGCTGATCAACTTCCGCAAACCAATGTGAATAGACCTTACGGATTGATAGTAAATACTGACATTCATACAAAACCAGGAACGCACTGGCTAGCCATCCATGACGATAGTGCTGGAAGAATAAATCTATTTGATTCATTCGGGAGATCCCCAATAGAAAATAGTGGTTATATATCTGAGTGGATAAATACACGCGATAAGACGTTATCTTATAACACCGTTCAAGTTCAAAGTGATATTTCGAATGTGTGCGGATTGTACTGTATTTTATTTCTGAGATATATACTCTCGGGAAACAATATGGAGGACTTCATTAACCTTTTCGATGTCTCAAACAGAGCATCAAATGATAACTTTGTGTATTATATCACCGCAACTGCGTATTCGCAATGTGTAAGCGATAACAGACATCATGGTCAGATCTGTTGTTCTTTATTGACACAATAATTAACAGTTGAATAAGTCTCTTTCAATTATTCGCAAGCTGATCATGTTTGTATATTTGTACGTAATAAAATAAATAAAAATACAATTTGTCTTTATTCATAATTTCCCAACTATATAAAGTCACGAAAATATTCACTTTCCAAATATTTTCGAAAAATCAATACCGAGTTAAAACTGGACTTGATGTTTGTGAATAACTGTGGAGTGAGGAAAAAATAACGAAAAATTGGTAATAGAATCATTTGTAGAAAAGGGATAAATCAACGAATAAATGGTCTATAATCATTTATTTAGTCCTTTATATACAGAAAGCATAATTGAAAGAAATGAAAGGAATGCCGATGTTGATTGAAATACAGAAACGAATATGTTTAAAGCTGAAATATTAGTTGTTCATAGATTTTCTATATAAATCTGTGATGTAATCGTAATAATTGTAGAGTCAATCTAATCATTTTTGATTTCCATTCGGTGGACTTCATGTCGGTCTCCCTCCAATCGCGACAGTTAATCTTGAGTTTGTACATGTTCACCAATGCTGAATTCTCCATTGTAGTCACAGCTTCCTCCCATTTCATAAGAATTTCATTTTCATCAACTTGCTGCAGCACTTCTTCAAAATAAAGCTCTAATTGTTCTTTCCTCGATAGCAATAAGCAGGTGTGATTCTTTTGTGATAGACATTCGCTGACGCACCCAAAACACTTCGTTTTAAACACGTCGAACATGTTTTTCATAATTGAGTTAGCGTAAAAGAAATGGAAATAGGATTCCAATAAAGCAACTTCCATGATTCGTCGAAGTTAAAAGCGTTCTCAAAAAATGTCGCTAACCTTCGTACGTTTTCAAAGTGTTCCAATAAATTCGAGCTTCGGAAATAGCGGTGTCAATATTCGACGATAACTGTTTCAGCGTGTACCATTGCGAAAGACTGAAATCAACTCCAATGATTGTAGCCGTTCCATTTGCAAATTTTCGCACGTCCAGAAATATATATCCGTCTTGGTTACACACTGTCGCGTAAATGTTGTCATGTAGATTGAACTGTTTAGTAAATACGCAAGCAGAACTGTTCAAGACGGTTGTTGAACTTTCTGAATTGGAAAGTGTAGTACAATGATCTCCAACCCTCTGCGATAATATAATGAATCCAGGTGATGCACAGGTCGCAATGCAAATGAGAAAAATTCCAAACTTTTTAATATCCCCAAGTACTCGTTTAATTTTATTTCCTCTGAATAATAGATCCTCTTCTATATTGTACACCTCCATATCGGGTTCAACAATCATACTCATAGATACATCATGTTGGTCTTGAGAGTCATCTCCCTGACAATGATGTTCATTACTCATGTTTTAGGTTCAGTATCAAAAAGTAAACTGAAGTAAAAAGTACTGCCTAGATAGTTTTAATAATATTGATGTCTATGTAAAACATAATGCGATTCAATAGCGTATGTTTTATTTGCTGTTTGAAGTCAACTCACCAGTTTTGGTAATCATTCGGATTACATTCTTGACACTGAAGTGCTCCGATCTGATTTTGATGATCTTCTCGTTCAATACAAGAAATAACATCGGATAATTCAGGAACGTAGCTGTTTATTTCATCTAAGATCCTTAGTAATTCAGAAAATTGCTTAAAGGTTAGTGAAATGCCTTTGCGAGTAGGCTTAATATCATTCGCTCCCTCGGGTAACCAAAATCTTCGGATGTCAACACGGGCTATTTTCTTTGACACAGAAACGTACCAGTTTCCACCCAGATGTTTTGTATATGTCTCATAATCGTAAGCTCGATATTTTTTAATACTTTCCTCTATAATATCGATCAATCCCAAAAATTCATTCCATCTACACGGAATTAATGCAGCGCCCTTCGTTGTTGGAAAAAGCTGTCAATTCTTGTTGGTTTCGTATTTTCTAATGTGTATAAACACGTCGTTCATAAAGTCGGTTACCGTAACGAATGTAGTGTCGTCTCCCAAACGTGCACTAAATCTGTGTTCATCTGGATTCAGACTTTTTGGCAGCTCCACTTTGACCGATTCTAAATCTGATTTGTAACTCGTGGACATAGTGAAAATCAAGTAAAGTTTACGCAGATCGAAATTTCCTTATTATCTCTCCGTCTCCGACTTTGGTTTAACTTGTTGAATTACGTACGCGAATTTATACCGATTTCAAAGCTATTTCCTCCTACAACAATGTCATTAACCGTCACGTAATTTATTACATTCATACATAAAATACGTAGATTTTACATCAATCACTGTCGGGATATCGGGTCAACACGAACTCATTTATCACTCATTCGTCAGGTTAGTGATCGATAGTGTAGGGAAGTAATCATCGGGTTGACATTTAGTGTCGGTATTTATAATCGAGTTGATAGATCGTGACAGCGATGACGGGGCAACACGAACTCATCGATCATGAGTCAGCGATGACGGGGTAACTCATCCATCAAAGCGATGACGGGTCAACACGAACTCATCCATCATGTTTGACAGGTTAGGGTCAGGCAGTGCGCTGTGCAGGATCAGCAAGAAGGACTATTAAGGGTAGTATTACTACTACTCACTTGTATATCGTTTGGAAATAAGCATATTATGTTATTAATTATGAATAGTTTAGTATCTATTCAAGTATTTATTATTTATCACATAAATACCCTTATTTTCAAGTTGAGAACAAATCACGGAACAACGATATCCAACATGTGTGATATCAAATACACGTCATACACGCGACTACTGATGACGTCATTTTGACCTTTATCTTTATTATGTTTATTGTTAAGTTGTTAAATTTTACACATTGAAAAATGCAATAATACGTTATTTTGAATAAATAACGAGTCTTAATTGTTTAAAACATTGTTTTTTCTTTTCTTCTTATTCAAAAATGATGAGGACTACTTTTTTATGCGGTGAATCACAAGTTCTTATGAAGAATATGTTATTCGGTCTTTGTTTTGATGTTGTCAATATTTTTCATTAAAACACACTGTTTAGGTGATAAAAAGAATCCATCACTCGTTTTACTTTGAAGAAGATTTCTTAAATTCGTCTCGAAAAAGAGAGTTATTAACCTCGCCAAGAGGCTCGGTTAATAACCGTCTTTTTCTAAACTCATTTAAGAAATCTTGATCTCCAAAGAAAACTCATGATGGATCCTATATGTGTCTTTGCACACCTATTATATATAGTTTGCCCGTCCCTGAGCTTTTTAATTGAGAAGATGACATCTTTTTGTTTCATTTTAAACCTTTAAATGAATGTTAAAGCCCCAATCTTACTGTCCCAGATTGGCGCCCCGGTACGTCCCGGATAATGGATCCGGAGAAACCTTGTCAAACCAGGAAGTCAACCGCGGCGGCAGCAACATAGAAGTTCGGGATGATCTGTAAGAACCCAATTGTTCCGGGTCGATCCGGCAGACCGTCCCGGATGTTTTAGAATACTTAATACAACCGTGATACATCGGGAGAAATACAACCGATGTGAGCCGGCCATGTCCGGCACAATGTTTTCATACGCTTGCGCGGGTTCGGGTCTCTACCGTGATAGTCCGTGGTAAACGGGGCTAAGTCGGGAGTACTCCACGCACGGTAGCCCCCACCGGGGTACCAATTGCACTCCACCGGCGTATGACCGGGGTTATTTATTTACATAGATTTTATCTTTTGACAAGATGTTTTCAAAATTAAAGGTTAATGTAAGATTTTTTTGAGCACATTTAATTTTTTTTTAAATTTCTTTCATCAATATTCTACGGATTGATATAATATAGAATATAAATGCATACTTACCTTATGCAAATCAAAGTTGTCCATTCCCTTTTGCCACTCCCTGAGTCGGGTCGTGTCGGTGAACCCGATCTTTACGATAACTTAAAGGAGAAAGACGACGGCCAACTTCATTCTGACTCTGATGTACGTTCACAAACATACCAATTTTGATCTGAGTATATAAAGGAGACACACTACCGTGGAGTCTTTGATGTTGCAAAACATGAGCATTTTAAATTGTCTTTAATTTTACTAATGAGCTATTGTGTGTAGTGATCGAATACCGGTACAACACATTTATTTTAATCTTTTCAGATGTATTAATGCGTCACTGAACGCTCAATTCAGACTTCGTTTTGTATAAAACAAACAAGATCGTCGTAGACAGTGTATTTATAATTGGCATTTCTTTTATTTCACAGAATGGAAATGAACCAATATGACTCTGTTTCTTATAAGAATGTTATTCTTAAAAGACTGTCAAATTATTCAACCATTTAATGGTAATTATTTTATCGACTTAATGAACATCAACATCACTCGGAGTAAATGAAGACAAATGACATGTTAACCCTTTCCAACATACAAGAAATCTACAGTAGACGACTTCGAACATATTTAAAAAAAAAAGGAAAATCTCTATAATTGAATGAATAAACAATGACTAAAAGAGGAAAATATTGTAGAAAAGGGAGAAATAGCTCATCATGAAAGCGTCTGTATAAGGGAAAGTGCTAAATACAATGAGAGTAATTATTGGGCGGGATGAACTTATACAGTTTAATTCATGGTATTACAGTATCCTTTTGTTCTAGTAAGTCCCTGTGGTCTCCTTTCATCAATCAATCCCATCGCATTTCGTTTAATTACCGTTTCTTCTAATTACACGTAACATATTTCAATCTTAAAGGCATACTAGCTCTTAAAAAGTACCCTTTCAAAGTTTTATTTTGGGTTTAGATAAAATATATCAAACAAAACGACATTAATTTAAGCCTATCAAACTGTGGAACGGATCTTTATGTATAGGCAAACAAAAATACACTTGTATATCGTTTGGAAATAAGCATATTATGTTATTGATTATGCATAGTTTATTATCTATTCAAGGATTTATTATCTGTTTTTGCACACTTATTATATATAATTTGCCCGTCGCTGAGCTTTTTAATTGAGAAGATGACATCTTTTTGTTTCATTTTAAACCTTTAAATGAATGTTAAAGCCCCAATCTTACTGTCCCAGATTGGCGCCCCGGTACGTCCCGGATAATGGATCCGGAGAAACCTTGTCAAACCGGGAAGTCAACCGCGGCGGCAGCAACATAGAAGTTTGGGATGATCTGTAAGAACCCAATTGTTCCGGGTCGATCCGGCAGACCGTCCCGGATGTTTTAGAATGCTTAATACAACCGTGATACATCGGGAGAAATACAACCGATGTGAGCCGGGCATGTCCGGCACAATGTTTGTATACGCTGGTGCCGGTTCGTGTCTCTACCGTGGCTCTACCGTGATAGTCCGTTGTGAACGGGGCTAGGTCGGGAGTATTCAACGCACGGTACCACCCACCGGGCGCCAATTGCACTCCACCGGCGTATGACTGGGGATATTTATTGTCCCCCGCTTTAGCGAAAGCGTGGGGACTATTATTTCTCATTCGTCAGTCCGTCCGTCAGTCCGTCCGTCAGTCACGCTGTCACAAAAACTTTAACCTTGGTCATAACTTCTGAACCGTAATATGTACTGCTTTCATATTTCACATGTGTATTCCTTGTGACAACCCCTTTCCATCAATACCAATTTTTTTGACCTTGTGACCTTGACCCTGGCGGGGGACCATAATTCTCTGAATTTGCTTGTTTACATAGATTTTTCATCTTTTGACAAGATGTTTTCAAAATTAAAGGTTATTGTAAGAATGTTTTTAGCACATTTCATTTTTTCTTTTTAAATTTCTTTCATCAATATTCTACGGATTGATCTAATATATAATATAAATGCATAATTACCTTATGCAAATCAAAGTTGTCTATTCCCTTTTGCCACTCTCTTAGTCGGGTCGAGTCGGTGGACCCGATCTTAACGATAACTAAAAGTAGAAAGACGACGGCCAACTTCATTCTGACTCTGATGTACGCACACAAACATACTAATTTTGATCTGAGTATGTATAGGAGACACGCTACCGTGGAGTCTTTGATGTTGCAAATTATGAGCCATTAAATCATTTAAATTGTCTTTATTTTTTACTAATGAGCTATTGTGTGTAGTGATCGAATACCGGTACAACACATTTATTTTAATCTTTTCAGATGTATTAATGCGTCACTGAACGCTCAATTCAGACTTCGTTTTGTATAAAACAAACAAGATCGTCGTAGACAGTGTATTTATAATTGGCATTTCTTTTATTTCACAGAATGGAAATGAACCAATATGACTCTGTTTCTTATAAGAATGTTATTCTTAGAAGATTGTCAAATTATTCAACCATTTAATGGTAATTATTTTATCGACTTAATGAACATTCAACATCACTCGCAGTAAATGAAGACAAATGACATGTTAACCCTTTCCAACATACAAGAAATCTGCAGTAGACGACTTCGAACATATTTAAAAAAAAAAAGGAAAATCTCTATAATTGAATGAATAAACAATGACTAAAAGAGGAAAATATTGTAGAAAAGGGAGAAATAGCTCATTATGAAAACGTCTGTATAAGGGAAAGGGCTAAATACAATGAGATTAGTCATTGGGCGGGGTAAACTTATACAGTTTAATTCATGGTATTACAGTATCCTTTTGTTTTAGTGAATCCCTGTGGTCTCCTTTCATCAATCAATCCCATCGTATTTCGTTTAATTACCGTTTCTTCTAATTGCACGTAACATATTTCAATCTTAAATGCATACTAGCTCTTAAAAAGTATCTTAGCCAATTCAATCTTTTTGGAATTGTCAATTAAAAGCATACATGAAATAGTCTAATTTCAACAGCATTGTTTTTACCTTTACTGTTATATCTCTAGATAAATACCACATTGTTAAATTGTTTCCGGCTTTTTTAGGTTTGTTTACAAAAGTGCGACAGTAATAATCTCACTGGACGCTCTATCACGTGAAAATGGCATGCGGCATGCTTAAATAAGCAAGGGGTGTTAACAATTATGCAGACATATGGATATACGTGCATAGCGTGAAATTATATTTGAATGAAAAAAACACAGATACACATATACAGAAGTCATACAAACCAATTATCGAAATCAGTAAAATAGTTACTGATTTGTTACTGTCTTTGAGTACAAACAGAGTTACCATAAATATCTACGAAACTATTGATAACCTCATTTCATCGTCGCGTGTTAACTGGTCTTATACATTAATTTCCACGTGCAAAACAGTCTTTACATGAGCTCAACCTTGGGTAAAATAATCCTTTGACTTTGGTGGCCAGTGTGGCTTTCCCAAGTTACTTCATAAATGTGTGGAGCTATCGTTACTTGCGTTAAAATACTTGCCGACACACGACCTTTGCAACGTACGACGCTTCAACGGCCTGGTTTTACAAATGTACCCACACCATAGGGCTCTACGTTATGCTGTACGTCATAACATCAACGTCAAATCACACACGACACGTGTGATGCGTTAGTATACCGGTGTGGCATAATATGTTGTATGTCTGTGAGATTGTGCATGTATTGTACAAATGCGCATTCGGCAAACTTCGCGAGACTTCCGGCTGGTCCCGTGTTTTTCACTGTCTTTACAATTCCACGTTACAATTTCTCTAGTTAGTCCCCTATACACATAACACATGTCTGGTGCCTGTCGATCCACTGGTCGGACATATCCGAATACAATTATGTGTCAAGATCAGTTACTATACTGTAAACAGCAGAAGACAATTCCTGGCAATTGTGTGTTCCTTCAAAGTAGAATTTACTACAGGGAAAATAATCGAAATCTATCGGCATCAAAATTTGAATCCAAGCAAGCGGGCATAGGCATACTCTAGAAAAACATTCGTTCTTGGTGAGATTGAAGTTAAGTTCCAGCATCAAAAAAATAAATTCATGTCTCGTCTCTGGTAACGACATGGTACAATAATTCGTCACCTTCTCGACGAAAGCGGTTTCGTAACTTCCTCGACGCATTCAAACGTTTCTGCTTGTTGTCATCATAAAGTAAGCGATGTATCCATATCGCACTGACTTTTTAAATGTAACTGTCAGAACTGGATGACCAATGCCATAACTGTACTTGTTACATTACAGACATCAAGCACCGTCACTCGTCCGTTGCTATCGACGACATCCTTAATTGATGTGACTAACAGCATGTCCATAAACGTTTATTTAACGACCCCTTAAATGAACTTGTCCCATCTCGGAACCTATGATACCATAAAAAAAATGCTCTAAAACATTTTCATCATTCTATATGCCTGCTGTATCATTTTATATGTTTGCTTTGGTGGATATTCAAGCTGACAAAACTATTTAATAATTGCGCGAGTTTATTGTGACTCAGGTGACGCCACTGTGCGTAACCGGTTATACAATTCAATGCTTTGTTATTTATTATCAGAATCATGAATGTCGTAGACGCTGGTGACGTCAATAAATAATCCTGCGTCAAAATATCCTATTTAAAAACTGTTCAATTTCACTAAAGTATTTTACTTAAAAGCGGAAAGTGACGCCAGCCCCGTATAAATGAACATTCGTCCTGTGAAGAATGTGATCACATCCTTCATAGATCTGTGATTTGTGAAAAAATGAGGATCGGTGTCTCAAACGTCATTATGCGCTTAAAAATGGTGGACAGGGACTATCGCAACCTTTGCATTTAATCATTTAAATGTGGTCTTGCGCAGGAATAAAACTACTCTGAAGCGTTTACAGCTAAGGGTCCTTTGGTTGCTATCTTCAGCTTTTTGAAATTCGAAATCATATTGTTATATTCTGAGGGAAATCTATCTAATATAAAGCCACAATAACTCAGCCATGGCTTTTAATGAAGAGGTTTTGTGTGTAGCTTGTTAAAATAGAGAAAGCCAGAAGACACACGTTCTGTGAAGTAACTGAAATATCTTTTAAAATGGCGTTGAGCTCGAATCAACCAAATTAATATGTATTCGAAATTTAATACGTAAATGAGAAATCGCTCATTTCAAGACAATTTTCAATTTCATTTGCCTAGACTTTGTCCATTGTGTCAGATTGCGTGTGTATGAAGGAAATGGTTAATCACACACATCAACATAATAGGAAACTAAGCGACATTACGAATCGGAGATATATCGATGAAGTTTTTGCTTTTGTCAATTGTCGTTAATTATATCTAAATATCGTGGCTGATTTTCAAAACACTATGGCGAAAACAAGCATGTACTTCATTTAAATTTTTAGGCTCTTGCACATGTTATGGGTGCAAAGGAAAACCAACATTGTGAACTCTGCAAAAGGTATCGACCCGGATCAGCCTAAGCATGGCGCGCAGGCTAATCCGGACAGATACTTTTCACCTCCTGTGGATTTTCTGTTTCAGGAATCATTACTTTATACCTCTTTCCCCCTGAGACGAAATGTGTCGGCCCGGAATAGGCTGCGCGGAATGTGAAGGCTGATCTGGGTTGATACATTATGCAGAGTCCATAATGTTGGTTTTCTGACGGAACGGCTCATATGCCGTGCTGTACCAAGATCAACGCCTGTCTCTTTATGAAGATAAGAATTAACATCAAAGCACATCTATACTATCTGGTCTAAATTTAACAGGTATGCCAGAGGATTTTTGAATGATTCTGTGACTTACGAACGAATAGTGTAAAGCCGGAATCATACTGCCCGACAGTGCAAGGTACAATGAGTGAGTTTGAATTCAGACTGTTTTCAGAATTCAGAATTGTGTTTTAAAAATACTGAAACAAAATTTACGAGTCATTTGTTGAAGAGTGTATTTTCTAGGTGTTATTAAAGCAATAGTACGAGAGTAATGACAATGATAAGCACATCAAACCCTGCTTAAATATAGTTACCATAAATATTTCTTTAAGACATGTGGACGTAATTTATATGTTTGTTTTATGGAGCTGTTACAGTAATGCGTCCCCGGGCTGTTTCATACTGTGCTTTGATGCCGAAGTTAGTTTCTCATTTTGCCACGATCTTGTGTTTTCGGGCTGAGATATAGGGAAAGTGTTTGACTTGCTCCTGTCAAATAACAATAAGACATCTGTCACCTTTATAGATCTAGATATAAACGCAGATCTGCTCAATCGTATCGGGATCTGCAATGGGCGAACTTGTGTATGCTTACATTCACTTCATTTGATATGGTCACAAAAGAGACTTCACAAAAATGCATATTTATAATCGCCATTAATTGAAATAACAACAGCATGTAGGTTTTCAAATAGTGATTCCAATTTAATCAGAAAGTAACCGAAAGTAACCACCATTACTAGTAAAAATTCCAAATTTCGGTTTTCGTTTAGTTAAGATGACTTGATGTCAATCGAAATTGTGATCGATAATGTCTTTGAATTTGTTTATTCAAAGTCCATAATAATATACATACATATAGTAATATACATAAAGAGGAGTAGTAATATTACAGTATCTGTTCAAATTACTGACTTTCGAATGATTTTGACTTATTATGCATTAACTGTGCTTAGCGACTCAATGATAAAAGCTAAATAAAACGAAAGGGTAAGTTACGGCCATATGAGATGAGAAGATTGGCCGAGTTTTCGGTCTGAAACTTAGTTAGTTCCTATCACTCTGCCACCTACTGTATAGGCATTTTGCGAATAAAGCTAACTAGCATCCGATGTCATGTCTTTGCAAACTGATCCTAGTCTGCAACATCACATTACAGAATAAAACATCATCGCACAGTTGATCTTATTTCTATAAGAATAAGTAATTCTTAATAATTGAAGGAAAACTAACAGTTTAACAGTCAGCAATTGATAATGAAAAAAAATTGCACATTACAATATAATGAATAGTGGTACTTTTTTCAAAATAAGACAGGTAAATTGTGAATTCCTAGTTTTTGTCATGTTTTCTTAATAAATACTAAAATAGGTATAATATAAAAGTCTTGTTCAGTTTGGAGATTCTTAGGAACAGTGAAGAAAGTATTACGGGTACATAACGTGTGAATAAGTCGTAGATCCTTATAAGACTGAGCAGATAAAAATTCTAATCTGAACCTATACTGTTTCAAAAAAACAGTACCTTGTACCTTTCTACATGGACGGGTTCATGTGGTTTCAGAACAAAGGGTTCATAATGAGCAGTTTCTACTTTTGCCACAATATTTTGAAATGTATCAAATAATAGTATTTTCATGTATGGACCTTTTCGCCAGGTTTACCTTCATTTTTTTCAAAGGCGTCTGCTGCAGATTCGGTGCATGTTTTAAAAGGTAAAAGCATTATTCTATGTACATGATCTTTTATAAGCAAAAACGTGTGATCAATTATTGTCTCACCAACACAAATTCTAAAGACAGATTACGGTTAATACGTTCTCAGGAGGTACCCAGAGAAATGAGACCCATAGTGGGAGTCGTCGTAGTGGACAGTCGTGGCAGCCATACTCTTAACGGCAACGCGTGCTCCTGTTTTCAGTCGTGACATAAGTGTAGCAGTGGCACATGTCAATTCTTGGTAGGTAACGATTGTCATGAGTTTCTGTATCACATCATCAACGGTAAAAGCTAAACGGACATAGCTCCTAAAGCCATTACACAGTTGTGCGGTGAAGATGTAATCCCCGTCAACAGGCGCTGTAAATATTCCACTGTTCTTAGTATAACCCTCACCTCTGTTCTCTACGATGGTTGGAAACACAAATGTCTGATCAGTTGACACTGTCACGTCGTCGAGGTCCTTTGCCGTGAAAAACACGTTGGGAGTTTTGAATAAACCTGTTGAGTAAAGTTAAAATAAAACATTTAGAGAAATACAGACAGTAAAAATGCGTGACGAGATCCAGTTATGTGGGAAAGGGATAATGCGAGGGACATGTGAGCCGAATTACGAGAAAACCAACACCTGCGTAAAGTATCGACCCTGATCGGCCTAAGCAGTCCGAGCAGGATTATCCGGGCCTACACATTCCGTCTCAGGGGGATATAGGTATAGAGTAGTGATTCCTGAAACAGAAAATCAAAAGGAGGCGAAAAGTGTCTGTCCGGGTTTGTAGGCCGATGAGGGTCGATACTTTACGCAGATGTTGGTTTTCTCGTAATTCGGCTCACATGTCCTTCCCATTATATCCCTTTCTCACATAATGGGGTCTCTGCTGCAGATGATCTTTGAAAAACATTGTGCAGGTTGATTCTGGTCGATATATTACGTATAGTCCATACTGGTCGACAGAAATAGAAGATCCAGCTGATGTACACAACTTACCTCGTGGTTCACAACCGACGTGTTTGAAACCCGTTTAGAGCTGGGATGAGCCTTAGGGACATTCTCACTACCCCGTCGAGTGATCGGGGCTGTATTCAGAGTATCACTCGGACACGTGCTATCCGAGTACACATATCAAGTCAAATCTCTTAACTGACACGCGACAAGACGTGTATTCAGATTATCACCAGGACATGTGTTATCCGAGTACACATATCAAATCAAAGCTTTTAACTGACACTCGACCAGACGTGTATTCAGATTATCACCAGGACACGTGTTATCTGAGTACACATATCAAATCAAAGCTTTTAACTGACACTCGACCAGACGTGTATTCAGATTATCACCAGGACACGTGTTATCTGAGTACACATATCAAATCAAAGCTTTAAACTGACACGCGACCAGACGGGTATTCAGATGTGCAATCCGAATACACAACTCAAGTCAAAGCTTTTAACTGACACGCGACCAAACATGTATTCAGATTATCCTAACACACCGAGGACTTTGACATGTGCTATCCAAATACACATATCAAATCAAAGCTTTAAACTGACACGCTACCAGACGTGTATTCAGATTATCACTAGGACATGTGCTATTTGAATACACAACTCAAGTCAAAGCTTTTAACTGATACGCGACCAGACGTGTATTCAGATTATCACTAGGACATGTGCTATCTGAATACACAACTCAAGTCAAAGCTTTTAACTGACACGCGACCAAACATGCATTCAGATTATCCTAACACACCGAGGACTTTGACATGTTTTATCCGAGTACACATATCAAATCAAAGCTTTTAACTGACTCGCGACCAGACGTGTGCTATCCGATTACACATATCAAATCAAAGCTTCTTAACTGACATGCGACCAGACGTGTGCTATCCGAATACACATATCAAATCAAAGCTTTTTAACTGACACGCGACCAGACGTGTGCTATCCGAATACACATATCCCATGATTAGGGGTCGAACCCGCGATGCCCGCTTTCAAATCCCCGACGCAAACCAATTTTTTTCAATTTTTTTTTTGGAGGGGGACTCTCATCATTAAAATAAACAAAATGGCCATGATTGCCATGATTGCCCTGGATCACTCACCTACGCTATTCTGTTATGCCAACCACAGTAACTCATTTTGCGGTCAGATAAGCTAATACAGGAGGCCCAATGTCAAGTATATAGCTCCACTTGCCACAAGGCGAAATAACCCAATCAATGCTGTCTGTCTTCTGTCAGATTAATATGACTTGAGAAAACTGATACATTGTAGGTTGAAAAACAGGTAACCCCTTCAGCAGGGACAGTTTGACAAGGGTATTCGTTGAACAAGATTGGAAGAGGACCACTAGGTCATGCAACATACCAAATATCTAATCTATAGGCCTTTGGTTTCAGACAATAAGTGTTTTTCTTTTTTTTATATTTGTCTATGTAAAACAGGTGACTTTTAGGTAGAACAATCTTGACAAAGAATCATTGCCTTTTGGATTCAGTTATGCATGCAATTAATATTGAATTGATTGATTGATAAGGGTTTAACGCCGTTTTCAACAAATTTCATATCACGGCGGCCAGTTCACCTACCCATGTGTTTCCTGATTTTCTGATTCTCTACACGACAATCTTTCCAAGTTAGATCTATATACAAAGAGGACCACCTAAGGAACATTCCTGTGGTTTTTCTTTAGGTCCACATTGGTTTGCAGGAACATGTGAGGTTTTTCTTTAGGTCCACATTGGTTTGCAGGAACATGTGAACGGACGGATGAACACGACAACGGAAGCTGGAAGATGAGTCATCACAATAGTTCACCCAGCGCAGGTGAAATAAAAAATACAGCCTTCTAATTTATTTCATTTTTTAAAAAAATAATGCAATATGCAATAACGCCATATTCAAATCGTAATTGTATGAGCTTTTCGACATTGATTTAAATGTAAACCATTGCGTTTACATTCAAACAAAGGTTTTGATTTGCTATTCATCATAATAATTCATCTACGAATATGCAACCGAATATCTTTCTTCTTTTGCCAAACTGGTATTACCATAGACTTTTTTACTTTTTCTTTTAAAAGCAAAACAGGTCGATTAAAACTTACTATGTTATCTATTCATCACGAGACAGTTTAATATATACCGACAACATAAGATAACCCATTTTATTTCTAAAGTTATGATATAACAGAGGACTCCTGAAAACACTACAATGTTGTCCCCACAATTATATAACACCCCTCGAATAGCGCTCGTAATAACCCCTCAAAAGTTATGTTGATGTCTATATGATTAAGGATTTATGATTTCTGTTTCATACTGCTGTATTGTCGTACCTGATACGTCACAGTAAAAAGGGAATCAACACGTTCCATTATACGCGACTTTCGAGAAGCCCGCTCTGATAAATCTTAGTGATAAAAGGTTGAAAACTGAAAAATAGGAACATTTATTCTTTGAATGAAGCTGTTTACGTTGTTTGAAAATGAACAATTGCTTATTCCGTTGAACATGCCTTCTGTATTTTGGTATTATTACATTACATGAGGTCCTTTCTCACTGTAGACAACGTCACTGTGACATGTCTCATTCGTCTTCTTCCAATGGAAGTATATGTGGAAAAGAAGCCAATTGCTTAGAAATTCTGATGTGTACTGGTATGAAAAAAACAAGAAACATATGAGTAGGTGATCTGGCCGCCGTGCTATGACTGAACAATGAATGTATATTGTTTTATGGCGCATCGACAGCTAAGGTCATTTAGCGCGCAATTAAATTTAATTATTCATGATCCCTGGGTAAACAAACCAGTACTAGGCTAGAAAATGTGCCTTGCCCAAGGGCACTCCACCATGACCGTAGTGCCGCGACTGGGGATCGAACCCGGGACACCCGGTTTCGAAATCCCCGACTTTAACCACTCGACCACAGCGGATTCCTATGACTAAACAAATGTTGAAAACGGCGTTAAACACCAAATTAATTAATCAATCTACCAATTACAGACGCAATTGAAAAAATAGCTTGTGTTTTGATTGTTGTCCTCAATATCCATTGATTTATAAATTATTTCATACCGTTTTTGCATTTAATGTATGTATTACCTTTTTATATTGCCAATTCAATTGGCGGACAATGTTAAGTGGCTCGTGACTTTACGACAAACTATGTGATTCAAGTACTCCGAACACTTTTATAAATGTGAAAATATTTGAAAAACGTTTGTGTTTCATAATGACAATATATCCTTATTTCGTGAATCAATTGTAATGTTTTGGCCAGAACTCTGTTGAGTTAATGAATAAATTATAGAAGTAAGAAAATTACAGCTCTGCGGTGCCATGTTGATATTGTCCGGAGTTTTATATTGGGAGATGTCAAATCTTTTTCCCTCCAATGTGAAGCTGGGTCAATAAGGGACTATTGAAAAGATGAAGTATTTAAGACGTCCGAGAGCCGCCTTCTGATGGAGAGATAGGAATACAGCTAGGAGAGAAGGCAGCAGATAGAGAGAGAGAGAGAGAGAGAGAGAGAGAGAGAGAGAGAGAGAGAGAGAGAGAGAGAGAGAGAGAGAGAGAGAGAGAGAGAGAGAGAGAGAGAGAGAGAGAGAGAGAGAGAGAGAGAGAGAGAGAGAGAGAGAGAGAGAGAGAGAGAGAGAGAGAGAGAGAGAGAGAGAGAGAGAGAGAGAGAGAGAGAGAGAGAGAGAGAGAGAGAGAGAGAGAGACACAGAGAGAGAAGGAAGCTGGCGTTAGAACTACATCATGTAGAGGTGCTGCCGGTATCAGACTCATGGGCGAGATTTAGGGCAAAGAGTGGAGAGATATATCCAGATGGATCCTCTCTGCGGGGATCATAGAGAAAGATATGGTAGTAGAAATGGTGTCGCGCAGAGATTATTGCCACTTTAGCGCTAATGGAACATTTACTTAAATATTTTGGTAAAAGGAGGCGCGACTAAAATGACTTATACACCTAGATGGAATACAGAAAGACTTGTACCAATCGATGTTGTAAGATGTTCGATGTGTCAGTGTCGTATTACGTGTGAGAAGTAACATGTATGTTTATGAATGAGTTTCATTATTCTTTTATTTATAACGATTTTGGATTTATTTATTGTATGTGGGAGATCGATGATATGGGTGCTTTGAACCATTATGTTACACATTGATTTGATTTTGAAAGTGTCCTGATGCATCATAGTTTAAAAATACTGACCATGTCCTACATATGACAATAGAAAACATTGTGACAAAAGTAAAAAAATGGAAGTGTTTCCATATAATTGCATACACCTTCTTTTAAAGTCGTCGCTGCATACGTTTCTTTTACGTGAAAACGGTTGACACAATTGGAGCTACTGTTTGTGTAGTTTATCTTGTATAAGCAACACAATTACAATCAAAGCATTTGTATAGATGTTTCAATTTTAAATTGAAAAATATCAAGAAACTGGCAACATTATTTACAAAGATTTCTTTCTTAATTAAACCAATTTCGAAACTAAGATGAACCTATAAATATATACGTGTAGTTCTAAATTTAAAATTGTTTTTCTTTTCAGCCAAGTTAAAGTGTAATTCACATTCTAATATATCTCTCGATTCAGAGGCTAACACAAATACCAATAAAGGCAAAGAGTCAAAGGACATGAGCCCAGTTTGCGGGGTTTTGGTGAATCTGCGTACAGTGAAGACCCAGACGAGCCTGTACATCCACACAGTCTCACCAGAGCCTTTACAGTCCATCTACATATACATTAGTTCTGTGTGGTTCTTTGACAACAAAACTAGAAGTGTATCCCCATCAGTTTTACACCAATTTAACTTCATGTCCAATTACAGAAAGTTATTTAACTCTTTTAGCGCCAAAGGCAATATTGAGATTTTTGTAAACAATACAGATTCAGGTGAGTCAGCTCGTAACGAGCTGTCTCACCTGAAATCAGCATTGTTTGCCTTTTAGTTATAGAAATATACCAAATTTGTATTACAAGAGAAATGGAGACGATTGATTTTGAACATGGAAGAGTCTACTTTAAACAATTCGGCGCTAAAGGGTTAAACTCCAAAATCATTAGACGCGGCTAATATACCAGCAAGGTGTCGACAGGCGACAGAGGACCTTCCGGCATTATTCCATTGTGATCGGAAGAAAAAAAATAATTTACAAGTCCGACAGAGAAAATCTGATCTTTACGTCTGATGGTCAGGATAGATTTAATATTGATAAGATACGATACATCACGACTTGTATCGATCTTGTTCAATTTAAAAGCTTCTATCCAGACTTTTGAGATGTTTAGTATGGATTGGTCCATTGAAAAAGGGTGTTGAGAGTTTCAACTGTAAACTAGATGTGCGTCCAAACGTAACATTTATCCGATATATCTTACTCAATGCATCATATGAGTCTTCTGCTCCAAATATGTAAAGTGATATTATTTATGCGTATGGCACGCCGTTTGCACAATAAATATATTTCGTTACCAAGAATGGCTAAATTGAACTGTATAGCGTATTGATTGTTGGAATTACAGAATGTATTTCTTATGCCATGAAGCCTATTTTTTTATAACTCGCATGCATATGTTACATGTATTTAATGGATACTTACATACAAAAAATATACATACACGTTACACTATTTAAAAATCAACACAATATCTGAACCCTACTCCAGGTTTCTGTACTAGGCATCAATTTTACATTTTGACTGTTCGCATCCTGTTACAATGCAATATGTAACGGCGATATATTGAGACTAATCTGAAACCTAAATGGTGTTCAGTAATGGAGAGCTACTTTAGAAAAAGGCCTTTTAGAAAGAGATATTTGAATACTGATATTGTAATAGACTGATTGACCTTTCGACGAGTGTCTGCGGAATTGGCCATCAATAGTTATCGGCTCTTACGAGCCCTTGCTGAAAAATGTCCGAAAGGACCTATCTCGAACTCGGAACGTCTTGTCCCTGAGGTGTAAACTAACATATTGCTACTTAATCAGTATATTTGGTTGTCCTAATATTCACAAACTTTCTTGAAACCATGGACATAATCTTTTGTCATGGTTGTTGGAGCATTGGTGTTTATACATCTAACAAGAGAAAGTTGATGCAAGGCATCAGTGTCGCCGGAAAAGACTGCATTGATTTATTTATGTATTCTTGACTTTCCTTAGTCTATTCAATCATTAGGAACGCAGTAATGAAAACATTTGCTTATAAATTTTATATACATACCTATACATTAGGGTATCTATAAAAAATTAACGAAATGTGTACACATTTATCTGGCTCAAATTTAATTTTGCTGTTGTTACTTATTTAAATAATAGTATTCATTCATATAATTTCAATGTTTGTCAATCTTATTCGAATCACAAGGTAAATATCCTGGTATTGCTTTAAAGGGAGGTAATTTGAAGAAAACAAAAGTCTTCACAAGGAGAAATATATCAGCATTACCGTCTACAGTTTAAATTGTTCTATTGTTTGTGGATTTAAAAATGTTCTTTTTTTCTTATTTCTACATGTACAACGAAATATTGCGGCTTCTCTTTGACGCTTTGCGTCAAACATTCGTCTTGTACTTGTCTAAAATAAAATAATATCACTCGCTTTTTCATATCGAAATGCGCATGCGCGAAAATCGATGTTAAAGGTCACGAAACTACACAACAGAATAGGGTCTATATTTAGCTTAGAAACAGTTCCTACTTGAGATATTCATGGATTAACATTATTAAATGAATTCTACACAAATCAAGACATCTCGTTGAACATGAAAACAACATTTAGTAAGTTAAAATTGCTATTAAAAGGAGAATCCGAAATTGACCTCAATGATGACACATAAGAGTCTGCATTAGGGGGTGTTGGTTCACGTCTTGAAGGGACCACTTTTGTCTTCGTAAATAAGACAAAAAACTTAAATGCGAGTGAAATAAAAAAAACTGCAAACATTAAAAAATCGGAATATTTATTTCATTTTAGATGTGTCATTTATTAGTGTTCGTAAACAACCACAATTGTAATATGTTCAAATCATCTAGATTTGTTTCTTTCTAATAATAAGCCGCCCTCCCATGTGATTTCCGAAAAGCTATTAAAAATAGAAGTCGCGGGCTTCTGCCCGGCGACTAATCATTTAACTCATAGCCACAACAAACGTACATGAAGTATCAATCCCTAATAAAGTTTCGGTTAGAAACTTCTTACGGTCAGGGTCAAAGGTCACATATACTATGGTGCTATTTTTCCTTGTTACAAAACGAACTGTATGGGTCATTTGGGATCTACTCGGACATCCGGTTTTCCGATTTCAGACTGTATATCAAATGTTTACATCATTGAACATGTATCGAAGATTCTGTTCAGAGAACAATTCCATAAAAATGACCTCAGTGTCACTAAGCGCATTCAACTTTCAACCTTTTCATTAACCACGTTAACAATGGCGGATTCTTGACCCTCTGGCCCGTATCGACTCGATTACATTTTTCGATCTAGTAGATCCGATATGCGTTCGTTGGTAACAAAATACAGGAAACACCCGTCATTTTATCATTTAGATATCTGTTCAATGGATTTATTGCGTTAAACTGTCCATAACTGCTGAAAGTCAACGACCGTCAGGTAAGCTGGTGCTAGCGTGATTCATTCAAAACTGTTGATCATGGCACATTTGTCACAAATCGTGGTCACATTATTTGTTTATTGCTAGGCCCAATGGGAGTCATGTTGTTTTGTTTAATCTTTGTGTCACGAAACCATACTTGTGCGAAACATGATCTTTATTTGCAATGTTCCCGTTACATTAGAGTTGCCGTTCGTGTTTAACATGCTTGTAAATACAACCAAAATGTGCAGACTCGGAGTGTTTTGCCGAGCTATCATGTAAGTTTGAGCTGCATCCTCACAAGTATGGCTTTTATAAGCACCTCGCAACATTCTTTCCATGTCAGACATGTCCAATGCTTCTTAATGCTTAAAATGAAACAAGGATTCCGTTTCGTACCCTATGTTTTACGCACTTGAAGTCAAGTCTGAAGTTGTGAACAGTATGTTTCGTCTTTCGTTCATCTGCTGATAAGTAGAACCACTGAAGATATTCTCGGTTCATATATGTTGTAATCTTGCGTCGCCTTGAGGAAGACATTATAGTGATGGTTTAGATTTTGTTATTGTTACTTCTTTATGGATAAAGATAAAATTTCTTTAAATTTAGTAGTTAATACCAATTTTTTATTCATTTAACCGATGGATCAGCTTATCAATTATAAGTGATCAATTGGTGGGTCCATCCGTGTGAATGTGTAGAATCTAATGAACCTTGGCAGATCTGTAGAAAAGACAATTCCCTATCCAAGTTGCCCATTTGTACTGGTTTGAACCAATGAACAGTCATTATGACAAGTAGTAAATTTTACCTGACACCGTACAGTTACACTTTGGCTTTATGGCATTGCTACCTCTTGTACTGGCTATGTCTCTTAACTGTGTCATTGTTTGGTGTGTATTTAAATGTTTTAGTTTTTTACACCGCCTTCAACAATTCTCTAGTTATCTGATGGCGTGTACTGGGTAAGTTACCAGTACTTTTGGTCCATTCATCCTGACACCAGCCAGTCAGTTGTAATGCTAACCCCGCAACCCTGAGCATCAAGAATGGCAGTCACAACTACCATTTTTTAAGGTTTTGGCTTGACCCGACTGGGGATCTGACTCGCGACCTCCCGCATCCCAGTCCAAATAAATGTGGGACTACCCACACCAAAGGCAGACGTTCTACCAAAACACTGCCGAGGCCGTCCACTGTGTTATAGGCACACTGGTGAAAAAAGTTTCTTCTCAATCAGAATTTACTTAAAACTCTGTTGCTACCTTCAATTACGACAAGATTTTATGGATTCATATAGGTTAAAATTGAAACATATAATGTTAGTACATGTCCACTACACAGTCAATACAATCAAGGATTTTGCAAGCTGGAATGTACATGCTGGTTTCTAATAAGATGTAAATAATTTTTTAAACTTGTTCTTTCAGATTGAAATTGCAGGGGTTCGGGGGCGCAGCCCCTGATGTTGTTTTCAGTTGATAAAAAGTTTAGGATGCGTCTGGCAACATGTAATGAAATATTTTAACATTCATTCAAAGGGGCTGATGTTGACCAATGTGTGGCAAATTATCTTCATTCTATATATATAGGTTTTAACAATTATAGAGATGTTCCTTATATTTTAGTAGACATTTTCAAAGTCTTCTACTGCGGATTTGTCATATGAGGGAAAGCTTCAAAGCATTAAATTGATGATGTCTGTTTAAATTATTCTTTGATAAATTGGCAGTTAAACTAGATTAGCATGAAATTATAACCTTCAATTGTGAAAAGATTTTATTGATTCATATAAGTGAAATGTACTGTGCATGTCCACTCAAAAGATTTGCATTCTTGAATATGGTTATTTTTACTGACAGGCATAAAAACATTGTTTATATATTATGTTGCCACAAAGTGTATTCAGTTTGACCTAGTCACCTATTGTTCTTTGTTACAAAGTTTTTGTTTTTTTTGTCTTTGCACAGTATAATTGAATTAATGATGAAGCAGGAGTTTAGGGGTGTAGCCCCAAATTAGAATGGAATATCAGTTTAAATAAAATATATAAACCTAAATCCATTCTCACATAAAATAAATATGCAACAGACCATTTTAAAAACATCTAAGCAAAACAAATGGAAAATCTCTTCAAATGAAAGTAAAATTATTGATAAGAGTTGAAATAATTGCTCAATATGATTAACCCTTTCCGTCATACGACAATTCTGCAGCAGATGACTTTGAACGTATTTTGTCAAAGGATAGAAAATCTCTATAATTGAATGGACAACCTATGACTTAAAGAGGAAAACATTGTGGCAAAAGGAGAAATTGCTTTTGTCACTGTATTCAAAAAGCCGTCTGCTGCAGAGGCATCAGAAAACGTCCATATGAGGGAAAGGGTTAAACTTAGTTGTTTGTTTCTTCCAAACTAGGGTCTAAAGCTTGTTCTGAACTTTCTTTCCATCCTCATATCCCTTTCCCAAAGACAGCATTAAAAAAAGCTAGGCCAAAATATGGAAAATCTCTTTGGATAAAAGCTAAACTTGCAAAAGGATGAAATATTCACTATGAGCGTTATCTCCCTTTGCCACAGTGATTTCAAATGTCATTTACAAGTGGGAAAGTGTTAAACAATGTCTCCATCTGTACCACTTTGTCCATTGCAATCCACCTTCATAAGAATGTTCTTTAATGCTTATCCTCTTTGCAATGGAAATACATTTGTTTTGAAAATACTGGCCTGATTTAAAAATAATTTGGCCCAATTGTTCATCCTCTTCAAATATTGATTAAATGATTTCGATCCTTGAAAAATATGGCTTATTCTACTGGTAAATGCATTTGAACAACTTCTTATACTCATGTTTTACATAGCAAATACATGAGATGATATAAGGGACATGGTTGCATAAGTCTAATCAGTAATAAGAATATTATAGTGTTGTAAGATAACAATTCAATGTTAGAAAAGCATAATTTGTTAGGTTTTTATACGCCCGTTTTTTAACGGAACGTATTATAGTTTTACCTGAGGCGTACAGGCGGGCGGCATCCAGTATTTTGTCAGCTCAATAACTTAAGAAGCCTTTGTCCAATCATCATCAAATTTGGTCAGAATGTGTATTAGTTTAATATCTCGTACACGTTTGATAACTAGCTATATCGACAGTTATCGCCCTTTAATTATAGAAATTACCTAAAATTGGTCTTGTCAGCTCAATAACTTAAGAAGCCTTTGGCCAATCATCATCAATTTTGGTCAGAAAGTGTATTGGCATAAAATCTCGGACAAAATGGATAACTAGCCATATCGCTTCAGTCAATCGAGAGTTATTGCCCTTATTTTATAGAAATTACCTAAAACTGGTCTTGTCAGCTCAATAACTTTATAGAAGCCTTTGTTTAATCATCACCAAATTTGATCAGAATGTGTATTGGCATAATATTTCAGACAAGTTCGATAACTAGCTATATTGCTTTAGTCAATCGAGAGTTATCGCTCTTTAATTATAAAAATTACCTATAATTTGTCTTGTCAGCTCAATAACTTTAGAAGCATTTGACCAATCAACACCAAATTTTGTCAGAATGTGTATTGGCATAATATCTCGGACAAGTTTAATAACTAGCCATATCGCTTCAGTCAATCGAGAGTTATCACCCTTTTATTATAGAAATTACCTAAAATTGGTCTTGTCAGCTAAATAACTTGTGAAGCCTTTATCCGATCATCACCAAATTTAGACAATATGTTGATGGGCAGAATATTTTGGTCGGGTTCAATAACTTACCATGTTATCTTAGTCACTACACACTTATGTCCCTCAGAATGGCCAAAACTGTACTAACAGTGTTCGCTCTCTAAATTTGCCTGACGTACAACCAATTATCACTAAACTTGGTCTCAAAAAAACAGGACAGTCGTATTTTGTGACATTTGGGGCTCTTGTTTAAATTACAATTCAATTATCACAAGCTCTGATTTATTAGGAACCCCTTTTTTTGGTAAAGAACATGAGGCATTTACTAAATGTGACTTTCTTTGAGGACAATTTGATTGTAAATTAAATGTGTTTAGCTACATTTTGAGACCTTATAGTTTTAACTGGTAAAACACCTGGTCTAGCCAGGAGTTCTGAGTTCAAATCTCAGTAGGGGAAAAATTACACTGTAGCTAAATACATACAATTTAATCAAGATCAGCACAGCTTTTGTGATAATCCTCAATCCATCATGCAATATCCACCAGCAACTATTTATTTAAACAATGACTGCTTTTAAACTACTTGACCAATTTTAACTGAACTGCACAGAAATATTGATTTGGTGTCCTCTTTCAAAATGTTCAAAGGAATAAATTCTGTGTTGAATTCTGGAAACTACCCCATCAGAAAAGAAGTAAAGTGACACAATGTTTAGGTATTCTGGTATTGCTGTATAACTTGGCAGGAAAGTTCCTTATGTAACCCTAAAAATATTCAAATCATATTGATTGGTTGAAAAATAGTATCCGCATGTGGCATGGGAAAAGGAAGTTGCAGGTATAATTTCAAAGTTATAACACTGTTGCATTAATTTTCCCTATGTGACCATCCATACACTTATTCAAGTCATATTTATTAAATAAAAACAAATGTTGCTAGGCATTATCAGAGTGTAGGGTCTTGTTTCAAGATAATTTGGCTTAAAAAAACATTATGTTGCCCTTTCCAGAGTGTTGCTCTTTCCAGAGTGGTTTAAGATCAATGCTGCCAAAAAAACTCAGAAAGGGAGTAAAATAAAAAAATTGCATGTCTTATGTCAAGATAGTATGGCAAAAAACGTTCTTTAATTAACCCTCTACATAAATTGTTCAAGGGATATTGATTAGTTCAAAGCAATGCTGAAATGTGGGATCGGTAAAATGACAAATCTGAACGTTTTTCCTCTGCAACTGCTTGTCTGATTTCAAGTTCAGTTGCCAGAAATGTTTTTGGTTTTTTTCAAAATGTTGATGCATTTATCCAAAGACATATAAACATATTTGATATGTTAATTCATGCATTTATTATGGCTATCAGGATATTCCCTCAAACTTCATGGTCATAATATGTTCTATACTCTTTAAAGCTCTTTTTAGTGTTCAATATTCACTGGTAAAAGTAGTCTTTGACATTCGGGAAGTAAGTTGACTCACTCGGCTTGAACTTGAACTCTCTACCCCTGGGTGACAACTCTATCCATTATCAATTGAGCAAATAGTAAAAGCGTTAGTGCACAACAGCTTAGTACGTGATTAAATCTGTTGAGACTGAATGCACTTTCCGAAACTTTCTGAGGCTTTGCCTTAATTCATATTACATACACCGCATATTGCCCTCAAGGCAAATTAAGCAGAATTATTGTAACAGAATATTGAGTTCTAGCCTCAAAGCATTTTTGAAGTTTAACCCTTTTCCATTTGCAGACGCATGTAGGCGCATATGGAGCAGATGACATTTGAAAACATTGTGACAAAAGGAGAAACTGATCATCTTGAGTAAAAAGGCTTTAAACTCTTTTCATTTCTAGAGATGTGTTAAGGTGGACGTTTTCAAAGTCGTCTGCTGCTGATGTGTGGTATGTAGGAACGAGTTAGATAAAACACACACATATGTAAAACATTTGGATGTATGCAACCCGAAAAGTGGACTTCGGTTGCGTCATGCTTGCCATTGAACATGTTCGGAAGGGACCTGTTGATGATTCTGAGTATATGCGTGAATAATTATTTCTCAATCATATTTGAGAGTTGCTCTCCGAAAACCAGCTTTAGCACAATTATAACAAATTTAGAACAATACATGCATGGACGTCCGTGTTTAGGATCGAAAGGAATACTGCTTTACCTAAGTTTCTTCAAACCATCTGTGACTGATTTGCAAACAGTGAAGAGTCAGATCCAATTGCGAGTAAACTGGTCTCAAAAGCCTTACGATGCTGATCATTTGTACTAAGCATGAATGAAGTCCAGTCAGATTTGAATATACCTTATTCAATCATCTACATGCATAACGAGAAACGCTATATAAGGGAAGCAACTGTTTCATTTTAAAATTAATACTATGGCTGGAATTATCTCCCTGAATTTTTCTTATGTGCAGACATCGCGATCGATTTTGTTTGATTTGATTTTGTATTGATCTTTAGCGCTGCTTTAAATAAATTTAAGCATCAGCAGAAAACCGGGCCTTCACAAATGGTGATAAGCATCTGTACTTTTCGTAATTACTCCTTTCCCACATACAAACATTTGCAACAGACTAATTTGACAACATCGAAGCAAAAAAAGGAAAAATCTCTTTCAATGAAAGTTTTCTTTGTGAATTGAGTTGTTACAAACATTGTTACAAAAGCGACATTTCTCAATATGAGCAATTTCTCTTTTCGTCACGTTTATTATATTTTAGTATAATTGAAAAAAATAGTTGAAAAATGGGAATTTGCTCATTGTGATTTATTTTTCCTTTTAGCACAATGATTACAGAAATCGTCTGCTGTAAAGGCGTCAAAACAATGTGTTTGCGGGAAAGTGTTAAATCAAGGAATCGAATATTGCTCAGACTTTATACATGTACAGTACAGCTCACGCGGATAACGCATCGTCCGCGAGCCACCGCGGACAAATCTCAACGCGGACAAATATTTTGGTCCGCGAAGGTGGGTGGAATTCCACCCATCACCGCAATTTATTTTTATGTCCATCGCGGACGCAACAAGATAACCCCAGGGGGTTGATAAGACCGATCATCGTGGAGTTGCGGTGGAACCACCGCGGAATCGCGGTGATATTTTTTTGAATAGATAAGCTTTTTCTCGCCGTTTTGCTGGGAGTTTTTTTTTAATTTTTAATTTTTATTTCATTACAGTACTAATAAATGTTGTTGAAGAGGATAATGATTATAAATCAGTACTAACTATAAAGCAGCATATATGCGTAACAACTTAATTCATTAAAATTCATCAATACAATTCCCCTAAACTTGATGTATTCTGTAAACGATACAACTACGTGATAATAAAACTGTTAATTCTGCCTGAAAGATGTGTAGCTTACTTTAAATATCACTAATAAATGCCGTAATTCCATTGTCAATCACCACAATTACCAATGCATTGTTCATTCTTAATCGCCTATAAATTATTTCTTTAAAACCTGTTTCAAAGTCGGCTGAATAACAAAAACAAACTTTGCAAACAAAGAAGTGTGAAGCGCCCCTGTTAGTCCCGGATTTAATTAAACAACCAAAAACTAATTATCTGAATTGAAAGAGATTACAAAGTCTCATTAATTGGCATGTTTTACTCATAAAAATACTTGTGAATTAAGGTGACGCAAACAAATTAAAATGTGTTTCTCTCATCTATACATGTTTTCATACAAATTAAGCAATTATTTTCGGGGGCGGACACTTAAATTCATTACGCTATATAATCTGATTTGATGACGATTTACTCTTGTCTTCAACTTGCGTATGTCAATTGAAATTCAGTGTTCACATTTAAAAGGGATATTTTGTGCGCTAGTTTTGTGAATTGTAAGTGCTTTTTTCGTGTCAAAGAACAATGTCTTTAAGACAGTTATCTAAGCAGCATTCTTTCTTTCTGGTACGTTACGATATTGATGGAAATTTTCAAGTGAGAAGCAGAGGATTCATTAAGGATACAGATAAGGTAATTTAACGTTTCTCACACAACTTATCCTTTTCCCTCATACAAAAGTATCTGCAGCAGACGACTTTAAAAATGTCTACTCAAAACTATGGAAAATCGTTATTGTTGTAGTTATAATTACTGGAAAAAAAATGAAAGCAATGTTTTCAAAAGTCGTCTGCTGCAGATGCGTCAAGATACGTCTATATGTGGGAAAGGGTTAACAACTGATCTTCATAACACTTTAATATTCGAACCTGATTATACTTGAGGTTACTTTCGGTGTTCTATTTTGCTGATCGTCGTGCGCTTTTTTTTATATTTTATATGAGTCAGTGCATCAATATCAACAATTTTCACAAATGAAACTTACTTAGTGTGTAGATTCTGATAACACGGAGTACACAGTAAAACATGAAGGTGGATATGATCACGCACGCTGATAAACCACTTCTACATATAAGCCTGTATTTTGTTAAACTAATTGACGTTACTGAGCTTTACGACAAGTTGCTTCATAATAAAATGCAATACATAACTACATGTAAAATAAATTCTACTATATACATCTTTATTGCCTCCATTTTCTGAAGAGTTACATATAATAAATTACATAATGGTTACAATTACAGTTACATGTATACAACTAATAGAAAGTAAACAATAGATAATAAAAAGAAATTATGAGAAAACGGCATGTATTGAGTCTTTTCACCCCAAAACAGACCCAATGAGATTTAACGATGAAATAATTCGCTAGGTGAATATCAGAGGAGATCTCAGTCAGTCTATATTAATATTAATATGCGGAGGTGTAGACAGTCTGTAATCTTCGCTGATCGGCAGTTTCTGAGGTCTGTTTTAGAGTGACCCGGCTCCACCTGTTCAAATGCTATATAAGTACAAAGTAGCTGTTTAACAGTAAGTACAATATGTATGTGCTTATCGAGGCTCTTTCATAAGTTTAACCAAAGGGCTTCGATAGTACATACTATATTTAGGTGACGCGGTCACTGTTCCCAAGTAGGATCAGCATGTGGATAGGTTGAACTTTCTCCGAAAGCGAAATAGAAACAACAACAGAGGGATTGGTAAAGTGACCACTAAGCTCTTAATACGCGTCTTGTTACATTTCTAAGTGTATACTTTTGTCAGGAGATCGGCACAGATAGTTAGAAACGAAGGGTACAGTTCGACTTTTAACACATTGATAAGTTTGTCATCTATTTTGCCAAGCATGTATGTGATGAGTTCGTGTCTAGGTAAACATAATAGCATAGCACATAAATCAGAACTTAATGAATGGTTTTCGTCATAGAACTCGTTCCATAGTCGATGCCCGTCCGTTAGGGGACATTCAAATAGTAAATGTTCTATTTCCTGCAGACACGGATGCTGACAACGTAGACAGACTTCCGGTTGGTTTGGTGGTCGCTTACAACATATATTAGCCAGAAATTTCATGCGGGACAATGTAAGAGATTCAAGTACATGTACTGTATATACAAAATTCAAAGATATATATACAATGTACATGTACATGTATTGTAATTTAACAATATTTCTCTCTTACTAAAAAATGTGAGATAATCATATGTACGATAAACGTATATCCGATGTCCGCCATTTTCTATTACGAAACTTGACCTTATCGTAAACAAACACAATCTTCCACTGTTTTTCGAATAATTTGCTGAAATGGAATGAATTTTAGCAAGTTGTGTCATAAAATAATCGCAATTCGTCAATAAACGTGTACATGTACATAATCGGAAAAAGAAAAACTTTTTAATAAAAGTATAACATTTTTACAGGTAAATATTGCGGTGGAATCGCGGTGATTTCAAAATAGATAAGAATAGATAAGAAGCTCGAATCGACGACATGTCAATCGCGGTGATATAATTAGCCCGTAGGCGGTATTGCGGTGATCGTATAGTTGAATTGCGGTGATTATCCGCGATGAAAAATATTTGTCCATCGTGGGATCGCGGAAAACGCGTTTTCCGCGTGAGCTGTACTGTATAGGCTGATCTTAACCAACATTAAAAGGCAACAAGAGCGCCATCTGTCACAAAATACACCCGTCCTGTTTTTTTGAGAACAAGTAAAGTGATTATTGGTTGTAATTAAGGCAAATTTAGAGAGCGGACACTGTTAATACAGTTTTGGCCATTTCTAGGGACATAAGTGTGGAGTGACTAAGATAACGTAGTTAGTTATCGAATCTGATCAAGATATTCTGCCCATCAACATATTGTCTAAATTTGGTGATGATCAAATAAAATGTATTCAGTTACAGCACGGACAAAATACATTTAATTAATACAAGGGTCATAACTCTGAATAGTCGGGTTATATTGTGAAACTAGTGATATGTTTTTAACCTGACATGACCCATTTTTACAAAATTAACCAAGACATTATGCCAATACATATTTTGACCAGATTTGGTGGTGATTGGACAAAGACTTCTAAATTTATTGAGCAGACAAGACCAATTTTAGGTAATTTCTATAATTAAAGGGCAATAACTCTTGAGTAACTAGAGAGATATAGCTAGTTATCGAAGTTGTTTAAGATATTATGCCAATACACATTTTGACTAAATTTGGTGATGATTGGACAAAGGCTTCTAAAGTTATTGAGTAGACAAGACCAATGTTAGGTAATTTCTATAATTAAAGGGCGATTACTCTCGAGTGACGAAAGCGATATAGTTAGTTATCGAAATCGAAGTTGTCCGAGATATTATGCCAATAGACATTTTGACTAAATTTAGTGATGATTGGAATGAATGAATGTATATTGTTTTATGGCGCATCGACAGCTAAGGTCATTTGGCGCGCAAATAAATTTAATTATTCATGATCCCTGGGTAAACAAACCAGTACTAGGCTAGAAAATGTGCCTTGCCCAAGGGCACTCCACCATGACCATAGTACCGCGACTGGGGATCGAACCCGGGACCCCCGGTTTCGAAATGATGATTGGACAACGGCTTCTAAAGTTATTGAGCAGACAAGACCAATTTTAGGTAATTTCTATAATTAAAGGGCAATTACTCTCGAGTGACTAAAGCGATAAAGCTAGTTATTGAACTTGTCTAAGATATTATGCCTTAGTTATTGGACGGACAACATAGTGGACGCCGCCCGCCCGGTCATCTGCCCGTTTGCCGCAGGTAAAACTATAAAACTTTTTAAAAAAAAAGATCCTATAAAAAGGTAAAACGAGCAATGTCCTACTTTCTATCTCATTTCAGTAATTTCTCGGTGATTTCTGTCAGTATGTACATTGGAATACCCGAGTGACACTAACGTAAATATGTTCAATCCTCCCTTAACAATTGCAAAAGGAAGGATATAATTAATACCATCATTACCTCAACTCCACAGACAGACGTTTCTGCAGCAGACGAGTTCTGAAACCATTGTTACAAATGGAGAAATGGATCATGATGACCAGATTCTCCTTTTGAACACAATGTTTTCAACTATTCAATACTTACCAAACATTTGCCCCCAATGTTTTCAATGTCATGTACTGTAACTTTGCTTGAAAATGGGAAAGATTTTTATATGACTCATGCAGGGCAAGAACCTGAGCCACATGAGTCTTTGGTCTAGTGGCTAGAGGTCCTGGGTTCAAATCATATTCATATCATAGTAATTTATTCTGAATAAAAATGTTATTTCAAGTTGTTTCTCTCCTTCTAGATTTATAAATGACACATGTGAGGGGGACAGCTATTGCGATGGCCTGACCTAAAGGGTCCATGTGTCGTCAACTTTCTATCTAAACGAAATCTCCTGTAAAGGCGCTGTTTGGATTTTGATCAAACTTGCAAAGAACGGCTCTTCTGTAGTTCCCTTTAAGGATTTTTCGAAAGGGTCCCAGTTAGCTCTGTCGGGGGGTGAAGCGGGCTGTTCGAATCCAAGCTCGCTCAACATCTTTTTCGACGTTTGACAAAAGTCGATGCGAAAAGTGACAATTAGCTTCCACCAATGGTCTAAAAATATGTGGAAAAGCAGCCAGATGCTTGGGAAAGATTGCTGTGTCGAGTACTAGGGTAGTGATGAGCCAGAACAATCAGTCAAAAGTCGTGATATGACTGAAAAAAATGTTGAAAATGTTGAAAACTACGATAACCATAATCAATCGATCAATCAAAATGATTCCGGTACATTGGATAACAAGGTCGCAGGAGCTGAAAATAGATTTTATATTTTACTACTTTAAAAATCTGTTTGTCGCAAAGTACTGGCATGACCGTCTTGGGGTGATGCTCGTTTTATTAAATGATTAAACTAACAACTTTAAAAATATAATTGTCCAAAAGTATTAGCATAGTTTAAAAATAGTTTGGTACAAAATGTTCCTGTGGTGACCCTCTTCTTACTTTGTTAAAATTCAAAGATATGGCCGCCAGGGGGGCTATAGGCTCCATTTACTTATCAGTATATAGTAACGCTTTAAAAAGGTCTTGCCTAATTTGAAAGTGATACGGCACAAATGTTCCCTGTTCTACCAAGTTATACCTAGATTCTTCAAATTATTTAAAAAGGAAATTGCTAATCCTTGAAATTTTCTCTTTTTGTCATAATGGTTTAAACCCTTTTCAAAAATAATACTTTCATTGATAGATATATCCCATATTTTAACCTATATCTATTCAGTTGTCTGTTTTAGAATTGTTGTATGCGGGAAAGGGTTGAAAAGAATTACCTATACAGTAGTTAACCCTATCTTACCAGCAATTTGACGCCTGTGCAGTAGGAGAATTTGCTTATCATGTATACGAAGCAGGAATACAGTTTACCTCCAGATTTTCTTGCATGGCAGATACATTCTTTCAGTAAGAAAGATGTCATTGTACAGCTCACAACCTTTTGAAATCCAAACTGTAAAGGTTTTAAGCTGACATTGGTATCTGATTTGACAACATCTAAAAGTAAGGCTTCATATAGTTTTAAAATAGCAGACGACAGAGTAATAGCTCTATGATTATGTGGGTCATCCTTCCTCTTTTTTCTCCTTTCACCACAATGTTTTCATAGACAGAAACTCCACTGTCTGGGTTAGCCTGTGCGGTATGCTTAGTCAGAACCAGGTCGATGAGTCCACAATGTTGGTTTTCTCGTGGAACGGCTCATATATTTAATTAAATGTATGGGCACGAATAGTATAGATTGCAGATTTCGCAACAACAATTGCACGAGTATAAATTATTTGAACCGTGTTTCTCCCAGAGAACCAACCAAAGCGGTTTTATGAAATGTGACAAGTATCACGAAATCCGACATAGTCGATTTTGAGACCAGCAAAGCTCCAGATCAGCCTGCGCCTTTTTGGAGGCTGATCAGGATCTTCAGTTTTTGCAATCTCATCACACAAGCATCCTGACAGCATTTATTGAACGACCTAGATCCGACATTAAAATTATATGTGATTTGATAGTAAAATTCTTTTATTCGAAAACCGAAGGTTGGTTTAAGTGTGATATGACTGAAATGTGTAGATGTGCATATATAATATGTTTATTAGAAGGTTCTATAATGTTTCAACGACTGTTTAGCGATTAGTCTATATATTCATATTAAACTGCACACATGCGCAGACTGATCTGTATGTAAAGTGATCGCAAATGCCCTGATGTAGGTTCTCGTAGAACGCCGCTCATATATTATATGTATATATGCATATGTGCTTTATAATCATGGTTTTATTCGAAAATAAACGAGGGATGGTTTTCATGAGACATATCTTTAATATGTAGTTACATGTTATTATTGGTATAATATATATGTTTGATAAATTTGTAGACATGCTATCGGATTCAAATGCACACTTTCAAACATCAATGGCTTTTTCGCGACCATTGTATGTTTGACTTCACAAATATGAAGGGTGATCTGGATCTACACTGGTAGCCAATGCACGGAGGTTCGTTATAGAAGTTACACCGAGCACACGTATGTATGCCTGAGAGAGTGCGTGTTTGACGGTGTATGTATGTGTGTTATTAACTGACTAAATTGGAGTTAGATTGTGTGACAGGTAAACTCAAATACTTCACCAATGGTCTTGCATATAGTCTGATCTTTCCAAGCTCTTTTTCACTGTGTCTATAATTTTAATTAAGAAAGTGTTAATTTGTAATTAAAGTAACTTAATGATTTATTCAAATGTTATTGTGAAAAGTTAGTTAGGTCAGTAAAACGTGATTTAAGTTCAGTAGACCACAGAACAAACTTGGATATCATCACTTCCTTCAAAACTGACGAAAAGCCTCCTTGTATAACTCTGAATGCATACTGTCCGTGGTCTTCTATCTAATGTTGTAAGTGTTGTGGTGGTAGATCTATCGACATCAAGTGCTACAATCTCCTTTGTATCATAATCCACTATGAACAAATGTCCTTCATCATCAAAACAAACACCACCGGAAGCGTGTCTGTTTGGATACGTGTATTGAGCGATAAATTTTCCGGATAGGTCTGTAACAACTATACCCTTAGCTTGATCGGTCACAACTATGTGTTGTTTCTCTGGCCATAGACACATGCGAGATGGCCTTCCGAATAATGCTGATCCGGCCTGGTCTGTGGATATCGTTTGCAAACACTTGCCTTCTAAGTCATACACATTTATGTTTGCATTCAAGTAATCACTAATATACAATCGACCGTTAACGTGTATTATCCCCGTACACTTACAGGTTACTTTGAACGAGTTCTTAATAGTCAACCCACCGTCAACTGATACAAAAGCAACTGTACGACTGTTTGGCATAGTGACAACAACCTCATTTTCATTCACAGCACATACACCCCATGGGGAACCAGACATTGATAGCTGACCAGACAGTTTGTATGTAGTATCATACTTTAGAGATTTAACCTTCTTATTGATCCAGTCTGTCAGGATGAAAATACCGCTAGGAAGCTGACAAAAGTCCATACAGTCACACGTGTCTTTATCCTCAGGATCTCTTATATTCACATTTTCTACATGACTTAAGCCGGTCGGTGTTTCATTTTCTACTACGACACGTCCAAAAATTGTCTCTGGAATCAAGATATCGCTGATCTCATTTCCTGTCTGAAAGTTAATTTTAGGCAAATAGTTCATTTTATCGTTGGATGCTTTCCATCTCCGTTCTGCTTCCTTAACTATTCGCCGAACACCTTTAATGTTAACAAACGTCTGCGATAAAGTGTTCGTGTCCGATTCTACTAGCAATTTTGTGCTAATTGTTTCTAACACTGTAATCGTGTCATCACATGTGTTAATATCAACATTCAGATTCTCACAGAATTCTTCGTATTTATTAGAAATATTTTTACAAATGACATTCTCACGTTTGTCTAGGTGATCATCAATCTTTTTTCTCCTTTCCTTCACACTTTCCAAAGCTAAATCTTTCTGACTTGATAAACGAGATTTGTGTTCATATCGGTCATCCCTTAAGGTCTTGACTTTACAAAGATGCTCTGACAAATCTTGTTCGGCGTTTTGAACAGTTTTATCCGTAATTCGACTAGTCGCAATGTCCGGAATGTAGCACAAGTCTTTGCAGGCTCTGAATAATAAAGTAAGGATACTAATTATAGTAATAACAAGATTTGACATAAGACAGCATTCTCGAATATTCGAGGATATTTAAAATAAAAACAAATGAGCGGGGGCTCCAGGTATCCCACGTTAATGTAACTCTTGGAAAAACAGCTGCCTGAGCATCCAGGTTAAAGGATCGACATGGAATCTGCTTTACATAATTCTTAATAAAAAGTACATAATGTAAGAGTTGCGCCTGTTTAAAGGAAACTATCTCAACAAGTGTTAGCCAAAGTACAATTACACTTCAGTTTCTTTATATGGCAATTCAGAAGTAAAACGGCATTCTTTAAAGTTGAAAAAAATGCCATAACTTCATCACCATTAAACACAATGTGGACAATTTCTGCAACATTAAACACTACATTTATTTAACTCGAACATGTTCAGTACGCAACAGTGGTGTAGTGGAAGATCGTCCGCCTCCAATGCGGGGTATCGCAGATTCGATCCACGGTCGCTTCATCCCAAAGTCTTTCAAATGGTTCTAACGACCGACTCGCTGGTGTCAGGATAAATCAGACAAAACAACTGGTAAATTACCCAGAAAATGCCGTGAAATAACTTAAAATTGTTGAAAGTGGCCTGAATAAGTCATGGAATATCTAGTTAAATACATGTTATGAAAAAGAGGCATTACTCTGTAATTGTTTCTTTCAGGAAAGAATAAGTCAACTACATTTTCATACTTAACCCATACACATACATGAAATTTCAAGATCATGCCTTTTATGGTTGAGGAGTTGTGTGATGTACTAAAAAGGCATTTGAATTTTCAATAAATAGTATAACTTTGAAAATACTTATGTTTTCGAAAGGAAACAAAATAGTGGTCAGTTAAGGTCACGATTAATCAACAAGATAGTGATCTGTTAAATAGTAATGATAAACCAACAAGTTAGTGGTGAGCTTCATGTTTATGATAAGCCTAAAAGATAGTGCTATATATTCATGATTTATCCACTAAAACGTGTTTAGTAATAAATTCATGATAAACCAAGAAAATATTGGTAAGCTTTATTGTCTCGATAAACACATACAAACAGTGGTCAGCTACATGTTCATGATTTACCAACAAGATGGTGGTCAGCTATATGTTCATAATTTACCAACAAGATGGTGGTAAGCTATATATTCATGATTTACCAACAAGATTGTGGTCAGCTATATGTTCATGATTTACCAACAATATGGTGGCCAGCTACATGTTCATGATTTACCAACAATATGGTGGTCAGCTATATGTTCATGATTTACCAACAAGATGTGGTCAGCTATATGTTCATGATTTACCAACAAGATGATGGTCAGCTATATGTTCATGATTTACCAACAAGAAAGTGATCAGCTATATGCTCATGATTTCCAACAAGATGGTGGTCAGCTATAATTTCATGATTTACCAACAAGATGGTGGTCAGCTATATGTTCATGATTTACCAACAAGATGGTTTTCCATTTCTGTGATTCGTTTTTAAGGGAGCTAATAAGTAACGAAAATTGTATTCTTGATCTAATGAATAGTAACATTGATGAAGCAGTAAATTGTATTATCTCCCTTTATCGTAGATCAGCTAAATACATGCAAGTTTTTACTAGCAAAGCAAACAATCAACCACTTTGGTTGGATAATCAATGTGCTGAGCTTAAATATGCCAAATATAAGTTTCTACAAGAGTTTCGAAAATCTAATGTTGATAATGACTATAAAACATACATAATAGCTAGAAATAAGTTTAAAGCCTTATGCAAGAAAAAACAATTAAACTATGAAAAGCAACAAAGACTTAAATTAATTCAAAGTAGGACAAATCCAAAGAAATTTTGGAATCTTGTTAAGTGTAATCGTTCAATGATATTAAAACCTCATGAAATAATGCCAGTTGATCTCTCAACAATGTATAACCACTTTAGTACGCTCCTGTATGATAGTAGTGCACAACCACTTCAATTTGAAAACAACAGACATGAAGCAAATCAAGATTGCAATGATTTAAATAAAGAAATAAGTATTTTAGAAATTGAAAACGTCATAAATAACTTATCAAATGGAAAATCAGCTGGAATTGATGGCATTGGTGCAGAATTTTATAAACATACTATTACCGACATTCTACCAATTTTTCATAAACTATTCAATAATATACTTATAACGGGTGTATTCCCTAAATCATGGTCACAATCAATTATATGCCCAATCTTCAAATCGGGAAGTAAGAATAACCCAAGTAATTATCGAGGCATATCGATTACTACAACAATGTATAAAATATTTTCAAGCATCATTAACAATAGATTATATCACTGGGCGGAAGAACATCATAAGATTGACGAAGCTCAATCTGGGTTAAGAAGAAATTATTCAACAGCTGATAACATTTATTCATTACAGGCAGTTATACAAAAATACTTCTCAAAAAAAGGAGGCCGATTTTATTGTCTTTACGTTGATTTTCGCAAAGCATTCGATAAAATAAACCATTACAAGTTGTTTGAATATCTTAGAAATATAGGTATACACGGACACTTTTTTAATGTGTTATTAGCAATGTATTCAAATATCACTTCCTGTGTCAAAACTAACGCCGGTATAACCGAGTTTTTCAAATGTAATATAGGGACTAGACAAGGAGACACAAGTAGCACAACAATTTTCTCACTCTTTATCAACCAACTCTGTACAAGGTTAAGAGAGGGTAATATCAACGGTATATTTGTTACAGAAAATATTCCCGATATCATCTGTTTAATGTTTGCAGATGATATTGCCAACTGCTCAGATACTGTCGTTAATTTACAGAAACAACTTATGTTATAAACCAATTCTGCATTGACACAGGTATGGAAATTAATCTTGAAAAGACAGAAATCATTGTTTTCAGAAATGGTGGCCCACTAAGAAATAATGAAAAATGGTTTTTGGGTGAAGAACAAATCAGAATATCATCACATTACAAATATTTGGGTTTGATCTTCACCCCTATGCTGTCATGGTTTTCAGCTCAACAAAAGCTCGCAGCTCAAGCCAGGAAAGCTACTTTTTCTATTTATAAATATCAGAGAGCATTTGGTTACTTTCCTTGTAAAGATCTTTTTAAGTTGTTTGACTCGATGATAAAACCAATATTGTGCTACGGAGCGCAATTATGGGGCCATACATATTCAGAAGTCGTAGAATCTGTCCACTTTGATTTTTGTAAAAGATATCTAAAACTAAATAGTAAAACAAATAACATGGTAGCATTGGGAGAATGTGGTAGATATCCTATTTATATTGATTATTATTCTTACTGTATCAAATATTGGTGTCGTTTGTTAGTAATGCCAAATAACAGATATCCTCGAAATTGTTATTTAATGCAAAAATCCTTGGATGATGTTGAACGACGAACCTGGTTACGTCAAAAACTTACTTTTTCTCTATGGTTTTGGCTATGTTTGGATTGCACAGGACGTTGGAAATGCCAACCATTTTGTCAAATGTTTTAAACAGCGCTTGATAGACTGTTTCAAACAAAATTGGCATGTACAAATCAACGCATCTGGTCGTTGCCATCATTACAATCACTATAAATCTCTGCTAAATACTGAAAGATATCTGTTGATTGACATCCCATTCAAATATAGAATAGCTCTTGCTAAATTCCGTTGCTCGAACCACAAATTTGGCATCGAAACTGGTCGTCACAATAATATTGATCGTGAACTAAGGATATGCATTTACTGTTTTCAAAAGTTAAAGAAAAACATTATTGAATGTGAATTTCATGTGTTATTTCAATGCCAAAAGTTTGATCAATTACGAACTGTATTTTTATTTGATTGGTATGTAGGTGACACCAACATTGATGATTTTTATACATTGCTTCAAAACGACAATCCTGATATCATAAAAAAACTTTCATATTTCATATATATGTTAATGAAAACATGATAAGGACATCATTCTCAGTTATATACTATTTGTTAAATATAATGCTTCGTACTATGGGCCGGTGGCCTAATTACTTTCAATAAAATATTTGTCATTGTAATACAGAGGTCAACTAATTTAACAAATATCTACCAACCTGTGATCCAGACCCATGCAGACACTGCATCCTACCAAATCATGGTCCTCACAAAACATGTCTGTAAGTTTTCCATGATGTTTGATACATATGTCAGTTGGAAGGTCAGGTTTTCCTGTTTGACTACTTGCTGTCGTGGCGTGTCCAAACTCTTCCTTGTCGATAAACTGATGATCTTTCCCACCTGGAGTCATTCGATTGTGAAACTTCAAACATGTCTTACAAAAGTACTGATTACAAGTTACACACAAAACAACGGCTTCCTTGTTGATATCATCCTCGGCACAAGAAGTACAAGGAAAATCGTGCACTGTGTCCGATGATACTGCCGTCGCCATTTTGAATCTTGTTGTATACACCCCCGTGTCGGTTTACCCTTACTCAAATGCGCACGAATATTGACGCATCCGAATCTGATGGCTTTACTTAACGCTGTTGGGAAAAAAGGAAAAAATGCTTTTGATAAGCGATTTCTCTGTTTGCCACACTGTTTTCAAACTCTATTCAGTTATTATACTTTTTGTTGATAGAAATGTTCAATATGTTTGCCTAGACGTTTTCAATGTTACGTTTAGCTAAGTTTGTGTATGTGGAAAAGGGTTAATCGTTAATATGGGTCAGATATGATCATCTTATGTGACAAATAAAGAAACTTTTGATTACATCGCTGATTTCAAGTCTATTTTTAGAATTCTTGGGAAATTCCAATTATTTTATATCTACGGCTATTGCCGAGATATTTCGTTTAATTCCGTAAACAAACTATTGCATAACTACGGAATACAGCGTTTTACAATCGGGTTTTATCGCCCGCATTCTTTATTCCCGTAACTAGCCGTACATTTTACTTCATCTGGCAAATTTTACGGAAAGCTTTTATCTCGTCGCATTTTTGAGAACGTCCAGAAATACGCGGGGTGTGTCCATTTTTGTTAATTTTCTTCAAATTTTCGACTAGAACTTCGTCGCGGTGTACATGATACTTTAGTAGAGAAAACAATGCCCGATTCTATTTAACTTTATCGAACTTTCTACATGTTTGAAGTTGTTCCATATTTTCACATTGTTAACATGTTGTCAATTTCTACTACATAACTTTCTACGTGTAGACTATGCATATACAGCACTAGTCTACTAGTGAACTTGTTCCATCTCGGAAACTATGATACCATAAAAGATGCCTGCTGTATCATTTTATATGTATGCTTTGGTGGATATTTAATCTGACAACAACATTTAATAATTGCGCGCGTTTCTTGTAACTCAGGTGACGCCACATAGTTAACAACCGTTAATACCGTTCAATGCTTTGTTTGTTATTACCAGAAGCATGAATGATGTAGACATTTTGTAATATGAAGCTGTTGATGCCAATTAATAATCAATCACTTCTGCTGAAAAGGCGTCAGAAAGCATCTGTTTGCGAGAAAGAGTTAAACCATGAAAATGAAAAGTATTGCACTGAATGTATATGAAAAGGCTTATCCTAACCAACATCAAAAGCAAAAAGGTAAAACGAGCAACATCCAACATTTTATCTCATTTCACTAATTTCTCGGCCTACATAGGAATATTGGTGTGAGACTTAAACGTAAATAGGATCAATCCCTCAAACAAGTGCAAAAGTAAGGATATATGTAATACCATTATTTCAACACCGCAGATAGATGTTTCTGCAGCAGACGAGTTCTGAAACCATTATTACAAATGGAGAACTTTTGGCCCCAATGTTTTCAATTTCATATGCTGTAGGTTGGCTTGTAAACGGGAAATGGGCAATATTAATTTGTTTAAAGATTTTATACGACTTATGCAGGGCAAGAACCTGAGACACATGGGTCTTTGGTCTAGTGGCGAGAGGTCCTTGGTTCAAATCATGTTCAGATCATCGTAATTTATTCAGAATAAAAATATTATCACAAGTTGTTTCTCTTCATCTAGATTTATAAATGACACATGTGAGGGGGAAAACAGCCGTGAGCTATTGTGATGACCAGATCTAAATGGTCCATGCTTCGTCAACGTTCTCTCTAAACGTCATCTCCTGTTTAGGCGCTGTTCGGACTTTGACCAAACTTGCAAACAATGGTTCTTCTGTAGTTCTCGTACAAAGTAGTTCAGTTGGGTCCCGGGTAGCTCTTTCGGGGGTGAAGCGCGCTGTCACTCGAGGCGTTATGAGTTCGAACCCAAGCTCGCTCAACATCTTTTCCGACGTTTTACCACGTCAATTATCTTCCACCAATGGACTAACAGTATATGTAAATGCAGCCAGATGCTAGGACAAATTGCTGTGTCGAGTACAGGGGTGTTGCTGGGAAAAGAAAGGGAAAACATTGTAGGTAAACTGGCTGTCGTGATATATCTGAAACATTGTTGAAAACTGCGTAGAACCATAATAAATCAATCAATCAACTGGTTCCGGTTCATTGGAATACAAGGTCACTGGAGCTGATTTTTTTAATCTATAGATATATATATATTATCACTTTAAAAATCTTCTTTTCCAAAATTACTGTCTTTGGGCGGTGCTCGTGTTCTTTAAATGATTATAATACAATCAACTTTAAAACTCTTATTGTCCAAAAGTATAGCCTAATTTAAAATAATTTGGTACAATGGTTCCTTTGGTGACCCTCTTATAAGTTTGTTAAAATTTAATCATGGCCAGGGGGCTAGGCTCCATTTGCTTATAAGTATATAAAAACGGCTTATACACATATTCTTATTTAAACATGTTGTAAAGCACGGCCACATATGTATAGTAAACGATTTAAAATACTCTTTGCTGAAATAAAAGGACTTTTGAAAACATTCTGATAAATGGAGTAATTGCTTAAAACGTTTCACTCGAAACACGCTCGAATGGTTTGAAATAGTGGTAAATCAATGACTGGTTGAATAGCGAGTTGTGTTAGTTGGTTCAAGGCTGTATTCATAACTGACATAAACATCAGTGGCTGGATGAATAGCGAGTTGTGTTAGTTGGTTCCAGACTGTATTCATAACTGACATAAACATAAGCATAACTCTAGATAAGAAGAGTATGTCACATCCCCAAATCCTTATTTGACTCTAAAACCCTTTATTGTAGATACTCAAAAAAATCGTCTCACTGATCAATGGCTGGGTGAATAGCGAGTTGCGTTAGTTGGTTCCAGACTGTATTCATAACTGATACATGTATAAACATCAATGACTGGATGAGTAGCGAGTTGTGTGAGATGGTTCCAGACTGTATCCATAACTGACATAAACATCAATGGCTGGATGAATAGCGTATCAATGGCTGGATGAATAGCGAGTTGTGTTAGTTGATTCCAGACTGTATTCATAACTGACATAAACATCAATAGCTGGATGAATAGTGAGTTGTGTTAGTTGGTTCCAGACTGTATTCATAACTGACATAACATCAATGGCTGAATGAATAGCGAGTTGTGTTAGTTGGTTCCAGACTGTATTAATAACTGACATAAACATCAATGGCTGGATGAATAGCGAGTTGTGTTAGTTGGTTCAAGACTGTATTCATAACTGACATAAACATCAATGGCTGGGTGAATAGCGAGTTGTGTTAGTTGGTTCCAGACTGTATTCATAACTGACATAAACATCAATAGCTGGATGAATAGCGAGTTGTGTTAGTTGGTTCTAGACTGTATTCATAACTGACATAAACATCAATGGCTGGATGAATAGCTAGTTGTGTTAGTTGGTTCCAGACTGTATTCATAACTGACATAAACATCAATGGCTGGGTGAATAGCGAGTTCTATTAGTTAGTTCCAGACTGTATTCATGACTGACATAAACATCAATGGCTGGGTGAATAGCGAGTTTTGTTAGTTGGTTCCAGACTGTATTCATAACTGACATAAACATAAGCATAACTCTAGATAAGAAGAGTATGTAACATTCCCAAATCCTTAATTGACTCTTAAACCCTTTGTTGTGGGTACTCAAAAGAATCTTCTCAGTACAGTGAGACAATTCTTTTGAATACCTACACTATAGTGTTTAGTGGAGTCATAAGAGAGATATGGATTGGCAAAGAACAGTTCACTCCTCCTTACCTAGTCCTCTGCATAAGCCAGGTAAAACGACCTGCTATTATCCTGGTGAATGGTCATACAACGAACTGCACATTTGGTGCTTCTGTACTATTCAAATCTATATATAGATGAAGTGTGTGACTAAACCCACCTAAGGTCCTTTTTCACCTGTGTAGACCCGGATGAAGGAGCACATCCGATATGTCTTATCTTGAGCTGCTACATACAGCTATATATCAAGCATTTGGGGTTTGTATATTATCTATAACAGCAAATGCAATCATGAAGAAAGTTTGGGACTATTACTGAAATATTTCAAACCATTTTATAAATACCGGATAACATTATTAAAGTAATGACAACTGTTCAGTATTTATTAAGATTAGTGATGTACATTACAAGGTGTTATGTTTTAATTTAAATGAATAATGTACAATATACAACACTGTTCAAAGATTTATACGTTTGTTTCTATTGTTTTAATAGGTTTTGAACATACGTCCTGGTCTCTGGATAGGTTGGTCACATGCTGAAAATATAAGACGACACGTGATCCTACAGTATGCGACTACTGAATACGTTTCTTCAATGTAACAGAACTTATATGTGAATTTAATCAGGTTAAAATCTTAAGTCAGATCGTAGATATGTGACACTAAACTAAAGATTTACCGCTTAAAAGTATCAAATAATATCAAGATAGTATCTATCTTCTAAGTATACACATTTGCTGAAAACTTATGGACTCTGCGTAATGCATATATCAAGATCAGCCTGCGCAATCCGCGCAGGCTAATCCGGGCAGACACATTCCGTCTCAGGGGATAGAGGTATAAAGTAATGATTCCTGAAACAGAACATCCACAGGAGGTGAAACTTGTCTGTCCGGGTTAGACTGCGCGGCATGCTAAGGCTGATCCGGGTCGATACTTTACGCAGATATCACAATGTTGGTTTTCTCATGGAACGGCTCATATAACTATGCCGACCTTGATACCTTCTATCAATACTTTTCCTTGATCTTCTTTTTAAAAATGTTCACCACGAGGCATTCATGTATACATATACAAGTCTTACTTATCTTAGTGGTCATCTCGGTTAACGCTTCCCGCTTACAGACGCTTTATGACACGTAGTAGACAGCTTGTTGAAAACATTGTGACAAAAGATAAAATGAGCAATTTCTCTTTGTACAGTGTTTTCAACTCTTTTCAGTAATTACTCTTTTATTCTATTTATTTTTAGAGGTTTTTCATGTATTACCAAGATGTATTCAAACTTGTCTTCTGCAGAATGTTTGTATACGGAAAATTGTTAAGCTACCACATGAATTTTAACCAAAACATCTTCATTTGACTTGTATTAAGCAGCGGCCTTTGTTCAGCAATCCTATTTTAACTCTCCTAGGTTTGGTGACAAGTTTTACTATTATGTATGATAAATTGAAATTAACCAAAGTAATAGACAACGGAACTACACTCCTTTTGAATCATTTCTAGTAACAAATTAATGTTTTATTCTTTCTTTCCTATATCAATTCAGTCACCAATGTATTTATTCTTTCATTCCTATATTAATTCAGTCACCAATGTATTTATTTTTTCATTCCTATACCAATTCAGTCACCAATGTATTTATTTTTTCATTCCTATACCAATTCAGTCGCCAATGTATTTATTATTTCTTTTCTATATCAGTCACCAATGTATTTATTCTTTCATTTCTATATCTATTCAGTCACCAATGTATTTATTCTTTCATTCCTATATCAGCCACCAATGTATTTATTCTTTCATTCCTATATCAATTTAGTCACCAATGTATTTATTCTTTCTTTCCTATATCAATTCAGTCACCAATGTATTTATTCTTTCTTTCCTATATCAATTCAGTCGCCAATGTATTTATTTTTTCATTCTTATATCAATTCAGTCACCAATGTGTTTATTCTTACTTTCCTATATCAATTTAGTCACCAATGTATTTATTCTTTCTTTCCTATATCAATTCAGTCACCAATGTATTTATTCTTTCATTCCTATATCAATTTAGTCACCAATGTATTTATTCTTTCTTTCCTATATCAATTCAGTCACCAATGTATTTATTATATCGTTCCTATATCAATTCAGTCACCAATGTATTTATTCTTTCTTTCCTATATCAATTCAGTCACCAATGTATTTATTATATCGTTCCTATATCAATTTAGTCACCAATGTATTTATTCGTTCATTCCTATATCAATTCAGTCACCAATGTATTTATTCTTTCTTTCCTATATCAATTCAGTCATCAATGTATTTATTTCATCGTTCCTATATCAATTCAGTCACCAATGTATTTATTCTTTCTTTCCTATATCAATTCAGTCGCCAATGTATTTATTCTTTCATTCCTATATCAATTCAGTCACCAATGTATTTATTCTTACTTTCCTATATCAATTCAGTCACCAATGTATTTATTCTTTCATTCCTATATCCATTTAGTCACCAATGTATTTATTCTTTCTTTCCTATATCAATTCAGTCACCAATGTATTTATTATTTCATTCCTATATCAGTCACCAATGTATTTATTCTTTCAATCCTATATCAGTCACTAATGTATTTACTGTGTTGTTTATATGCGGTAAATAAATAATCATTATTGAAAACCATCTGAACACACAGATTAGCAACATTGCCAATGGTCCCGATATTAAACATGCCAACAAAAAGACTCTAACACTTACGGGTGTTGTGAGGCACCAACACTATATCGGATAGAGAAATGCCCCAAAGCTGGTGGAGTTTCTGGTTGATCTCGTCCACGTATTTCTGAGAGATGTTTGGTTTACGCGTTCTTACACCGAACATATAGTCACCACACATACCAGGATGCACAGATTGTTTAACACAGCCCCAAGTGATTGCGTAGTTAGTATAGTCCGCACACATGCTGACCAGTGTACCTGACAATAGGTCACCTGCAATAAAAAGTGTCTTTATCCGATGACCTCTCATCTTACTCATCTTTAAACTAGATGTATTGGGTATTTATGCCGTTTTTCAAAAGTGAAAGTACGCTTTGTTATTGTCCCTGGATGACAAGTAAAGCGAGTGCATCCGGAGATGGAAGGGGTTATTTCATAAAAAGATTGTCAAATTCGGCGTGTTGGTCATTTCTTAACAAAATAACGGAAATATCTGCCCGAAACAAAGATAATGCAGTGCAGTATGTCAATATGACTTCAATTCGAGACATTGCGTATTCTGTGAAGATTAAAACAATGTATTTTAAAAGAAGTCGCCTGTAATAATCCTACAGGTGTAATCAGTAAATGTATTTACAATATATCTATCACATGAGCCACTACAAGGAAAAAACAATGTTCTGAATTATACGACTTATTAAAATCTAAATCGGCCATTAGCGGTAGAACCTCCAAGGGTTAACTTTCGCATGGCATGGCTCATATCACAACGTCTAGATTACCTCTAGAATTAACCCTTTCCCACCTATAGACGCATTTTGAAGCATCTGCAGCAGACGAATTTTGAAAACATCGTGACAAATGGAGAAATTGGTCAAAACGAGCAATTTCTCTTTTTGCCACAATGTTTTCAACTTTTTTCAGTAATTAAACCTACAATTATAGAGGTTTTCCATAATTTTGAGAATACATTTTCAAAGTGGTCTGCTGCAGATTTGCTGTATGTGGGAAAGGATTAACTGCTTTTTATACAGGTTTGTACGGTGTGAAAGTTCAATTAATTTAAAAAAAATGTAAACTATTGTAAACTCTAACAGACATCGCAGGATATGGTATACTAACTGCTGAAGCAAAGACCTTCAATGTAAAATTAATCACTTTTTTAGGTAGCGGTTTCCATCATTTTTTTGTTCAGTCATATCACGGCGACCAGTTCACCTACTCATGTGTTTCTTGACTTTCTTACACCAGTACTCTACACCATATACCTTCCAAGCAACTGGCTGCTTTTTCACATTGACTGCCAAGCTGGGTTTCTAACTCACAACCCACTGATTCACAGTCATGGTCGCTACCGACTGCGCTACCAGGGATCAGCTATATCTAAATAGATAACTGATTGTTTATACGAATTATGCCTGTTGTGGATTACCCATGTTCAGATATTTGGTTACAATTCCGTAATTTACCCTTTTTGAGAACCATCTTCACTAAATTAACCCTTTCCCACACAAAAACGCTTTCTGACACATCTGTAGCAGACGATTTTTTAAAATTATAATTCATAATTAGTATTTTGTAGAGAAATGTCATAGTTTTGACTGTATGATTTCAATGTCGTCTGCTGCAGATTGGTTGTACATGGGAAAAGGTTAAGAAAAGGCTATATAAAAAGACCTGATGTATTTATGTATTTACCAATTTGATCCACCGCTTTAAAGACTGCTGGTGACGTCGTTGAAGTGACTTTTGCTTTCGTAGTTGTACATGATCCGTCTTTCCTGATGTGTACAATGTAACATGTTTTATTAGGTCTTTGAATAGTTTTCGTTTAAAATTTGCATACAGAATGTGTTAAAGGTGCTTGAACTCCAGATTATAGATAGTATAGTCAAAGTTTTAAAACTGTTCAAAAGTTGTCTTGAAATAATAGAACCATAATTCATGGATAAAATTAAAGTAATAATTTCACTTTCCACTACAATAAATATCTAAATATTGATCGTTTATGCTTTATTTTTACTGACTTGTCAGCCAAATTGTGTACATTTTTATGGCATTCAATTGAACGTTTTTCCACATTTACTGCCTAAATAGTTTTGAACTATTTATTACTTACTTTGTTGTCACTATTAGCAATGTTTGCAAAAGTTTCAACATTTAAACATTTTGATCTCCATCTTGAGATCATTACCGTTAACAATAAAAATAGCATCTAATAACGAATAGGGCATTTAACGAATTAATATATCTATAGGTGCTACCTATTTACGAAAAAAAAAAACGCAAGATAATTATAAACAACAATTAAAGAGCATACTTTGGCCATAAAAAAGGATTTATAAGTAATTGACTAGACAATAATAATGTTAATGTCATGTTTCTTGCATTATTAAAACATATTTGGAATTCGTATTGATGTTGTCTATTATTTGAACAGAAAATAATAAAGTAAAGACTTTCAGAAAATCAAGGAATACATTTATAATGAACGAGGTTAAAACATGAGGGCCAAGATGATCCTTAATCGATCACCTGCATTATGGCAAAGAAGCAAATAGATCAGCCCTTTTCTGATGCCACCTGGCGACTGCCTTTTTCAACCAGTCAATATGACTGGAACAAATTATGTAAGGAGTCACATTTCTGCTAAACCCTTTCCCTATTAGAGACGGTTTCTGAGGCCTATGCAACAGACGATTTAGGAAAAGATTGTCGCCACAAGAACAATTGCTTCTAATGAGAAAGTTATCCTTTTGCCACAATGAATTATACTTTGAATGAGTGAGTCAATAGCTCATGTATACATAGGAATTTGGGGTCTTTCATGTTGATACCACTTTTTTGCGGGAAACGACGTCGCTCCATTGACGTTACGCCAAGATGAAGTGTAAAGGAAATGACGTCACGTCCTTCTTTGGTTACGATACAGTCAAAATTTAGTTTCGGGCGTAGAAGGCTAATGCTGTCGTTTATTTGACGAACGGGAAAACATATTTCTTACAGATTTCCATTTATTTTTAACTTTTCGTATATCGACTTAAAAAAAAATGATTAAAAAGACGACAATAATTTTCAATCCGTGTTTTTCTGCTCATTTTATACATGCCCAAAATACCGATTTAAAAAAAAAAAAAAAAAAAAAAAGAATTCTAAGCCTTATTTGTTTTTTTAAAACAGTGTCACAAAACAGAAACATATATAATCAAAGCGCTGAAGGCACTGCATTTGTTTGGGTACATAAAACTGTCCAAACATTTGCCTTTGCATAGATGTGTGATTTATAAACTATGCATTGTTTATAAATATTACAACTTCGGGTAAAAGAATAAATGACGCATCCGTTAAAATTAAATTCCATTTTAGTTGTCTATAAACATAAATCATGAGACATACATGTGAATATTATATTTAATTTCCAAGTTTCAAAAGACATGTAAAACAAATGGATAACCATTATGGCCCCGACTCACTCATTTAAGTATTTACCAATTTTTGTTACAAAAAAAATCACAATTGACCAAGGGTTTTCTAAAATCTTACTCAAAAGCTTCCTGCTTAACAAGAGATTTTTCAAGTTTTCACTATAGCCATATAAGGCCAAATAGCCCTGCCCCCTGGCGGCCATGTTTTTCGACCAATCAACATGGCTTGGAGGAATCTGATAGATGGTTTCCCAATGAACATTTCTACAAAAAGAATTGAAATTTGGCCAAACACTTTCGGAGAAGATTTTTCAAGTTTTTACTATAGCCATATTAGGCAAAAAGGACCCGCCCGCTGGCGGCCATGTTTTTCAACCAATCAACTTGGCTGGAAGGAATCTGATAGAGGGTCACCCTTGGAACATTTCTACTAAATTATTTGAAAATCGGCCTCACACTTTTGGAGGAGAAGATTTTTTTGAGTTTACACTATAGCCATATAAGGCAAAAGCCCCGCTCCCTGGCGGCCAAGGAACACTTCTTTAAAATAATTTGAAAATCTGCCAACCAGTTTGGTAGAAGAAGAATTTTAAAGTTATTATATTTTCGTTGCCATGGAAACCATTATTCTGCATGAATCACAAACATTTGAAGGAATTCTGGTGAGGTCAATGAGAGGATGCTTTCTGTGAAGTTTCATCCCAATTGACCCACTCGTTACTGAGGAGAAGATGTTGACGGACGACAGACGCCGGACAAAAGGAGATCACAATAACTAACTTTCAGCACTTCGTGCTCAAGTGAGATAAAAAAGAAACATCTATCCAAATGAAAGAGTAATTGAAATCATGTAGAAAATATTGTGGAAAAAGGCAGTACTAATATTTATATGAGCACTTTAAAAGAAACATGCTTCAGACATCAGAGGCTTTTGAATTCATTTGCATTATAAAAGGATTAAATGCTCCAGAGAAAACCAATGCCTGTGCCGTCCCCACTTTACTCTACAGTATACACCTAAGCTGGCCGCTGTTTCCTTTAAAGGGTGTTTAAGCTTGCCAAATCAATTAAGGATGCGTGACCATACACTGTTAATTACTATTGTGTACGAGTGTCATTCCAAACAAATTATAAATGTAACCCCTTTTCCCAATAAACCTATCATATACATTTATGTATTTGTAACTTGCCGGGATGTGTCGATACCGTCATGGTACAATGTGATATATGCACAAATTGGTTTCACAAATCTTGTGTTAATGCACGTGTGGATATTTCGACAACAGATGCGGACTTTAATTGTAACTTTTGTTAATTATTTGGCTATTATAATGATAAGATATGTGATTAAATTGGCAACATTTAGGTTTTTTACTTATAACAGCCTTCAAATACAAATTTGGTTTATACGACGGTAAAGAAAGGTTATGGGAATTAAGAAATTGTTTAAATAAGCAAATTCTCCTTTTCCCACAATGTGTTCAATATATGTTGCTTTTTAATGTTTACACAGCAAGAAAAAAACATTTAACTTATTTGTTATAGATTAGTATTATTGTTGTATATATATATAATTACTAGAAACAAATTAAGATTAAAAGTGCTGTATATATATATATACTTATTGTTTATTTGTTATTTAAATTGTTCTGCCCCTTCCAAGTACCCTACATAATAGAATGTTGCATGGATCATTTGCCTCGTAGTATGGCACATGGAAAACTGTTGAAAGTTACAAAGTAGAAAATGAAGAGGCCAAACAATAACTAGAACCCATGACCCTTCAATCGATTGTAAAGGAGAGGATATAATTGAAGCAAAACCTATGGCTAGTTACTAGCAACCTATTCTATTCTTGCAATGTTTTCAAATTTCGTCCGCTGCAGATGCGTCAAAAGACATTCACTTGTCGGAAAATCAATCCATCAATTCGCGTTATTGATATCTATAGATATGATATAAAGAGTAAAGTCGTTAAAACACTTTACAAAGAGATTCCATTTCAGCATGATCTCGATTTTTGGTTTAATCTATATCACTGATAAAAGCAATCAAACACATTATATATATTTACAAAGAAAACCCCGGATATGATCATATGTAACAAATTATACACATTTGCCCATCTTTAATTAAACATTTTTTACAACAAATCATAGCGTCCGCAGATTTGCTCTATATTCTATATCGTCCGCAATTTCCCTCTATATTGCATTTGTCCGCATTTTCCCTCTATAATGTATTTGTCCGCAGATCGCGTCCGCACTTTAGACCCTCCCTCCCCCCATAGTGTTGTATCTATACATAGAATTCGACGATCACGATTTCTCTGCAAATGTGTTACTCTCATTTTAAATACATTTAATGACGCACATATTTGCTTTTTTAATTCTTTATACTATATTTATATGGCCGACAAGGCACAAAGAAAATATTTTCAGTTCTGTTTTTATCTACATTTTCAATGCGTGATTGAAAATTCAAATACCGTATCTGGAGCTTAAATCGGAAATAGTTCTCCCTGTAGCAGTTCACTCATTGAGATTTATAAATCTCTCCGCGTTCATGTTTTAAAATACAATGTTTCATTTTATTTCCAAATTCTCTTTGAGTATAAGAACCACATAAGAAAATAAAGACGATATAAATATATCATTATTTCAAATTTCGTGATACATTTGAAAAGTAAGAGCAAGTATTGAGTACTACTTTCACGCGTATGAAATTTAGGGAATTTTCGATAAGACGTATGGCTTCAGAATTTCAGCTATCACTAAATTTGTTTGTTCCAAACAAATAAAAATGTTTCCTTTTGGAATTCATACCACGGTAAAAGGTCAACTTCGATGATTTGTAGATCCCTGGCCTGTCCTAGGTATTCTAAAAATTAACACAGTAGCAACATTACAAATACTATAAGTATTTTTGTGGAGACTTACACATGCTTTCATTAGCTGATCATATTTAATGCATGACCTAAACATTATATGAATTTGCTGACAGATTCATTTCAAATTAACTATCGTACCTCCATTTTTCGTCAACGGTAAAACCATGTGGATCCAGATTGAGTGTGTATGTCCAATCTTTAAATGCGTTTCCACCTTTCCATGTGCAAGGCTGTTCTATGGCGTAAAGATACCATTTTCCCATGGACTGAAACAAGTAATATACGCAATAGGGACAAAACATACAGCTACCTGATTTCTGGAATGATTTTTCATTAACTCGGAAGATTTTTCAAAATCGCCAAAAAAATATCCGAAGGCCCACAATATCACGTCGGCGGTCTTATGGGACACCGTAAGTAATTACCAAAAGTTTTTAGGACAGTATGAGAACATCGTTTAATCATTTGTGAAAGTTTGTAGGGCAGTATGAGAACATCGTTTATTCATTTCTTAAAGTCTTTAGGGCAGTATGAGAACATCGTTTAATTATTTCTGAAAGTGTTTAGGGCAGTATGAGAACATCGTTTAATTATTTCTGAAAGTGTTTAGGGCAGTATGAGTACATCGTTTAATTATTCCTGAAAGCGTTTAGGGCAGTATGAGAACATCGTTTAATCATTTCTTAAAGTTTTTGGTTCAGTATGAAAACATTGTTTAATCATTTCTGAACGTTTTTAGGGCAGTATGAGAACATCGTTTATTCATTTCTTAAAGTCTTTAGGGCAGTATGAGAACATTGTTTAATTATTTCTGAAAGTGTTTAGGGAAGTATGAGAACATCGTTTAATTATTTCTGAAAGTGTTTAGGGCAGTATGAGAACAATCGTTTAATTATTTCTGAAAGCGTTTAGGGCAGTATGAGAACATCGTTTAATCATTTCTTAAAGTTTTTGGTTCAGTATGAGAACATTGTTTATTTATTTCTGAAAGATTTTGGTGCAGTATGACAACATCGTTTATTCATTTCTGAAAGTTTTTGGTTCAGTATGAGAACATTGTTTATTTATTTCTGAAAGATTTGGGTGCATAATGAGAACATCGTTTATTAATTTCTGAAAGATTTTAATGCAGTATGAGAACATCGTGTTTTGATTTATTTACATAGATTTTTCATCTTTTGACAAGATGTTTTTAAAGGTTAATGTAAGTTTTGTTTGAGCACATTTAATTTCATCAATATTCTACGGATTGATCTAATATAGAATATAAATGCATAATTACCTTTTGCAAATCAAAGTAATCCATTCCCTTTTGCCACTCTCTTAGTCGGGTCGTGTCGGTGGACCCGATCTTTACGATAACTAAAAGGAGAAAGACGACAGCCAACTTCATTCTGACTCTGATGTACGTTCACAAACATACTAATTTTGATCTGAGTATATATAGGAGACACGCTACCGTGGAGTCTTTGATGTTGCAAAACATAAGCCATTAAATCATTTAAATTGTCTTTATTTTTTACTAATGAGCTATTGTGTGTAGTGATCGAATACCGGTACAAAACATTTATTTTAATCTTTTCAGATGTATTAATGCGTCACTGAACGCTCAATTCAGACTTCGTTTTGTATAAAACAAACCAGATCGTCGTAGACAGTGTATTTATAATTGGCATTTCTTTTATTTCACAGAATGGAAATGAACCAATATGACTCTGTTTCTTATAAGAATGTTATTCTTAAAAGACTGTCAAATTATTCAACCATTTAATGGTAATTATTTTATCGACTTAATGAACATTCAACATCACTCGCAGTAAATGAAGACAAATGACATGTTAACCCTTTCCAACATACAAGAAATCTGCAGTAGACGACTTCGAACATATTTAAAAAAAAAATGGAAAATCTCTATAATTGAATGAATAAACAATGACTAAAAGAGGAAACTATTGTAGAAAAGGGAGAAATAGCTCATCACGAAAGCGTCTGTATAAGGGAAAGGGCTAAATACAATGATAGTAGTTATTGGGCGGGTTGAACTTATACAGTTTAATTCATGGTATTACAGTATCCTTTTGTTCTAGTGAATCCCTGTGGTCTCCTTTCATCAATCAATCCCATCGCATTTCATTTAATTACCGTTTCTTCTAATTGCACGTTTCTTTAGGGCGATGTTTTCCATTGCCTCTCACCTCTGATCTATGTGAGAAAGTAGTCAGTGGCATCGAAAGAATGTTGTGTAAGTACTGGTGTGGGAAAGCCAGGAAAACATGGGTAGGTGCACTGACCGCCGTGATATGACCAAAACTGTTGAAAGCGGCGTTAAGCTCCAAACAAACAAACAAAATCTAATTGCACGTAACATATTTCAATCTTAAAGGCATACTAGCTCTTAAAAAGTATCTTAGCCAATTCAATCTTTTTAGAATTGTCAATTAAAAGCATACATGAAATAGTCAACTGCATTGTTTTTACCTTTTCTGTAATATCTCTAGATAAATACCACATTGTTAAATTGTTTACGGCTTTTTTAGGTTTGTTTACAAAAGGGCGACAGTAATAATCTCACTGGACGCTCTATCACGTGAAAATGGCATGCGGCATGCTTAAATAAGCAAGGGGTGTTAACAATTATGCAGACATATGGATATACGTGCATAGCGTGAAATTATATTTGAATGAAAAAAACACAGATACACATGTACAGAAGTCATACAAACCAATTATCGAAATCAGTAAAATAGTTAATGATTTGTTACTGTCTTTGAGTACAAACAGAGTTACCATAATATCTACGAAATTATTGATAACCTCATTTCATCGTCGCGTGTTAACTGGTCTTATACATTAATTAAACAGTCTTTACATGAGCTCGACCTTGGGTAGAATAATCCTTTGACTTTGGTGGCCAGTGTGGCTTTCCCAAGTTACTTCATATATGTGTGGAGCTATCGTTACTTGCGTTAAAATACTTGCCGACACACGACCTTTGCAACGTACGACGCTTCAACGGCCTGGTTTTACAAATGTACCCACACCATAGGGTTCTACGTTATGCTGTACGTCATAACATCAACGTCAAATCACACACGACACGTGTGATGCGTTGGTATACCGGTGTGGCATAACATGTTGTATGTCTGTGAGATTGTGTATGTATCGTACAAATGCGCATTCGGCAAACTTCGCGAGACTTCCGGCTGGTCTCGTGTTTGTCACTGTCTTTGCAATTCCACGCTACAATTTCTCTATTTAGTCTATTTAGTCCCCTATACACATAACACATGTCTGGTGCCTGTCGATCCTCTGGTCGGACATATCCGAATACAATTATGTGTCAAGATCTGATACTATACGATGTATCCATATCGCACTGACTTTTTAAATGTAACTGTCAGAACTCGATGACCAATGCCATAACTGTACTTGTTACATTACAGACATCAAGCACCGTCACTCGCCTGTTGTTATAGACGTCATCCCCTAATTTCTGTCACTAACGTCATGTCCACAAACGTTTATTTAACGACCCGTTAAATTCTCATCTACTAGAGAACTTGTTCCATGGAAACTATGATACCATAACAAAATGCGTTAAAACATTTTCTTCGTTGTAGATGCCTGCTGTATCATTGTATATGTTTGCTTTGGTGGATATTCCAGCTGACAACAACATTTAATAATTGCGCGCGTTTCTTGTGACTCAGGTGACGCCACAGTGAGCAACCGGTAATACCGTTCAATGCTTTGTTATTTACTGTCAGAATCATGAATGTCGTAGACATTATAGGTTATTGCACCAATATGGGAAAATATTGTGTTGGACGAGTTCCTTCGGCTGAGTTGCCCGAGCTTGCGAGGGCAGAACTCCGCCGAAGGAACGAGTCCCAACACAATAGCTTCCCATAATCATGCAATAACCTTTTTATTGTATAATTTGATATTGGCTATTTAAAATGTGTCGTTTTGTTTGTTTTAAACACGTCACACTATTAGAAAATTGATTGTTTAGATAAATAAACATTAACGATATATCGCGCAATTATACTCTACTTTACGCTGGTTGCCAAGGTCGCGGAAAATATAATTTACGAACCGCCATTGTTGTCGACTCGAAATTGGAATCGTCGACAACATGATGTGTTTTTTCATTAAGAACTCTTGTATTATCTTATTCTTGTATTTACGCCTGGATATTTGTTTTTTTATTACGATTTAGATGCTCCTTTAAAAGGACCTTTTGACCTCGCAGTATGTTCAGTAAAGCGAACACACATCTTGGATATACATATAAAGGCTACTGCGTTGATAAACTTCACATCGGAGGATAACAAAACAAATCTGAAGACCTACCTTTAAAACAATCATTTGCTTATTCATCCGAGCAGTTATGAATCCATCTTTATTTGTTGATACACTTATAATAGATCGTCAACGACAATCAAAACAACAATCGAGCTATATCAGTGTGTGTATACCACGTGAATTTTGACGTCATATTTGCAAGGTCAGACAGCAATAGTTGCTCTTGATAAGAAAGTAAAAACAATGATAAATTTTACAAATGTCCTGTCTCCGGTGTTTACAGGAGTTTGATTGGTGGTCTAGTTTTTTCAAACACTTCGCCGAACCTGTTCTCAAAATCCAGTTTTGATAATGCTCCGGCTATTGGCGATAATAATAAATTTTGAGAACAGGTTCATCGAAGTGTTTGACGAAACTAAACCACTAATCAAACTCTTTTGAAAAACCGGAGATAGGGCTCTGTAAGCGGCGTAGACTGCGCCATGTTTCATTAAAAATGATGAAGAAATAAAAAAGTTACCTTTGTTTTTACTTCTAAATCGAAGTAAAATATTTCTGTCCGCCGTAGCATTTATGACGTCAAAGTCACGTGGTATACACACACTGTATATTATTGTAGACATTGTGTAATATGACGCTGTGGACGTCAATCAATATTCAATCATTTCTGCGTCAAAATATCTTATCTAAACACTGTTCAATTTCACTAAAGTATTTTACTTATAAGCCGGAAATGACGCCAGCCCCGCTAAAATGGACATTCGTCCTGTGAAGAATGTGATCAAGATCTGTGATGAATGTGATTTGTGATGAAACGAGGACCTATGTCTCAAACGTCGGTATGCGTTTAAAAATGGTTGACAGGGACTATCGCAGCATTTGCATTTAATCATTTAAATTTGGTCTGGCGCAGGAACAAAACTACTCTGAAGCGTCTCCAGCTAAGGGTCCTTTGGTCGCTGTCTTCAGCTTTTTTAAAATCTGAAACCATATTGTAATATTCGGGGAAAATTCATCTAATATAAAGCCGCAATAGCTCAGCAAGGGCTTTCAATAAAGGGGTTTGGGTGAAAGTTGTTGTGACTAGCGTGGTAGGATTAGAAGTAGAGAATGCCAGTAGACACATGTTCTGTAAAGACGGGCCCCGTGATGTAACTGAAATATCTTTTAACATGGCGTTGAACTCGAATCAACCAAATTAATATGAGCCATTCCATGAAAAACCAACATTATTGATTATGCGTAATGTATCGACCCAGATCAGCCTGCGCAGTCCTCGTATGCTTATCCGGGCCGACACATTCCGTCTCAGGGGGGGAATAGAGGTATAGATTAATGATTCCTGAAAATCCACAGAATGCGAAAAGTGTCGTGACGGTTAGCCTGAGCGGCATGCTTAGGCTGATCCGGTTCGATACTTTACGCAGAGTCAACAATGTTGCTTTTCTCGTGGAACGTCTCATATGTATTCGAAATTTTAATTACTTAAATGAGAAATATCTCATTCTAAGAAAGTTTTCAATTTCCTTTCCCTATAATATGTCCATTGTGTCAGATTACGTGTGTATGAAGGAAATGGTTAATCTCACACATCAACATAAAAGGAAACTAAGCGAATCGGTGATATAACGATTAAGTTTTTGCTTTTGTCAATTGTCGTTAACTATATCTAAATATCGTGGCCGATTGGCGAAAACAAACATGTACTTCATTTAAATTATTAGGCTCAAGCACATGTAATGGGTGTTAAGGAAGATCGTCGTATGCACAACGTACCATCTTACCATAGTGGCGTTTGTACATCTATAAATACGGATGAAGACATAAGAGCCGTTCAACGAGAAAACCAACAGTATGTACTCTGCGTAATGTATCGACCTAGATCAGCCCGCGCAATCCGTGCAGCCTAATCCGGGCCGACACATTCCATCTCAGGGAGATAGAGGTATAGATTAATGAATCCTGAAACAGAAAATTCAAAGGAGGCGAAAAGCGTATGTCCGGGTTTGCTAGCGCGGCATGCTTATGCTGATCCGGGCCGATACATTCCATCTCAGGGAGATAGAAGTATAGATTAATGAATCCTGAAACAGAAAATTCAAAGGAGGCGAAAAGCGTATGTCCGGGTTTGCCAGCGCGGCATGCTTATGCTGATCCGGGCCGATATATTCCATATCAGGGAGATAGAGGTATAGATTAATGAATCCTGAAACAGAAAATTCAAAGGAGGCGAAAAGCGTATGTCCGGATTTGCCAGTGCGGCATACTTATGCTGATCCGGGTCGATACTTTACACAGAGTCCACAATGTTTGTTTTCTCGTGGAACGGCTCATATGTTTATAGCATGCACATTATCAACCTCACACGGTAACGTCGTGCGAAACCCGACATTCGGGACTTTGCGACCAGCGACGGTCAGATCAGAGTGTGCATCCATGGAATTTTATCAGGATCTTCCCTGTTTGCGACTTCATCACACAAGAACCATTGAAACCCTCCAAGAAACTGTATGTAAAAGTATGATTGTAAGGATTTAAATAAAAAATCCCTCTGACGACTGGGTAATTGAGCATCCGCGTAAAAACTGAACTAATCATTCTTTTTCCATATATACCGTGCTGTACCAAAAGCAACGCCTGTCTATTTTTGAGGAAAGAATAAAGATCAAAGCGCATCTATACTATCTTGTCTAAATTTAACAGGTATGCCAGAGGCTTTTTTGAATGATTCTGTGACTTACGAGCGAAAAGTGTAAAGCCGGAATCATACTGCCCGACAGCGCAAGGTGCAATGGAATGAGTGTGTTTGAATTCAGACTGTTTTCAGAATTCGGAATTGTGTTTTGAAAATACAAAACAAGATTCACAAATCATTTGTTGAATCAGGTATTGTCTAGGTGTTATTCAAGCAATAGTACGAGAGTATTGATCAATAATAAGCACATCAAACCCTGTTTAAAATACGATTACTATTTATATCCCTTTTGGACATATGGACGGAATTCATATGAATGTTTTCATGAATCTGTTACAGTAATGCGTCCCCGGGCTGTTTCATACTGTGCTTTGATGCCGAAGTTAGTTTCTCATTTTGCAACGATCTTGTGTTTTCGGGCTGAGATATAGGGAAAGTGTTTGACTAGCTCCTGTCAAATAACAATAAGACATTTGTCACCTTTATAGATCTAGATATAAACGCAGATCTGCTCAATCGTATCGGGATCTGCAATGGGCGAACTTGTGTATGCTTACATTCACTTCATTTGAGATGGTCACAAAAGAGACTTCACAAAAATGCATATTTATAATCGCCAATTATTGAAATAACAACAGCATGTAGGTTTTCGAATAGTGAGGCCAATTTAATCAGAAAGTAACCGAAAGTAACCACCATTAATAGTAAAATCTCCAAATGTCGCTTTTGGTTTAGTTAAGATGACTTGATGTCAATCGAAATTGTGGATGCTAATGTCTTATAATTCGTTTATTCAAAGTCCATAATATACATACATATATAGTAATATACATAAAGAGGAGTGGTAATATTACATTGTCTGTTCAAATTAACTGATTTTCGAATGATTTTGACTTATTATTCATTATCTGTGCTTAGCGACAAAATGCTAAATGCTTAATAAAACGAAAGGGTAAGTTACGGACATATGAGATGAGAAGATTGGCCGAGTTTTCACTCTTAAACTTAGTTATTTTCTATCACTCTGTCACCCACTGTATAGGCATTTTGCGAATAAAGCTAACTAGCATCAGATGTCATGTCTTTGCAAACTGATCTTAGTCTGCAACATCACATTACAGAATAAAACATCATCGCACAGTTAATCTTATTTCTATAAGAATAAGTAATTCTCATTAAATGAAGGAAAACTAACAGTTTAACAGTCAGCAATTGATAATGAATAACGTTCACATTACAATATAATAAATAGTGTTGCTATTTAGTCTTTTTCATGTTTTCTTAATATATACTGAAATAGATATTATAGAAATGTCTTGTTCAATTTGGAGATTCTTATGAACAGTGAAGAAAGCATTACGGGGGCATAACGTGTGAATAAGTCGAGAACAGTGAAGAAAGCATTACGGGTGCATAACGTGTGAATAAGTCGAGAACAGTGAAGAAAGCATTACGGGTGCATAACGTGTGAATAAGTCGAGAGCAGTGCAGACACAGATTATAAAATTAACTTTCCTGTGCACCCGGCTCACTGAAATCAACATCTTAAATATTTACATAAACATAATGATGTACACATTCATGGCAGAATGGCTGGTCTATTTTTCATATGAAACATGTAATAGTTCATTTATTTATTTCTCATCCTTCAGAAACTGTTTCCTAAATTTAAAGGCAATTGCATGCATCATGGACAAATAATGCAACCACATTTTAAAACATGTCAATGTTTTCTTGTAGAAGACGTTCCAAATTTGGGTCCAAACCAAACAATGTTCGACAACTTGTCATGCGTATCAGCAGTGGTGCAGTGCCTAAACATATTGTAAGAATGGTGCGGTCAGATTTCACTTAACATAAATAAAGGCATCAAAGATTGTTGTTACATGTACAAAGCGTTATTCTTTATGTTTTATGTCAGCAGCTTTGAATAATATCCGATTAACGAATTATATATTCAAAGACAGTGGAAGTACATGCATATATACGGTTCATTGTGGTAACATTGTCAATTGTTCATTTTGAGTCATGTATCCTGTTTATAAAATGTTTCCTGCTTCAGATATATCAACGTCGTCTAAATACATAACACATGTTTACATTTTACATATTGTGATTATGTAAGAGATACCAAACAATCAAATTCAACACATAGCAACATAGCAAATGATGTGCCATATCAACAAACAAGCGACGTACAGAGTGTTAAACACCTTTGATCATCAATCAGTTAACCCGTTGTCCTCATACATACGCAATTTGACGTGTCTGAAGCAAAAGACATTTTAAAACACTATAATGAGCCTGTACGTAGGGGCCGGTAGAAGTTGCTCGCCAAATAGTTAATTCTGCACGGCGATATGGTTAATAAATTCATCTTTACTATAGATACAAGTTGGCCTTTGTGAACAGTGAGTATCAAGATCAACATGTTCATCCGCACAGTCTGATCAAGAGGTTCACTGTTCATAAGACTGAGCAGATCGAAATGCTGATCTGAACCTATACTGAACCTGAATCTATACTGAACCTGAATCTATACTGAACCTGACCTGAACCTATACTGAACCTGAACCTATACTGAACCTGAATAGGCTATACTGAATCTGAACCTATACTGAACCTGAACCTATACTGAACCTGAACCTATACTGAATCTGAGCCTATACTGAACCTGAACCTATACTGAATCTGAACCTATACTGAATCTGAACCTATACATAATCTGAACCTATACTGAACCTGAACCTATACTGAACCTGAACCTATACAGAATCTGAACCTATACTGAACCTGAACCTATACTGAACCTGAACCTATACTGAACCTGAACCTATACTGAACCTGAACCTATACAGAATCTGAACCTATACTGAATCTGAACCTATACTGAATCTGAACCTATACTGAATCTGAATCTATACTGAACCTGAACCTATACTGAACCAGAACCTATACTGAATCTGAACCTATACTGAACCTGAACCTATACTGAATCTGAACCTATACTGAACCTGAACCTATACTGAATCTGAACCTATACTGAACCTGAACCTATACTGAACCTGAATCTATACTGAACCTGAACCTATACTGAATCGGAACCCATACTGAATCTGAACCTATACTGAACCTGAACCTATACTGAACCTGAATCTATACTGAATCTGAACATATACTGAACCTGAACCTATACTGAACCTGAATCTATACTGAACCTGAATCTATACTGAACCTGAACCTATACTGAATCTGAACCTATACTGAATCTGAACCTATACTGAATCTGAATCTATACTGAACCTGAACCTATACTGAACCAGAACCTATACTGAATCTGAACCTATACTGAACCTGAACCTATACTGAACCTATACTGAATCTGAACCTATACTGAACCTGAACCTATACTGAACCTGAACCTATACTGAACCTGAACCTATACTGAACCTGAACCTATACTGAATCTGAACCTATACTGAATCTGAACCTATACTGAACCTGAACCTATACTGTTAAACCTTTTCGCTCATATAGACGCTCTCTGACGCATCTGAAGCAGACAGCTTTTTGAAAACATCGCGACAAAAAAAAAGAAATTGCTCAAAACGAGCAAATTCTCCTTTTGTCACCATGTTTTCAACTCTATTCAATTATTGTCGTCTGCTGCAGATTTGTTGTGTGGGAAAGGGTTAACAAAAAGCCAACTTGAACCTTTTACCATGGACGGGTTCATATGGTTAGAGGAGAAATGGTTCATAATGAGCTGTTTCTACTTTTACCACAATATTTTCAACTGTATTAAATAATTGTATTTTCATTAATGACCCTTTTCCCCAGTGTCTGCTGCAGATTTGTTGTGTGGGAAAGGGTTAACAAAAAGCCAACTTGTACCTTTTACCATGGACGGGTTCATATGGTTTGAGGAGAAATGGTTCATAATGAGCTGTTTCTACTTTTACCACAATATTTTCAACTGTATTAAATAATTGTATTTTCATTAATGAACATTTTCCCCAGTGTCTGATGCAGATTTGGTGCATGTTTTAAAAGGTATTAATGTACATGATCCTTTATAAGCTAAAACGTGTGATCAATAATTGTCTCACCAACACAAATTCTAAAGACAGATTACGGTAAATCGTTTTCAGGATGTACCCAGAGAAATGATCTATGTATACGTATGATATTACGGTTAATACGTTCTCAGGAGGTACCCAGAGAAATGATCTATGTATACGTATGATATTACGGTTAATACGTTCTCAGGAGGTACCCAGAGAAATGAGACCCATAGTGCGAGTCGTCGTAGTGGACGGTCGTGGCAGCCATACTCTTAACGGCAAAGCGTGCTCCTGTTTTCAGTCGTGACATAAGTGTATCAGTGGCACACGTCAATTCTTGGTACGTAACGATTGTCATGAGTTTTTGCATCACATCATCAACGGTAAAAGCTAACCGGACATAGCTCCTAAAGCCATTACACAGTTGTGTGGTGAATATGTAATCCCCGTCAACAGGCGCTGTAAATATTCCACTTTTCTTATTGTAATCCTCACCTCTGTTCTCTACGATTGTTGGAAACACAAATTTCTGATCAGTTGACACTGTCACGTCGTCGAGGTCCTTTGCCGTGAAAAACACGTCGGGTGTTTTGAACATACCTGTTGGGTAAAATGAAAATAAAACTTTTAGAGAAATACAGACAGTAAAAATGCGTGACGAGACAAACGATTTGAGATATAAATGTTCATCGCAACACGAGGGAAAGAAGAAAACAGAGAGAGATAAATAAGATATGTAGAAAAATCACAAGTAATGAAAGGATACTTTTTCAAAAGAGTTGAAAACAATGTGGCAAAATGTGATTTTGGTCAATAAGAGCAATTTCTCCTTTGTTTAAAGGTCGTCTGCTGCAGAGACCCCATAAAGCGTCTACAGTTATATGGGAAAGGGATAATGTGAGGGACATACGAGCCGAAATTACCAGAAAACCAACAGTGTTGACTCTGTGTAAAGTATCGAACCTGATCGGCCCAAGCAAGCCGCGCAGGCTAACCCAGACAGACTCTTTTCGCCTCCTGTAGATTTTCTGTTGCATGAATCATTACTCTATACCTCTATCCCTCTGAGACGGAATTGGTCGGCCCGGATTCTTCTGGTTGATACATTACGCAGATTCCATAATGTTGGTTCCGTGTTTCAATATATACGATCACACTCCGGTAGGGTACTGATATTTATATTTTACTCGGACGGGTCGTTTTAACCAGAGACATATAAACACATGCATTCTATGTATCTGTTTAACCCTTTATCAATTATAAGATGCATTTTACCGGCAGCAGATCACGATTGAAAACTTTTAGACAAAAGGTGACATTACTCAAAATGAGCATTTTTTTTCAGCTTGCAACATGTTATTGATCATTATTGTTTTAAATATACATATGGTTATTTTCGATATATTTATATAGATGTTTTCAAAGTTGTCTGCTGCAGATTTATTATATGTGGGAGATCGATGATATGGGTGCTTTTAACCCTTTACCACATACAACAAATTTGCAGCAGACGACTTTGAAAACATTTTACCAAAAATGTGTATTATCTCAATAAATAAGAGTTTAATTATTAAATAAAACATTGTGACAAATGGCAAAATTGCTCATAATGTCTGCTGCAGAGGCGTCAGAAAGTGTCTAACTGTGGGAATGGGTTAATCATTATTTTAGACATTAATTTGCTTTTGAAATTGTCCGTATGCATTATTATTCATAAAGGCCTGATCCTTTCCTACATATGACAATAAAAAAACATTGTGACAAAAGTAAAAACCGCTCATGATGAGCAATTCTTCTTTTGCTATAATGTTTCAATTCTATCCTATGATTATACTTACATTTATAGAAGTGATTCCATATGTTTGCATACACCTTTGTTTAAAGACGTCTGCTGCATATATGTCGTATGTGTGAAACAGGTTGAAACAAATTGAGCAACTGTTCGTGCAGTTCATATTTCTACGGACCAAGATTACAAGCGAAGCAATTGTATGTACATATATAAATATACATGTTTCAATTTTAGAAAGTTTAAAAATGCCAAAAAACTGAAAACATTTAATACAAAGAATTATTTAACTAATTTCGAACCTATAGATATGTACGTGTAGTACTAGATCAAACATTGTTTTCCTTTGCAGCCAAATTAACATTTGCTTCACGGTTTAATATATATCGCGAGTCAGAAGCCAACAAAAATACCAATAAAGGCAAAGATTTAAAGGACATCAACCCAGTCTGAGGTGTTTGGGTGCATCTGTGTACATTGAAGACCCAGACGAGCATGTACATCCACACAGTCTCACCAGAGCCTTTAGAGTCCGGCTACATATACATTAGTCCCGTGTGGTTCTTTGTAAACACAACTAGAGGTGTAGCCCCATCAGTTTTACACCAATTCAACTTTATTTGATCCAATTACGGAAAGGTATTTAATAAACTCCCAAATCATTAGACTACAAGGTGTCAACAGGCGACAGAACCTCCGTCATTATGTCGGAAGAAGAAATAATTTATAAGTCCGACAGAAAATATCGGATCTTTACCTCTGATGGTCAGGATGGATTTAATATTGATAAGATACGATACATCACGAATTGAATCGATCTGATTCAATTTAAAAAAGCTTCTATCAAAACTTTTGAGATGTTTATCATGGATTGATCCGTTGAAAAATAGTCCTGAGAGATTCAACTGTAAACTAGATGTGCGTCTAAAATAAACATTTATCCGATATTTCTTACTCAATGCATCATATGAGTGTTCGACTCCTAATATATGAAGTGATATTATTTCTGCGTATGGCACGCCGTTTGCACAATAACTCAAGTTCGTTACCAAGACTGGCTACTTTCAACTGTATAGCGTATTGTTAGAATAATTAAAGAATGTTTTTTCTATGCCATGAAGCCTATTTTTTCATTACTCGCATGCATATATTAATGTCTTTAATGGAGACTTACATAACAAAAATACATACACTTTACACTATTTAAAAAAAAACACAATATCTGAAGCCTAGTCCAGGTTTCTGTACTAGGCATGCGATTTTATACTAGGACTGTTCGCATCCTGTTACAATGCAAATATGTAACGCCGATATATTGAGACTAATCTGAACCCTTAATAGTGTTCAGTAAAGGAGAGAGAATTGGCTATCAATAGTTATCGGCTCTTACGAGCCCTTGCTGAAAAATGTCCGAAACGACTGCTATCGAACTCGGAACGTCTTGTCCCTGAGGTGTACACTAACATCTTGCTACTTAAGCAGTATATTTGGTTGTCCTAATATTCATCTTGGCTAAACTAAAACCATGAACATAATCTTTTGTCATGGTTGTTGGAGCATTTGTGTTCATACATCCAATCATTTTAACTCATAGCCACTAAAACGTACATGATCGAAGTATAAATCCCTAATACATACACCGTATATCGCCCTCGAAGCAAATTTAGCAGAATTATTGTTCTTTTGAAGTTTAAATCCGGTCTATATATATACACACCTCGTACACATCTTTCACACTATCATATAATGAATCCATGTGTTAACTAACCCTTTTCTATTTGCAGACGCATTTAGGCGCATATAGAGCAGATGACTTTTGAAAACATTGTGACAAAAGGAGAAATTAATCATCTTGAGTAAAAACGCTTTAAACTCTTTTCATTTTTAGAGACTGCCCATGTGTTAAGGTGGACGTTTTCAAAGTCGTCTGCTGCTGATGTGTGGTATGTAGGAACGAGTTAGATGAAAGACACAAATATGTAAAACATGTGGATGTATGCCACCCGAAAAGTGGACCTCGGTTGCGTCATGCTTGCCATTGAACATGTTCGGAATGAATGTATGAATGTATATTGTTTTATGGCGCATCGACAGCTAAGGTCATTTAGCGCGCAATTAAATTTAATTATTCATGATCCCTGGGTAAACAAACCAGTACTAGGCTAGAAAATGTGCCTTGCCCAAGGGCACTCCACCATGACCGTAGTGCCGCGACTGGGGATCGAACCCGGGACACCCGGTTTCAAAATCCCCGACGCTAACCACTCGACCACAGCGGATTCCGAACATGTTCGGAAGGGATCCCTTGATGATTCTATTCGTTAAAAGTTCTTTCTCAATCGTATTTTAGCGGCGCTCTACGAAAACCAGCCTTAGCGCAATTATTACACATGTAGAAAAGTATATGCATGCACATCCGTGTTTAGGATCGAAAGGAAAACTGCTTTACTAACGTTTCTTCAAACCATCTGTGACTGATTTGCGAAAAGTGAAGAGTCAGATCAGGTTGCGGATACACTGGTCTCATATGACTTTTTCGATGCTGATCATATATACAAAGCATTAGTGAATTTGCATGTGATAATCCAGGCAGATTTGAATATACCTTATTCAATCATAGATATTCCTTATTCAATCATAGATGGCACTACGGTCATGGTGGAGTGCCCTTGGGCAAGGCACATTTTTTAGCCAAGTACCGTTTTGTCTACCTAGGGATCATGAATAAGTGAACTGTCGCCGTGATATAACTGAAATAATGTTGAAAGCGGCGTAAAACCCCAATAAATAAATCAATATCTTTATGTTTTTATATGACTCATGCAGGGCAGGAACCTGAGACACATGGGTCTTTGGTCTAGTGGCGAGAGGTCCTGGGTTCAAATCATGTTCAGATCATCGTAATTTATTCTGAGTAAACATTTTATTACAAGTTGTTTCTCTTCATCTAGATTTATAAATGAAATATGTGAGGGAAAAATTGCCGTGAGCTAATGTAATAACATGATCTAAATGCGTCGTCAACTTTCTCTCTAAACGTCATCTCCTGTTTAGGCGCTGTTTGGTTTTTGACCAAACTTGCAAAGAATGGCTCTTCTGTAGTTCCCTTTCAGGATTGTTCAAATGGGTCCCGGGTAGCTCTGCCGGGTAGACACACGAGGGGTTATGAGTTCAAACCCAAGCTCGCTCAACATGTTTTCCGACGTTTGACAAAAGTCAATGCGAAAAGTGTCAATTATCCTTGGCAATTTCTCTTTTTGTCATAATGGTTTCAACTCTTTTCAAAACGAATACTTTCATTGAAAGAGATTTCCATATTCTAACCTATATCTATTCGGTTGTCTGTTTTAGAATTGTTGTATGTGGGAAAGGGTTGAGAAGCATTACCTATACAGTAGTTAACCCTATCTTACCTGCAATTTGACGCCTGTGCAGCAGAGAACATTTAAACAAAAATGTGGCAAAAGGAGAATTTGCTTATCATGAGAAACTACTCCTTTCTACAATGTTCTTTTTAAGTAGAAGTCCAGCTTTTTTAATGGTAGCAGTACTTACTCCCATTTCATGCAGTTTGTGGAACAGTCCATTGTGCCAAACTTTATCGAATGCTTTTTTAATGTCTAAGAAGCAGGAATAAAGACGTCATTATACAGCTCACAACCTTTTGAAATCCAAACTGTAAAGGGTTTAAGGTGACATTGATATCTGATTTGACAACATCTAAAAGTAAAGCCTTTTATAGTTTTAAAATAGCAGACGACAGAGTAATAGATCTATAATTATTTGGGTCATCCTTCCTCTTTTTTCTCCTTTCACCACAATGTTTTCAAAGACAGAAAATCCACAGGAGGCGAAAAGTGTCTGTCCGGGTTAGCCTGTGCGGTATGCTTAGGCAGATCCGGGTCGATATTTTACGCAGAGTCCACAATGTTGGTTTTCTCGAGGGACGGCTCATATGTTGAAATTAAATGTATCGGCACGGAACGTATGGATTTCTGATTTCTCAAAAACAATTGCACGAGTATAGATTATTTGTAGCGGTTTTATGAAATGTGCCAAGTATCACGAAAACCGACCTAGGCGATTTTGAGAGAAGCAAAGCTCCAGTTCAGTCTTCACCTTTGAGGAGTCTAATCAGGATCTGAAGTGTTAGCTATCTCACCTCACAAGCACCCTTGCAGCATTTATTGAGCGTTTACGACCTAGATATGACATTTAAGGTATGTGATTTGATCGTAACATTCTTTTATTCAAAAACGGTGGGTTGGTTTAATTGTGATATGACTGAAGTGTGTAGATAATTTGTTTGCTACAATATACATGCATATAATAATTATAATGTTTTTCTATCGTAAACTGTTTATTAGAAGGTTTTATAAAGTTTCTACAACTGTTTAGCGATTAGTCTTTTTTATTCATATTAAACTGCAAGAATGCGCAGACTGATCTGGATGTAAAGTGATCACTAATGCCCTGAGGTAGGTTCTTGTAGAACGACGCTCATATATTATATGTATATGCATACGTGCTTACATGTAACAATGTTTTATTCGAAAATATACGAGGGATGGTTTTCATGGAACAAGGGTTAAATATGTATAAACATATTTGCTATTATATATGTTTGATAATTATGAAGATATGCTATCTGATTCAAATGCACACTTTCAAACATCACTGGCCTTTCGCGATCATTGTATATTTATATTTGACTTCACAAATACTCAGGGTAATCTGGTTCTACACTGGTAGCCATGCACGGAGGTTCGATATAGAAGAACAACGAGCACACGTATTTATGCCTGCACGAGTGCGTTTTTGTTTATGTTTGTTTGTTATACACTAACTAAATGGATTTAGATTGTGTAACCGGTAAACTCAAATAGTGCATAAATGGTCTTGTATATAGTCTGACCTTTCCCAGCTCCTTTTCACTGTGTATATAATTTTAATTAAGAAAGTGTTCAATTCTAATCAAAATTACTAAATGATTTATTCAAATGTTATTGTGAAGACTCAGGTAGGTCAGTACAACTTTAATCGATTAAGTGTTCATTTGTAATCAAAGTAACTAAATGATTTATTCAAATGTTATTGTGAAGACTTTCAGTTAAGTCAGTAAAACGTGATTTGAGTTCAGTAGACCACAGAATAAACTTGGATATCATCACTTCCATAAAAACTGACGAAAAGCCTCCTTGTATTACTCTGAAAGAAAACTGCTTGTGGTGTTCTATCTAATGTTGTAAGTGTTGTGGTGGTAGATCTATCGATATCAAGTGCTACAATCTGCTTTGATTTATAATCCGCTATGAACAAATGTCTGTCATCATCAAAACAAACACCAAAGCTACAGTGTCTGTTTGGATACGTGTATTGAGCGATAAATTGTCCTGACAGGTCTATAACAACTATACCCTTAGCTTGATCGGCCACAACTATTTGTTGTTTCTCTGGCAATAGACACATTTGACCTGGATTTCCAAATAATGCAGATCCGGTCTGGTCTGTGGATATCGTTTGTAAACACTTGCCTTCTAAGTCATACACATTTACGTTTTTATGCAAGTAACTGCCAATATACAATCGACCGTCAACGTGTGTTATCCCCGTACACCTACTGGTTACTTTGAACGAGTTCTTAATAGCCAACCTACGACCAACTGATACAAACGCAACTGTACGCTTATCTGGCATAGTGACAACAACCTCATTTTCATTCACAGCACATACACCCCATGGGTTACTAGACATTGATAGTTGACCAGACAGTGTGTATGTAGTATCATACTTTATCGATTTAACCTTCACATTGTACCAGTCTGTCAGGATGAAAGTACCGCTAGGAAGCTGACAAAACTCCTTACAGTCACACGTGTGTTCATCTTCAGGATATCTTATATTCACATTTTCTACATGACTTAAGCCTGTCGGTGTTCTATTCCCTACTATGACACGTCCAAATATTGTCTCTGGAATCAAGATATCGCTGATTGCATTTCCTGTCTGAAAGTTAATTTTAGGCAAATAGTTGTTTTTATCGTTGGATGCTTTCCATCTCTGTTCTGCTTCCTTAAATATTCGCTGAACACCTTTAACGTTAACAAACGTCTGCGATACATTGTTTGTGTCCGATTCTACCAGAAATTTTGTGCTCAATTTTTCTAACACCATAATCGTGTCATCACATGTGTTAATATCAACATCCAGATTCTCACAGAATTCTTCGTATTTATCAGAAATATTTTTACAAATGACATTCTCACGTTTGTCTAGGTGATCATCAATCTGTTTTCTCCTTTCCTTCACACTTTCCAAAGCTAAATCTTTCTCACTTGATAAACGAGATTTGTGTTCATATCGGTCATCCCGTAAGGTCTTGACTTTACAAAGACGCTCTGACAAATCTTGTTCGACGTTTTGAACAGTTTTATCCGTAATTCGACTAGTAGCAATGTCCGGAATGTAGTACAAGTCTTTGCAGGCTCTGAATAATAAAGTAAGGATACTGATTTTAGTAATAACAAGATTTGACATAGGCCAGCATTCTCGAATATTCGAGGATATTTAAAATAAAAACAAATGAGCGGGGCTCCAGGTATCCCACGTTAATGTAACTCTTGGAAAAACAGCTGCCTGAGCATCCAGGTTAAAGGATCGACATGGAATCTGCTTTACATAATTCTTAATAAAAAGTACATAATGTAAGAGTTGCGCCTGTTTAAAGGAAACTATCTCAACAAGTGTTAGTTAAAGTACAATTACACAACATTTTCTTTATATGTCAATTCAAAAGTAAAACATCTTTTTTTTTAAAGTTGAAAAAATGCCATAACTTCATCACCATTAAACACAATGTGGACAAATTCTGCAACATTAAACACAACATTTATTAACTCGAGCATGTTCAGTACGCAACGGTGGTGTAGTGGAAGATCGTCCGCCTCCAATGCGGGGTATCGCAGATTCGATCCACGGTCGCTTCATCCCAAAGACTTTCAAATGGTTCTAACGACCGACTCGCTGGTGTCAGGATAAATAAAAAAAGATACTGGTAAATTACCCAGAAAATGCCGTGAAATATCTTAAAATTGTTGAAAGTGGCCTGAATAAGTCATTAAATATCTAGTTAAATACGCGTTATGAAAAAGAGGCATTACTCTGTAATTGTTTCTTTCAGAAAAGAATATAAGTCAACTACATTTATATACTTAACCCATACATGACATTTTTGATGGTCGAGGGGCTGTGTGATATCTTAAAAAGGCATTTGAATTTTCAAGAAATAGTATAACTTTGTAAATACTTATGTTTTCGAAAGGAAACCAAAATAGCGGTCAGTTAAGGTCACGATTAATCAACAAGATAGTGGTCTAATAAATAGTTATGATAAACCAACAAGTTAGTGGTCAGCTTCATGTTAATGATAAGCCAAAAAGATAGTGGTCTGCTATATATTCATGATTTACCCATAAAAAAGAGGTCAGCAATAAATTCATGATATACCAAGAAAATATTGGTCACCTTAAACCTTTGATAAACACACACAAATAGTGATCAGCTGCATGTTCATGATTTACCAACAAGATGGTGGTCAGCTTAAGTTCATGATTTACCAACAAGATGGTGGTCAGCTATATATTCACGATTTACCAACAAGATGGTGGTCAGATATATGTTTATGAGTTACCAACAAGATGGTGGTCAGCTTTATGTTCATGATTTACCAACAAGATGGTGGTCAGCTATATGTTCATGATTTACCAACAAGATGGTGGTCAGCTATATGTTCATGATTTACCAACAAGATGGTGGTCAGCTATATGTTTATGAGTTACCAACAAGATGGTGGTCAGCTATATGTTCATGACTTACCAACAAGATGGTGGTCAGCTATATATTCATGATTTACCAACAAAATGGTGGTCAGCTTTATGTTCATGATTTACCAATTAGATGGTGGTCAGCTATATGTTCATGATTTACCAACAAGATGGTTGTTAGCTATATGTTCATGATTTACCAACAAGATGGTGGTCAGCTATATGTTCATGATTTACCAACAAGACGGTGGTCAGCTTTATATTCATGATTTACCAACAAGATGGTGGTCAGCTATATGTTCATGATTTACCAACAAGATGGTTGTCAACTATATGTTAATGATATACATGTACCAATAAGATGGTGGTCAGCTATATGTTCATGATTTACCAACAAGATGGTGGTCAGCTATATGTTCATGATTTACTAACAATATGGTTGTCAGCTATATGTTCATGATTTACCAACAAGATGGTGATCAGCTATATATTCATGATACACCAACACTATAGTGGTCAGCTATAATTTCATGATTTACCCACTAAAAAGTGGTCAGTAATAAATTCATGATAAACCAAGAAAATATTGATCAGCTTTATTTTCTTGATAAACATTCAAACAGTGGTCAGCTATATGTTCATGATATATCAACACTATAGTGGTAAGATATATGTTCATGATACATGAACATAGTAGTGGTCTGTTAAATTTTAATGATGATCCCATATTTAACAATGTATGAAATACCAAGACCCTTCCTTACGCATTTCATTGGTTATGACATATTTATATTAATGACGTGACGAAGCGCTACAATTATAAGGAAGACAAGGGCGTTTTTGTGCATTAAGAGTTATTATTATGAAAAGATAATTTGAGGTAATTCCATGGGAAAACCAACATTATTGACACTGCGTAATGTTCCACCGAGAGCAGCCTGCGCTGATCTGGACCGACACATTCCGTCACAGGGGGCTAGAGGTATTGATTATTTTTTCCTGAAACAGAAAGGCCACAGGAGACTGATCCGGGTCGATACTTAACGAGGAGTCCACAATGTTGGTCTTCTTGTGGGACGGCTCATGTGTCAGCTGTGATAATTCCGACTTGGGCTGTCAATTCTGAGGTCGTGAGTTGGAATTTAGATCAGTATTTTCCAACGATTGGTATTTTTCTTTTGATATTTTACTCCGATTTCCAACCGTAATTGATTCATATCAGGGAGTTTCCTTAGTACATTATAAGTACTGTTTGTAAGCGTATCCTTAGTACATTAGAAGTACTGTTTGTAAGCGTATCCTTAGTACATTAGAAGTACTGTTTGTAAGCGTATCCTTAGTACATTAGAAGTTCTGTTTGTAAGCGTATCTTTAGTACATTAGAAGTTCTGTTTATAAGCGTATCCTTAGTACATTCGAAGTTCTGTTTATAAGCGTATCCTTAGTACATTCGAAGTTCTGTTTAAAAGCGTATCCTTAGTACATTCGAAGTTCTGTTTGTAAGCGTATCTTTAGTACATTAGAAGTTCTGTTTATAAGCGTATCCTTAGTACATTAGAAGTTCTGTTTATAAGCGTATCCTTAGTACATTCGAAGTTCTGTTTAAAATCGTATCCTTAGTACATTAGAATTTCTGTTTGTAAGCGTATCTTTAGTACATTAGAAGTTCTGTTTATATGCGTATCCTTAGTACATTAGAAGTTCTGTTTATAAGCGTATCCTTAGTACATTCGAAGTTCTGTTTAAAAGCGTATCCTTAGTACATTAGAAGTACTGTTTGTAAGCGTATCATTAGTACATTAGAAGTTCTGTTTGTAAGCGTATCTTTAGTACATTAGAAGTTCTGTTTATAAGCGTATCCGTAGTACATTAGAAGTTCTGTTTATAAGCGTATCCTAAGTACATTCGAAGTTCTGTTTAAAAGCGTATCCTTAGTACATTCGAAGTTCTGTTTGTAAGCGTATCCTTAGTACATTAGAAGTTCTGTTTATAAGAGTATCCTTAGTACATTAGAAGTTCTGTATATAAGCGTATCCTTAGTACATTCGAAGTTCTGTTTAAAAGCGTATCTTTAGTACATTAGAAGTTCTGTTTGTAAGCGTATCCTTAGTACATTAGAAGTTCTGTTTATAAGAGTATCCTTAGTACATTCGAAGTTCTGTTTATAAGCGTATCCTTAGTACATTAGAAGTTCTGTTTATAAGCGTATCCTTAGTACATTCGAAGTTCTGTTTATAAGCGTATCTTTAGTACATTCGAAGTTCTGTTTATAAGCGTATCTTTAGTACATTAGAAGTTCTGTTTATAAGCGTATCGTTAGTACATTAGTATTTCTGTTTGTAAGCGTATCCTTAGAACATTAGAAGTTCTGTTTATAAGCGTATCTTTAGTACATTCGAAGTTCTATTTATTAGCGTATCTTTAGTACATTCGAAGTTCTGTTTATAAGCGTATCTTTAGTACATTATAAGTACTGTTTATAAGCGTATCCTTAGTACATTAGAAGTACTGTTTATAAGAGTTTCCTTAGTACATTAGAAGTACTGTTTATAAGCGTATCCTTAGTACATTAGAAATACTGTTTGTAAGCGAATCCTTAGTACATTAGAAGTACTGTTTATAAGCGTATCTTTAGTACATTAGAAGTTCTGTTTGTAAGCGTATCCTTAGTACATTCGAAGTTCTGTTTATAAGCGTATCTTTAGTACATTCGAAGTTCTGTTTATAAGCGTATCGTTAGTACATTAGATGTTCTGTTTGTAAACATATCCTTAGAACATTAGAAGTTCTGTTTATAAGCGTATCTTTAGTACATTCGAAGTTCTATTTATAAGCGTATCTTTAGTACATTCGAAGTTCTGTTAATAAGCGTATCTTTAGTACATTATAAGTACTGTTTATAAGCGTATCCTTAGTACATTAGAAGTACTGTTTATAAGAGTTTCCTTAGTACATTATAAGTACTGTTTATAAGCGTATCCTTAGTACATTAGAAATACAGTTTGTAAGCGTATCCTTAGTACATTATAAGTACTGTTTGTAAGCGTATCCTTAGTACATTCGAAGTTCTGTTTGTAAGCGTATCCTTAGTACATTCGAAGTTCTGTTTATAAGCGTATCGTTACACCTGAGCATCAGTCGTCATGCTATACCTCTCGAGGCTGGTGATCAAACCACTAGACCACCGTAGCTGTTTTTCAACGATTGACAAACATAATTATGACAGCGTCATTCCTCTTACACCAAATGGATCAATTGATTGATTGGAGTTTAACGCCATTTTCAACAATTTTCCAGTTATATCCCGGTGGCCAGTTCACCTGTCTCACACCAGTACTCCACACAACATACTTTCCAAGCAACTGGCTGCTTTTCCACATAAATTGTTAACCAATTGGTGGAAGACGAATGACGCTGATCAGAGTGAGTTTTCAAATCGATCAAATGTCTATGCATTGCACAGGAAGAATAACGTTTGAGGTACTAGTGCGAGAAAGTCAGCATAAATCTGTAGATTGGCTGTTGTGATAGACGTGTAAATTTGAAAAGAGTGTTTACACTATATGTGTAAACTCATCTGACCATGACTGCACGTTAAATCTATAACTGTTAACAATCTTATGATAAACACCGAAAAAAAGCAGCACATTCGTGTCTCAAAGGATGTTGTGGATGCACACTCAGCAATCAATCAATCATCTCTATGTTGTACACTACAGAGGTCAACTGATTTAACAAATATATACCAACCTGTGATCCAGAGCCATGCAGACACTACATCCTACCAAATCATGGTCCTCACAAAACATGTCTATAAGTTTTCCATGATGTTTGGTACATGTCTCAGTTGGAAGGTCAGGTTTTCCTGTTTGACTACTTGCTGTCGTGGCGTGTCCAAACTCTTCCTTGTCGATAAACTGATGATCTTTCGCACCAGCCACGCGATTGTGAAACTTCAAACATCCCTTACAAAAGTACTGATTACAAGTTACACACAAAACAACGGCTTCCTTGTTGATATCATCCTCGGCACAAGAAGTACAAGGAAAATCGTGCACGGTGTCCGATGTTAAAGACGTCGCCATTTTGTATCTAGTTGTATACACCCCCGTGTCGGTTTACCCTTCCCAAAATGCACACGCATTATGACGCATCCGAATCGGACGGCTTTACGAAACGTTGTGGGGAAAAAAAGGAAAACATAATTTTGATAAGCAATTTCTCTGTTTGCCACACTGTTTTCAAACTCTATTCAGTTATTATACTTTTGTTGATAGAAATGTTCAATATGTTTGCCCAGACGTTTTCAATGTTACGTTTAGCTAAGTTTGTGTATGTGGAAAAGGGTTAATCGTAATATGGGTCAGATCAGGGACTTAGTATTACATGTATGTATATATTGTCCCTGGTTAGATAAATAATCATCGTATGTGACATAAACCTTTGACTGTACATAGGTGTTTTTCTACACTTCGAGAATCAATTATTGTATATGCCCGTTCAAACATCTACATGAAGCAAGTTTATTTAGTTTCAGAACACATCTTCCATTGTACAAATTTTAAGTCTATTTTTAGAATTCCTGGGAAATTCCAATTATTTTATATCTACGGCTTTTGTCGAGATATTTCGTTTAATTCCGTAAACAAACTATTTTATAACTACTGGATACATCGTTTTACATTCGGTTGTTATCGCCCGCATTCTTTATTCCCGTAATTAGCCGTACATTTTACTTCATATGGCGACTTTTACGGAAAGCGTTTATCTTGTCGCATTTTTGAGAACGTCCAGAAAATGGTGAGATGTTTCCTCTTTACTTTAAATTTTCGACTCAAACTTCGTCGCGGTGTGCATGATACTTAAGTAGAGAAAACAATGGCCGATTTTATTTTACTTTATTGGACTTTATACATGTTTGAAATTGTTCCATTTGTTCACATTGTTAACATGTTTTGAATTTGTACTTCATATCTTTCATATACGTGTATACTATGATATGCATATACAGCATACGATATTTAAAAACATTCATGATAAGCAATGATCATTTTGTCATATTTCAATAAAGCTTTCATTGATATGTGTAAATATCTTGATGTGTTCGAAAACCGTCTGCTATAGATTTGTTGTTTATACATCTTGGTATCTATTAACCATACGACAGTTGAATTGACACGTAAAGTACTTCTATACGATAAATCGGAACGCATCCGTATGGCGCAAAGGTATTTATGTCTTTCTACTTATATCAATCGGCATCTTTATGTTTGAAAAATGGCCGTTCTTGTTACCCCAAGAAGAAACTCTGGAAAAGTCTATAGTTAAACGTGTGTTGACCTAAAGCAGTTGCTTCATTTAATGGCGGTCTTTCAACAGAACCTATTCCGGGTCCTCTCTATTGATATTAAATACCCAGAAATCCTATTCAGTGCTCCTTACATTGAGTTTTGATTTTAAATAGGAAACATGTATATGGAATTGTTTAACAATTGTGTTAGATATATCTTATCTTCTATGTTCTCGTCAAAACTACGCCCTCCAAACACAATAGAAATGCGAAAAGCAGAAACACATTTGGATGATTGATTATTTGGTGTATTTCGCCGCTATCAACATTTGCTCAGTTATATCACGGCGTTTCCTGTGTTAGTTACCAGTACTACTGGTCCATTTATCCTGACACCAACCAGCCAGACGTAATGCTAACCCCGCAACCCTGAGCTCCAAGGAGGGCAGCCATTACCACCATTTTAAAAGTGTTCGGTCGGACGCTCAACCACTACACAACCGAGATGGTCGCAAAAAAAGAAGCAAATATATAGATGTTCGTATTTCCGATAAAGGGAGATTAATCTTTCGATATTTATATAAAGAATCAGGATATAGTATCTCCCCTATATAGCTTTGGGTCGCTTATATTGAATTGTTTATATTGTTCCCTCTGCTTGTTTATGCATATCAATTACTTTAGGACACATATATGCTCTATCACTGTGCTAGAGATTTATGTACAATAATTGAGTTTCGCAACACTTGAATAATCAGCATAGTCACCAACATGTATAAACGCTTTCTGAAACCTCTGCTATATGGTTAAAATATAAAGTGTACCTCTGAGTCTGACCAAAACTAACACTTACAACATATCTGCAGCAGAGTACAGATTTAATTAACATGAAGTATGAAAAGTTTCGTTGGAATTGACCTAAGCGTTTAGGTGTCATTTGAAGTTGAACATTAAGACGGGCAAACAGACGGGCTAACAGACGACCGACAGAGAGTAAATTACCTTGAGTGTTCGACTAAGGTGATCTAAAAACCAGCTAGCTTGAATATATAATATACAACAAGAGAAAGTTGATGCAAGGCATCAATGTCGCCGGAAAAGACTGCATTGATTTATTTATGTATTCTTGACTTTCCTTAAACTATTCAAACATTAGGAACGTAGTAATGAAAACATTTGCTTATAAATTTTATATACATACCTATACATTAGGGTATCTATAAACAATTAACGAAATGTGTACACATTTATCTGGCTTAAATTTAATTTTGCTGTTGTTACTTATTTAAATAATAGTATTCATTCATATAATTTCAATGTTTGTCAATCTTATTCGAATCACAAGGTAAATATCCTGGTATTGCTTTAAAGGGAGGTAATTTGAAGAAAACAAAAGTCTTCAAAAGGAGAAATATATCAGCATTACCGTCTACAGTTTAAATTGTTCTATTGTTTGTGGATTTAAAAATGTTCTTTTTTTCTTATTTCTACATGTACAACGAAATATTGCGGCTTCTCTTTGACGCTTTGCGTCAAACATTCGTCTTGTACTTGTCTAAAATAAAATAATATCACTCACTTTTTCATATCGAAATGCGCATGCGCGAAAATCGATGTTAAAGGTCACGAAACTACACAACAGAATAGGGTCTATATTTAGCTTAGAAACAGTTCCTACTTTAGATATTCATGGATTAACATTATTAAATGAATTCTACACAAATCAAGACATCTCTTTGAACATGAAAACAACATTTAGTAAGTTAAAATTGCTATTAAAAGGAGAATCCGAAATTGACCTCAATGATGACACATAAGAGTCTGCATTAGGGGGTGTTGGTTCACGTCTTGAAGGGACCACTTTTGTCTTCGTAAATAAGACAAAAAACTTAAATGCGAGTGAAATAAAAAAAACTGCAAACATTAAAAAATCGGAATATTTATTTCATTTTAGATGTGTCATTTATTAGTGTTCGTAAACAACCACAATTGTAATATGTTCAAATCATCTAGATTTGTTTCTTTCTAATAATAAGCCGCCCTCCCATGTGATTTCCGAAAAGCTATTAAAAATAGAAGTCGCGGGCTTCTGCCCGGCGACTAATGACTACATGTACGTGGATAAACTGTATCAGATTTTGTTTAACAGATCCTGATATGATTTATCTACGTAGCCATTGCATATACCCACATGTACGTACATGTACATGCCATGCGCTTAGCCTGATTGGGAAAACTATCAATAACTTTCACTATTGCGAAACATCAATATTAAAAGATAATTGTATGTTTACACAATTTAATAGAAGTTGATAGTTCTTAAGGCACATAACGTAATCGAGCGAAATCAGGTAAATATTGTCAAGTTATACAGTGGATTCGAGACAACTCGAGAATGACCTATAAGTTACTTCGAGTTATCGACATATTCGAGTAAGCCCTCGAAGTATGGTGAAGTAATTCATATGATCGCAGCTTCGTGATTCAGTTATTCTTAAAAAGTGATCATGCATAGCAAGCCAGTGATAACATTATATCCAGAAAAAGGCATAACAGAAGTTCTAAATGTTCGTCTAGTTAATCAGAAATGTTGCAATGGTGTTTTAAGGTTTCTTTTTTATAAAAGTACGATAGTAATCATGCCACTGAGCGCTCAATCACGTGCAAATACTATACGGCATGCGTAGATTAGCAAGGGGTGTTAAACAATATGCAGACATATTGATATACGTGCATAGCGTGAAGTTATTTTGCAATGAAAATGGCATAGAAACACATGTACAGAAGGCACGCAAACCAATTAACGAAATCAGTGAAATATTAAGAGATTTGCTACTGTCTTTGAGTACAAACAAAGTTACCATAAATATCTACGAGATTTTTGATAACCTCATTTCATTGTAGCGTGTTAACCGGCCTCATAGAATACTTTCCACGTGCAAAACAGTCTTTACATGAGCTCGATCTAATTGGTAGGCGGATGTCAACCAACACAACGTTGGGTAAAAGAATCCTTTGACTTTAGTGGCCAGTGTGGCTTTCCCAAGTTACTTCATAAATGTGTGGAGCTATCGTTACTTTCGGTTAAATACTTGCCGACACACGACATTGCTACTTTCGACGTCTCAACGACTTGGTTTTACAAATGTCTACGAGTACCCACACCATAGGGTTCTACGTTCTGCATTACGTCATAACATCAGCGTCAAATCACATATGATACGTGTGATGCGGTGGCATTTCGGTGTGGCATAACATTTTGTATGTCTGTGAGATGGTGTATGTATCGTACAAATGCGCATTCGGCAACAATTGCGAGACTTCCGGTTGATCTCGTGTTTTTCACGGTCTCTACAATTTCACGCTATAAATTCTCTATTAAGTCCCCTCTACACATAACACATTTCTGGTGCCTGTCGGTCTACCGGTCGGACATATCCGAATACACTTATGTGTACTATACTGTGAACAGCATAGGACAATTCCTGGCAATTGTAAAACGTGTGTCCCTTCAAAGTAGACTTTACCGCAGGGAAAAACCCGAAATCTATCGGCATCAAAATTTGAATCCAAGCAAGCGTGTATAGGCATACTCTAGAAAGTAAATTCAATCTTGGTGGGATTGATGTTCAGTTTTTTAGCATCAAAATAATACATCCACGTCTCGTCTCTGGTCACAACATAGTACAAGACATCGTCACCTTCTCGACGATAGCGGTGTCGTAACTTCCGCGACGCATTCGAGCGTCTCTGCTTGTTGTCATCAGTATATCATAGACCGTTCACACATAGCTACGATCTTACTACGATGATGCCGATCTGCCCCGACCTGAAAAATGTACCAAATCGGGACGAGATTGGCATCATAAACTTGAAAGTTGGTGAATACCTTCGCGGAATGCCTGTTTGATGCTTGTACTACGATTTCTACACGACCAGAGCTCTTCTCGTACGTTTCTATTACGCTTACATCACGATTACACCGCGTCCATTGCCGCTCATGCGCCTTTTCTACTACATTGTCGCTACGATGTACAATACCTTACTACGTTGGTAAACAGACCTGAAAGACTGTAACACGATGTTTCTTCGCTCATGCCGACAATACTACGATCTTGACACGATCATGTTACGATTTAATGTGATGCGTATATAAATTGAGTAGTTTCGAATAATTTTTTAATTCACTCATATACTGAAACATGAACAGACTCGAATTGCTTCAGCTTGCAATTCCATAAATGAACAGATGCTGGTGGAAGTCCAGGTGGAAGAAGTCAATCGTCGGAGAAGAAGTAGGAGAGCAAGAACATACTGGGTTCGACCGTGGCTTGCTGCAGATAGGAGGCTCCAGTTTGGGCATTACGATAGACTGGTCAGGGAGCTCAGAATGGAAGACACGACATCTTTTTTCAATTTTATACGGATGCAACCTGAGATGTTCGACGAACTGCAGTCAAATGTGATGCCGAGTGTAATAAGATGCCATTACGACCATGCATATCTCATCACGATGATACCTCGATGTTTCTACGATTACGCCGTTTTTATAACGTTCGTACACCGCTTTTACTGCGACTGTTTTCAGCCAAGATCCTGCTACGCTTATTTTGAACATGTTCAAAATAAGCGTGGCGAGGTCGTGAAACTTCCCGACCTACGCGATTTCAAAACGACCCAACCACGTTTATGAAGATCCCCTCCAGATTGGCCACGACTGCTCCAGGACTCGTCACAATTTGGGACCAATTTTAGATTGTAGTAGAAGCGGGGCCTATGTGTGAGCGGGCCTCTGTTAGAACTCGATGACCAATGCCAAAACTGTACTTGTTAAATTACAGACATCAAGCACCGTCACTCGCCTGTTGCTATTGACGACAACCTTAATTGATGTGGCTAACGTCATTTCCACAAAAGTTTATTTAACGGCCCATTAACTTCTCATCTACTAGTGAACTTGTTCCATCTCGAAAACTATGATAACCTTAAAAAAATGCGTTAAAACATTTTCATCATTGTATATGCCTGTTGTAACATTGTATATGTTTGCTTTGGTAGACAACAACATTTAATAATTGCGCGCGTTTCTTGTGACCCAGGTGACGCCACAGTGAGCAACCGGTAATAACGTTCAATGTTTTGTTATTTATTGTCATAATCATGTATGTCGTAGACATTTTGTTATATGACGCTGTTAATTAATGATCAATCATTTCTTCGTAAAAATATCTTTTTTAAAAACTGTTCAATTTTACTAATGTATTTTACTTATTAGCGTCAAATGACGCCAGCCCCGCTTAAATGGACATTCGTCCTGTGAAGAATGTGATCACATCCTTCATAGATCTGTGACGAATGTGATTTGTGATAACATGAGGACCTATGTCTCAAACGTCATTATGCGCTTTAAAATGGTGGACAGGAACTATCGCAATATTTGCATTTTATCAATTAAATTTGGTCTGGCGCAGGAACAAAACTACTCTTAAGTGTTTCCAGCTAAGGGTCCTTTAGTCGCTGTCTTCAGCTTTTTGAAATCTGAAACCATATTGTTATATTCGGGGAAAATTTCATCTAATATAAAGCCGCAATAGCTCAGTCAGGGCTTTTAGTGAACGATAATGTCTTTCTATTTGTTTATTCAAAGTCCATAATATACATACATATAGTAATATACATAAAGAGGAGTAGTAATATTACATTGTCTGTTCAAATTATCTGATTTTCGAACGATTTTGATTCATTATTCATTATCTGTCCTTAGCTACTCAATGCTAAACGCTTAATAAAACGAAAGGGTAAGTTACGGCCATATAAGATGAGAAGATTGGCCGAGTTTTCGGTCTTAAACTTAGTTATTTCCTATCACTCTGTTACCCACTGTTTAGGTATTTTGCAAATAAAGCAAACTAGCATCAGATGTCATGTCATGCAAACTCATCTTAGTCTGCAACATCACATTACAGAATAAAACATTATCGCACAGTTGATCTTATTTCTATAAGAATAAGTAATTTTCAATAATTGAAGGAACAATAACAGTTTAACAGTCAGCATTTGATTATGAATAACTTTCACATTACAATATAATAAATATTGTTGCTTATTTCAAAATTTGACAGGTTAATTGTGTATTCCTAGTCTTTTTCATGTTTGCTTAATATGTACTAAAATAGATATTATAGAAATGTCTTGTCCAATTTGGAGATTCTTAGGAACAGTGAAGAAAGCATTACGGGTGCATAACGTGTGAATAAGTCGAGAGCAGTGAAGACACAGATTATAAAATTAACTTTCCTGTGCACCCGGCTCACTGAAAACAACATCTTAAATATTTACATAAACATAATGATGTACAAATTCATGGCAGAATGGCTGGTCTATTTTTAATATGAAACATGTAATAGTTCTTTTATTTCTCATCTTTCAGAAACTAAATTGAAAGGCAATTGCATGCTTCATGGACAAATAATGCAACCACATGTAAAACCTTTTCGCTCATATAGACGCTTTTTGACTTCCTGCAGTAGACGGCTTTTCGAAAACATCGCGACAAAAAAAGAAATTGCTCAAACGAGCAAATTCTCCTTTTGTCACCAAGTTTTCAAATCTATTCAATTATTGTACTTTCATTTAAAGGGAGTTTCCAATTATTTTCGGGTATGATTTCAATGTCGTCTGCTGCAGATTTGTTGTGTGGGAAAGGGTTAAAAAAAAACTTGTACCTTTTACCATGGACGGGTTCATATGGTTTGAGGAGAAATGGTTCATAATGAGCTGTTTCTACTTTCGTCATCGTGTTTTCAACTGTAATAAATAATAGTAGTTTCATTTATGAACCTTTTACCTTGATTTTTCAAAGTCGTCTGCTGCAGATTTGTTTTGTGGGAAAGGGTTAACAAAAAAACTTGTACCTTTTTCCATGGACGGGTACATATTGTTTGAGGAGAAATGGTTCATAATGAGCTGTTTCTACTTTTGCCACAATATTTTCAACTGTATTAAATAATTGTATTTTCATTAATGAACCTTTTCCCAGCGTCTGCAGACTTGGTGCATGTTTTAAAAGGTATTAATGTACATGATCTTTTATAAGCAAAAACGTGTGATCAATAACTGTCTCGTCAACATAAATTCTAAAGACAGATTACGGTAAATACGTTCTCAGCCGGAGGTACCCAGAGAAATGAGACCCATAGTGGGAGTCGTCGTAGTGGACAATCGTGGCAGCCATACTCTTAACGGCAACACGTGTTCCTGTCTTCAGTCGTGACATAAGTGTAGCAGTGGCACATGTCAATTCTTGGTACGTAACGATTGTCATGCGTTTCTGTATCACTTCATCAACGGTAAAAGCTAAACGGACATAGCTCCTAAAGCCATTACACAGTTGTGTGGTGAAGATGTAATCCCCGTCAACAGGCGCTGTAAATATTCCACTTTCTTTATTGTAACCCTCACCTCTGTTCTCTACGATTGTTGGAAACACAAATTTCTGATCAGTTGACACTGTCACGTCGTCGAGGTCCTTTGACGTGAAAAATACGTCGGGTGTTTTGAAAATCCCTGGTGGGTGAAATGAAAATGAAAATAAAACATTTAGAGCAATACAACAGACATGAAAAATGCGTGACGAGACAAACGGAAATATAAAAGAAAATAGATAGAGATTACTTTACTCTTTCGACTTTGTAAATGAATAGGGAAAAGTAGGAAAATCATTACAAATGAAAGGATATTATTTAAAAAGAGTTGAAAGCATTAATCAATAAGAGCAACTTCTCCTTTTGCCACAACCTTTTTCAAAAATCATCTGCTGCAGAGACCCCAGAAAAGCTTCTACAGTTATGTGGGAAAAAGACAACGGGAGGGACATGTTTGTCGAATTACCAGAAAACCAACAGTGTGGACTCTGCGTAAAGTATCGACCCTGATCGGCCTAAGCAAACCGCGCAAGCAAACACGGACAGACACTTTTCGCCTCCTGTGGATCTTCTGTTTCGGGAATCATTACTCTATACCTCTATCCCACTAAGACGGAATGTGTCAGCCCGGATAAGCCTGCGCGGACGTCGCAGGATGATTCTGGTCGATATATTACGCAGAGTCCATAGAAAGAGAAGATCAAGCTGATGTACACAAATTGCCTCGTGGAACACGTCTGGTGTTTTGAATAAACCTGTTGAGTGAAATGAAAATAAAACATTAAGATAGATAAAATGAGATATAAATGTTTATCGCAACACGAGGGAAAGAAGCAAACAGAGAGAGAGAGATTAAAGTGTATACATGTGGGAATGGGTTAATCATTATTTTAGACATTGATTTGCTTTTGAAATTGTCCTTATGCATTATTATTCATAAATGCCTGATCCTTTCCTACATATGACAATAACAAAACATTGTGACAAAAGTAAAAACCGCTCATGATGAGCAATTCTTCTTTTGCTATAATGTTTCAATTCTATCCTATGATTATACTTACATTTATAGAAGTGATTCCATATGTTTGCATATACATGTTTCAATTTTAGAAAGTTTAAAAATGCCAAAAAACTGAAAACATTTAATACAAAGAATTATTTAACTAATTTCGAACCTATGTACTAGATCAAACATTGTTTTCCTTTGCAGCCAAATTAACATTTGCTTCACGGTTTAATATATATCGCGAGTCAGAAGCCAACACAAATGCCAATAAAGGCAAATATTTAAATGAGCCCAGTCTTAGGTGTTTGGGTGCATCTGTGTACATTGAAGACCCAGACGAGCATGTACATCCACACAGTCTCACCAGATCCTTTAGAGTCCGGCTACATATACATTAGTCCTGTGTGGTTCTTTGTAAACACAACTAGAAGTGTAGCCCCATCGGTTTTACACCAATTCAACTTTATTTGATCCAATTACGGAAAGGTATTTAATAAACTCCCAAATCATTAGACTACAAGGTGTCAACAGGCGACAGAACCTCCGTCATTATGTCGGAAGAAGAAATAATTTATAAGTCCGACAGAAAATATCTGATCTTTACGTCTGATGGTCAGGATGGATTTAATATTGATAACATACGATACATAACGAATTGAATAGATCTGATTCAATTTAAAAAGCTTCTATCCAAACTTTTGAGATGTTTAGCATTGATTGATCCGTTGAAAAATAGTGTTAAGAGTTTCAACTGTAAACTAGATGTGCGTCTAAAAAAAACATTTATCCGATATTTCTTACTCAATGCATCATATGAATCTTCTGCTCCAAATATGTGAAGTGATATTATTTCTGCGTATGGCACGCCGTTTGCACAATAACTCAATTTCGTTACCAAGACTGGCTACTTTGAACTGTATAGTGTATTGTTGGAATAATTAAAGAATGTTTTTTCTATGCCATGAAGCCTATTTTTTTCATTACTCGCATGCATATATTAATGTCTTTAATGGAGACTTACATAACAAAAATACATACACTTTACACTATTTAAAAAAAAACACAATATCTGAAACCTAGTCCAGGTTTCTGTACTAGGCATGCGATTTTATATTCGGACTGTTCGCATCCTGTTACAATGCAAATATGTAACGCCGATATATTGAGACTAATCTGAAACCTTAATAGTGTTCAGTAATGGAGAGAGAATTGGCTATCAATAGTTATCGGCTCTTACGAGCCCTTGCTGAAAAATGTCCGAAACGACTGCTCTCGAACTCGGAACGTCTTGTCCCTGAGGTGTACACTAACACTGATCTTGCTACTTAAGCAGTATATTTAGTTGTCCTTATATTCTCAAATCTGGGCTAAACTAAAACCATGGACATGATCTTTTGTCATGATTTTTGAAGCATTAGTGTTTATACATCCAAGCATTTAACTCATAGCCACTAAAACGTACATGAAGTGTAAATCCCTAATACATACACCGTATATCGCCCTCGAAGCAAATTTAGCAGAATTCTTGTAACAGAATATTGAGTTCTAGCCTCGAGGCATTTTTGAAGTTTAAATCCTGTCTATATATACACACCTCGTGCGCATATGTCACACTATCATAGCAGACAATAATCAATCCATGTGTTAACCTTTTTCCATTTGCAGACGCATTTAGGCGCATATGGAGCAGATGACTTTTGAAAAACATTGTGACAAAAGGAGAAATTGATCATCTTGAGTAAAAACTCTTTTCATTCTTCGGCGATAGCAGAATAACCTGGGTTTTGACCTAGATGTTAAACAAATGATCTAGATTGTAGACCAATCAAATGTTGTATTTAATGAATAATGTCGAAGAAATAAATGAAATAAAACTTTCTGATTGGTTCATAGTTAAGTTGGCGATCCTTCGAGAGGCACTATTAAGGTGAAGTTTTAAAATGAAATGTTCTGCATACAAACCTTTAATTGTTTTCCTTAAAAAATTAATCTCAGTAAAAAAAATCAGTTAAAACGTATGAAATATAATATTTAAGAATAAAATATTAACTATTTTTGAAACATGATAAATTTTCAGTTATTTATCGTCAATCGAAATGTATACACCTCTTGGGAGCCTCGCGTAATCTCCAGCCATGTGACGCGCAAGCTACACTCGATTACCGATTCTATATCTTTTAAAGAACAATGTTCCAACTGGTTCACGATTATAATGCATTACCAATTCAAGGAGATGTTGAAACTCTTAGATATACAACATAATTGCACACATTTTATAATTCATGGAAAATAACTGATTGTTTTGATTACTAACAAAACCTTTCTGATATTCATGTCAAATAATATGCGCATGTTCCATTTCTTAGTGTTTTCTCATAATGATCGCCGTTTATCTTTTGTAAAGATTTTTCTTGTTGGAGACTGTCCATGTGTTCAGGTGGACGTTTTCAAAGTCGTCTGCTGCTGATGTGTGGTATGTAGGAACGAGTTAGATGAAAGACACAAATATGTAAAACATGTGGATGTATGCCAACCGAAAAGTGGACTTCGGTTGCGTCATGCTTGCCATTGCACATGTTCGGAAGGGATCCCTTGATGATTCTATGCGTGAAGAGTTCTTTCTCAATCGTATATTAGCGGCGATCGGCAAAAACCAGCCTTAGCGCAATTGTTACACATGCAGAACAGTATATGCATGCACATCTGTGTTTAGGATCGAAAGAAATACTGCTTTACTAACGTTTCTTCAAACCATCTGTGACTGATTTGCGAAAAGTGCAGAGTCAGATCAGATTGCGGGTACACTGGTCTCATATGCATTACGATGCTGATCATATCTACTAAGCATGACTGAAGTTGCATATGGGAATCCATGCAGAGTTGAATGTCCTTATCGACATGCAAAACGTGAAAAAACGCTTTATAAGGGAAGCAACTGTTCCATTTTAAGTTTAATACTATAGCTGGGTTTATCTCCCTGGATTTTTCTACGATGCAGACCTCGCGATCGATTGTGTTTGATTTGAGTTTGTATTGATTGATCTTTAGCGCTGCTTTAACCTTTCTACATACAAGAAATACATGTATGCAGCAGACGACTTTGAAGATATTTTGTCAAAAAATGGTAAATCTCTATAATTGTATGGATAACCGGTGATTAAAAGTGGAAAACATTGTGGCAAAATGAGAAATTGCTTGTCAAAAGTCGTCTGCTTCAGAGGCGTCAGAAAGCATCTATATGTGGGAAAGGGTTAAATAAAGTTCAGCCTCAGCAGAAAAACGGGCCTTCACAAATGGTTATAACCGTCAGTACTGTTCGTAATTACCCCTTTCCCACATACAAACAATTGACAACATCAAAGCAAAAATAGGAAAAATCTCTTTATGAATAGAGTTGGAAACATTGTTGCAAAAGCGACATTTCTCAATGTTAGCAATTTCTCTCTTCGTCACGTTTATTCAGAAGACGTCTGCTGGATATGAATTTCTACATGTCGTAAAAGAACTAGTTATATTGTCTATTTTCCATAATATTATGTTTAATTACAATTGAAAAAATGGTTGCAAAAGGGGAATTTGCTTATTGAGTTATTCTCTTTAGCACAATGATTTCAGAAATCGTCTGCTGTAAAGGCGTCAGAAACAAACTGTTTGCGGGAAAGTGTTAAATCAAGCAATCGTGTATTGCTCAAACTATATACATATATAGGCTGATCGTAACCAGACTTAAAAGCAAAAAGGTAAAACGAGCAATTTCCTACGTTCTATCTGATTTCTGTCAGTATGTACATTGGAATACCGGAGTGACTAACGTTAATATGTTCAATCTTCCATATGGGCAAGAATTCACTATTGGAATTCTTGGTGTCAACACTCTTATTCTGTATGTAGTATCAATTAAGTACAGATTTAGAAAAAAAATAAGACATTTATTTACACATTTATACCTTACACATCCTTTTGTAAAAAAAGAATGAACTTAAAATGTATTGGCACCGAGAAAAAAAGCCTTAAAACACCATATTTAAGGTTTTAGTGTGACAAAAAGTGTGACATTTTGTACATGCCTTTTAATGTGTGTGTATAACAGCTTTATTTTACGTCATTTTAGTGTGTAGTTGATTCAAAATTTATATCTAATAATCAAATTTTCCTAAAAAATCAATTCAGTGTATTTGTCTGCAACAATCTTTTTACAAAAAAAGAATGAAAATTGACATGTGCGTGTAACATTTGGTGTCAAACATTGTTACACGCGTACATTTATCAAACAAACATAAATTGCAGCACCCAAGGACTTACATTTTTGCCTTATAGTATGCTTTCTTTACCCAGTTGATGAAAAAAACAACACTTTCTTTAAATCTGTGTGTGACTTATGATAGGAAGGCCCAGCAAAATGTCTTAAATTTTGGTGTCAAATAAATCTTACAAATTTTGATCAAATAATTCAATAATGGAATGCTTCCAGTTGTTTTAATTTAATAACATTTACAAATTATTGGATGATTTAAAAATCTGTAATAATATGAATTCATATTATAATGTATGGCAAAAAATAAACTGACTTCAAAATGTGCATGTAACGGTTGACAAGGTGTTACCTACAACATATTTTTTAAAATTTCAATTATTTGCTTCTCTTTAGACAAGCATCTCCAATCACTGGCTATGCTTTTTGGTAGAACATTTATAAATAAAAAAAATTAAAAAACAATTTATTTCAATCAGAAACAACAACCTTTGATGTGTGTGTGTAACTGTTTAATTTGACACAAACGTGTCCATGTTACATGCATCAAGCATAGCCATATCTTCTATACAGCAGCTGACAGGCTAAACTATTTAATTTAGGAATATTCTACTCCTGACAATTAATCTCCGAACCACAAAACAACATATTAAATTTCAAATCTAAATGAATAAAATTACTTTTCAAATTTTTATGTAACATTGACAACAATTCTGTCAATGTTACATGCAACAATAAATATAACAGTATAATATTAATAAATTCATAATTTACAGATGTTTGAAGTTATTTGATATATTGCATCACATGCTTTTGCTACAAGTAAAAAAAAAAAACAAATAATATTGTATATAACAGAATTAAATGAGATTTCTAAATGTATGTAACTATTTCAGTTGACACGAAAGTGTCAATGTTACATACTTCAAATATCTGGTAATCAAACATACAAAGTAGTAAATACAACCTGAATCAGAAGACCTGGTCCCAACTTCTAACATATAATCCACAAACCAAAGAAGATTTTATATGTTTAATGGATATAAATGACATTTTAATATATGGCTTTCAACGTGTCAATGTTACATGCATCAAATGGAGCTTTATTTTTATTTTTTAGGATGTTTACTTATAAAATTCATTCACAAAAAACACACTGACCCCAACAGCCATGAAATAGGCTAAGACAGAAGCAAGATATATTATTTGAAACAAACATAAGTTTGCACAAACTTTACAAGTGTAACATTGACACCAACCAAATCTTTTTGCTATTTTTTCTGTTAAACGACAAGACAGTATTTCTTATTCAAACGGTAAATGTTGGAACAAACTCCAACATCATTTCACACCATAGCAAAAATTAGATCCTCTTTCAATTATATGAGATATGAACAATTGAAATAATATTGGTGTCAATGTTACATACTTCATATATCAATAAATATGACATTTAAAGAAGACAAGATGACATATTTTTAAAAAAGTCTCTTGGTTTTAGATGTCTTGCTAGAAGAACTTAGTAGTAAAGCATTTTATAAAATAAATAAAGGTGATCTATTTTTTTTTTTCAATGTCACACTTTGTGTTGCATTAGTGAATTCTTGCCCATATACAATTGCAATTGGAAGGATATAATTAATACCATTACTTCAACTGCGACAAATGGAGAAATGGATCATGATGACCAACTATTCAATACTTACGTATTTTTCCCCCAATGTTTTCAATGTCATGTGCTGTAACTTTGCTTGAAAATGGGAAAACGGCGATAAACCATAATCAATCGATCAATCAAAACGGTTCCGATCCATTGGATAACAAGGTCGCAGGAGTTGAAAATAGATTTTATATTTTACAACTTTAAAAATCTGTTTGTCCCAAAGTACTGACATGACCGCCTTGTGGTGTTGCTCGTTTTCCTTAAATAATTATACTAACAACTTTAAAAATCTAATTTTCCAAAAGTATTAGCATAGTTTAAAAAAATGTTGGTACAAAATGTTCCTGTGGTGACCCTCTTCTTAGTTTGTTAACAGTCAATCCCTTGACAAATAGGGCTATAGGCTCCATTTATTTATCAGTAAATGTACTTATTTTTCGTAACACTTTAAGACGGTCTGGCCTAATTTGAAAATGATACGGCACAAATGTTCCCTGTTCTACCAAGTTCTACCAAGATTCTTCAAATTATTTAAAAAAGAAATTGCTTATCCTTGGCAATTTCTCTTTTTGTCATAATGGTTTCAACTCTTTTCAAAACGAATACTTTCATTGAAAGAGATTTCCATATTCTAACCTATATCTATTCAGTTGTCTATTTTAGAATTGTTGTATGTGGGAAAGGGTTGAGAAGAATAACCTATACAGTAGTTAACCCTATCTTACCTGCAAGTTGACGCCTGTGCAGCAGAGAACATTTAAACAAAAATGTGGCAAAAGGAGAATTTGCTTATCATGAGAAACTACTCCTTTCTACAATGTTCTTTTTAAGTAGAAGTCCAGCTTTTTTAATAGTAGCAGTACTTACTCCCATTTCATGCAGTTTATGGAACAGTCCATTGTGCCAAACTTTATCGAATGCTTTTTTAATGTCTAAGAAGCAGGAATAAAGATGTCATTGTACAGCTCACAACCTTTTGAAATCCAAACTGTAAAGGGTTTAAGGTGACATTGATGTCTGATTTGACAACATCTAAAAGTAAAGCCTTTTATAGTTTTAAAATAGCAGACGACAGAGTAATAGCTCTATAATTATTTGGGTCATCCTTCCTCTTTTTTCTCCTTTCACCACAATGTTTTCAAAGACAGAAAATCCACAGGAGGCGAACAGTGTCTGTCCGGGTTAGCCTGTGCGGTATGCTTAGGCAGATCCGGGTCGATATTTTACGCAGAGTCCACAATGTTGGTTTTCTCGAGGGACGGCTCATATGTTGAAATTAAATGTATCGGCACGAAAAGTATGGATTTCTGATTTCTCAAAAACAATTGCACGAGTATAGATTATTTGTAGCGGTTTTATGAAATGTGCCAAGTAACACGAAAACCGACGTAGGCGATTTTGAGAGAAGCAAAGCTCCAGTTCAGTCTTCACCTTTGAGGAGTCTGATCAGGATCTGAAGTGTTAGCTATCTCACCTCACAAGCATCCTTGCAGCATTTATTGAGCGTTTACGACCTAGATATGACATTAAAGGTATGTGATTTGATCGTAACATTCTTTTATTCAAAAACGGCAAATGCCCTGAGGTAGGTTCTCGTAGAACGCCGCTCATATATTATATGTATATGCATACGTGCTTACATGTAACAATGTTTTATTCGAAAATATACGAGGGATGGTTTTCATGGAACAATGGTTAAATATGTATAAACATATTTGCTATTATATATGTTTGATAATTATGAAGATATGCTATCTGATTCAAATGCACACTTTCAAACATCACTGGCCTTTTCGCGATCATTGTATATTTATATTTGACTTCACAAATACTCAGGGTAATCTGGTTCTACACTGGTAGCCATGCACGGAGGTTCGATATAGAAGAACACCGAGCACACGTATTTATGCCTGCACGAGTGCGTTTTTGTTTATGTTTGTTTGTTATACACTAACTAAATGGATTTAGATTGTGTAACCGGTAAACTCAAATAGTGCATAAATGGTCTTGTATATAGTCTGACCTTTCCCAGCTCCTTTTCACTGTGTATATAATTTTAATTAAGAAAGTGTTCAATTCTAATCAAAATTACTAAATGATTTATTCAACTGTTATTGTGAAGACTCAGGTAGGCAGTACAACTTTAATCGATTAAGTGTTCATTTGTAATCAAAGTAACTAAATGATTTATTCAAATGCTATTGTGAAGACTTTCAGTTAAGTCAGTAAAACGTGATTTGAGTTCAGTAGACCACAGAACAAACTTGTATATTATCACTTCCTTCAAAACTGACGAAAAGCCTCCCTGTATTACTCTGGAAGCATACTGCTTGTGGTTTTCTATCTAATGTTGTAAGTGTTGTGGTGGTAGATCTATCGATATCAAGTGCTACAATCTGCTTTGATTTACAATCCGCTATGAACAAATGTCCGTCATCATCAAAACAAACACCAACGGTAACGTGTCTGTTTGGATACGTGTATTGAGCGATAAATTGTCCTGACAAGTCTGTAACAACTATACCCTTCTGTTTATCGGCCACAACTATTTGTTGTTTCCCTGGAAATAGACACATTTGACATGGCTTTCCAAACAATGCAGATCCGGTCTGGTCTGTTGATATCGTTTGCAAACACTTGCCTTCTAAGTCATACGCATTTACGTTTGCACTCCAGTAACTGCCAATATACAATCGACCGTCAACGTGTGTTATCCCCGTACACATACTGGTTACTTTGAAAGAGTTCTTAATAGCCAACCTACGACCAACTGATACACAAGCAACTGTACAATTGTATGGCATAGTGACAACAACCTCATTTTCATTCACAGCACATACACCCCATGGGTTACTAGACATTGATAGTTGACCAGACAGTGTGTATGTAGTATCATACTCTAGCGATTTAACCTTCATATTGTTCCAGTCTGTCAGGATGAAAGTACCACTAGGAAGCTGACAAAACTCCTTACAGTCACACGTGTGTTTATCTTCAGGATATCTTATATTCACATTTTCTACATGACTTAAGCCTGTCGGTGTTCTATTCCCTACTATGACACGTCCAAATATTGTCTCTGGAATCAAGATATCGCTGATTGCATTTCCTGTCTGAAAGTTAATTTTAGGCAAATAGTTGTTTTTATCGTTGGATGCTTTCCATCTCTGTTCTGCTTCCTTAAATATTCGCTGAACACCTTTAACGTTAACAAACGTCTGCGATACATTGTTTGTGTTCGATTCTACCAGAAATTTTGTGCTCAATTTTTCTAACACTGTAATCGTGTCATCACATGTGTTAATATCAATATCCAGATTCTCACAAAATTCTTCGTATTTATCAGAAATATTTTTACAAATGACATTCTCGCGTTTGTCTAGGTGATCATCAATCGTTTTCCTCCTTTCCTTCACAATTTCCAAAGCTAAATCTTTCTCACTTGATAAACGAGATTTTTGTTCATGCCGGTCATCCCTAAAGGTCTTGACTTTACAAAGATGCTCTGACAAATCTTGTTCGACGTTTTGAACAGTTTTATCCGTAATTCGACTAGTCGCAAGGTCCGGAATGTAGCACAAGTCTTTGCAGGCTCTGAATAATAAAGTAAGGATACTGATTTTAGAAATAACAAGATTTGACATAGGACGGCATGCTCGAATATTCGAGGGTATTTAAAATAATCAAAGCGCTGAAAGCGCTGATGGTATAGGGGGCATATGTAAATTGAAAACATATGGCATAGATCATATGGACAAACATTGTTGAAACAATGAAACAATGACCTTTAAACAAACCAAACCAAAAATGTTTGAAGCAACACATATTGCCTGCCAATAACATATACCTCATTTGTCAAAGTTTTACCCTTTTCTTGTATAAACAAAATATCGAAGGACAAAAGATTGACAAAACAAACCCGAGCAGCTACCCTTAATTAAAATATTTCTAGTTCAGAAATCACTAAAGATCCACAATGTATATTGTAATCATGCTGATAAATGAAAGACGATCGAAAGCATGATAGAGTTATGATTCTTTTGCACTGCACAATTGCAGCTCTGAGTTTCCTATACACCAAGTCTTAAATTGATATATTGGACATATATTGAGACAATAACCGAAGAAATGAAAAAATTGAGTTTACACCTAAAAAACAGATTAGATTTGACGAAGTACAAATCTTGGGGAAGCACTCATTAACGAAAAAGGGAATTTCACGGAACGCATGTGTTGCATATAATAAGGGAGAACATTGAAAGACAAAAATATACACACTCCAAACGCAGCATGCTTAATTTATGGTAATGGTGCACTGCAAATATGTAGGTCATAAGTTACATACAAACCAAGTTTGAAATTGATACAATGAAAGTTAATTGAGACAATCGCTGAACTAAATAAGGAAAAATGGAGATAACTGAAAAAACAGACCAGAGTTATGTACCTAGTACTTTGCCGTTCTCCTGATCACACGGGTATAATTGTGACCACTTTGAAATAAATCTGCCATACAGAAACAACGTGTTAACCAATACATGCAATCCATGACGGACGGACGAATGCACATTCAGGCAGACAGCCGGCCGGACGCCGGATTATACCTCCAAGCTTTACAGACGGAGACAACTCAAGTATTGATTACAGAAGACTGGTTCGATGCGTCAAAACACGTCAGCTTAGATTATGGTATTTGTAAAGTATTTGCAATTTAATTGTATCTCCGAAACGGGACCGGACCGTCAAGGTTAATTTTCAAAAACCTATTTAGACTACATTTCTAGTTTATTTGTCAACAGATACATCTAGGACTATATTACACGTTGATGAACGTTGAGTCTTAAATTAACGCAAATGCATATACATTATAATTTTAGTCCCAAAATCGCTAGAAGCTTCTCAATAATAAAATAAATAATGACCTTGCGGTTATAACTCGGATGTGTTGACAAATTCGGCCAAATTTCTTTCCGACGTTTGACAAAAGTCAATGCGACATGCGTCATTCGTCTTTCACCAATGGCTAAGTCTATGTGGAAACGCAGCCAGTTGCTTGGGAAGATTGTTGTGAGGAGTACTGGTTTGAGAAAACCAGGAAATAAATTTGTAGGTGAACTGGCCGCCGTGATATGACTGAAGAAATGTTAAAAACGGCGTTAAATCCCAATCAATCAATGTTGAAATTAACTTATCTATAATTTGTAGATTTAATTTCTATTTCCTATTAGGGTCTACATACAGCGACAAATGAGAATATTCAACACAAAACGCGACCTGTTTTACCAACAATTCCCCAGTAGCGGTGAGACCGTTTGTAACATTATTTCATGGCATGTATACACAGTAGGACCTCTCTCTTTGGACGAATTATGTTGTAACAAGTTTGTTTACAGTATTCCTTAACCTTGACCACATAGACTAAATATACAGCAAACAACATTGAACTAAAGCATAACTATTGACCTGAATTAATTAAAGTATGATTTTGAATAGTGATGAAAACATTGTGGAAAAAGACAAACTTGTTGATTATCATTCATCTGTTAAGGTTAGTCAAATGTGTCTAAAAGGGGCAAAGGTTAAAATAATAACTGTAGACAAATGTTTTCGTTATCTAGGTTATAGAAACAAATTAATTCATGTTTCAAAGCATTGTTTGAAAAGGAGGAATTGCTCATTGTCAGCAATTGCTCCGTTTGCAAATATACTTTCAACATTTGTTTGTAACTAAGTAGCTATAACGGGAACGGTTCAACCCTTTCCCGCTTACAGTCGCTTTTTGACGCATGTGCAGCAGACGGCTGCAGAATTGTTTATCATGACCCATTTCCTCTTTTTCCACAAAGGTTTCAACTATATATTTTTCCCCTTGATGTAAGGCAAAATTGCTCGTAATCATTCATCTCTAGCATGTTATTCAAAATGTGTCCGGAAGGGAGAAAGAGGGAAAGAACGTCCATAGTAAAACGTTTAAATATGAAAAGAATTAATTTGAAACGTGTTTGAAAGCATTGTGTGAAAAGGAGGAATTGCTCATTGTCAGCAATAGCTCCATTTTCAACAATAATTTTTAAATATTCGAACTGTTATAGTATCACGGAAAGGGTTCCGCTTCCATGGGAAGGATGTAACCATTTTCCGCCTACAGACGCTTACAGACGCATGTGCAGCAGACGACAATCGAAAACATTGTGACAAAAGGGGAAATTGCTTTTCGTAGGCAATTTCTACTTTTGCCACAATGGTTTCAACTCCTTTCAATAATATTGTATTTACAGTGCTTTGCACATTTCTCTATAAGTCGACTGTTGTAAACTAATGGGGTCACAGAACGGTCGACGTTACCTCACACTACTGACATTGAGGTCAACCATAGTTCAGAGTGAGTTTCATTCATAAAAACTATTTTGTCTCATAAATTTATGCAAGCGGAGGGTTTTGTGATTCGGTCGAACCAATGAAATCGTTGAAAAGGCAGATTATAACCAATCAAAACTCGATTTTGGTGTAGGTATACACATGTGGACTGCGGTTGCAGCTTTAAATCCGACTTTTCGAAAGCAGCTTCGCTATGAGATAGTGGCGAAACGCCCCTATCCCAAAAACGAATGAGCGGGGCTTCAGGTATCCCACGTTAACGTAACGTCTAATACACGTGTGGAAAAACAGATGCATGTACCTGAGTATTCAGGTTAAAAGATCGACATTGAATCTGCTTTTACATAATTCTTAACAGCATGCTAGACTATTTGGCCATTTGATACTATAGACGACAGTTGTTACTTAGATAGTGGCTTGATAGTATAGAACTATAAATCAAGTTGGATAAGTCTTGTTTGCAAAAGTTAAACCCAATTTTTTAACTTCACAAAGGGCCATAACTTATAATAATTTCAGTCAGGAGTTACCTAACAGGATTGTTTGATACCTTTACAGACTATTTTGAAGCTTTAAATCAATCACTGAGTGGTTACTGAGATAAGTGCATGAAAAAACCCTTTTAATTTTAAAAGTCAAACAAGGGCCATAATGTGTACTCAATTCATACAAGAGTTATCTTACTTGACTGTCTGACACCCCTGAGACATGAATGAAGTTTCAAGTCAATATCATTAGTGGTTACTGAGATATATCCATGAAAGTACCTTGCATGCAACACTTTAACCAGAATTTCTAAGTAAAAAAGGGCCACAAGTTGCATTATATGTTTGAAAGAGTTATCAAACTTGATTATTCATATAGGTGTGATGGTTGGAAAGGGTTGTATAAAGTTTCAATGCAATGCATCAATTAATTACTAGGATATGGACTCTAAATGTCGTTGCACGCAAAACTTTAACCAGTTTAAAGGAAACGTTATCAACAAGTATCACGATTAATCAACAAGATAGTGGACTGCTCCATGTTAATGATAAGCCAAAAAGATAGTGCTTTATATTCATGATGTATCCACTAAAACGTGGACAGTAATAAAGTCATGATAACCCAGAAAATATTGGTCATCTTTATTTTCTTGATAAACACACCCAAAAAGTGGGCAGCTATATGTTCATGATATATCAACACTATAGTGATCAGATATTTGTTCATGATATACCATAACTATAGTGGTCAGCTATATGTGCATGATTTACCAACACTATAGTGGTCAGCTATATGTGCATGATATACCAACAATATAGTGGTCAGCTATATGTGCATGATATACCAACACTATAGTGGTCAGCTATATGTGCATGATATACAAACAATATAGTGGTCAGCTATATGTGCATGTAATACAAACACTATAGTGGTCAACTATATGTGCATGATATACCAACACTATAGTGGTCAGCTATATGTGCATGATATACCAACAAAATAGTGGTAAGCTATATGTGCATGATATACCAACACTATAGTGGTCAGCTATATATGAATGATATACCAACACAAGCGTGGTCAGCTATATGTGCATGATATACCAATAATATAGTGGTCAGCTATATGTGCATGATATACCAACACTTTAGTAGTCAGCTATATGTGAATGATATACCAACACTATAGTGGTCAGCTATATGTGCATGATATACCAACACTATAGTGGTCAGCTATATGTGAATGATATACCAAAAATATAGTGGTCAGCTATATGTGAATGATATACCAACACTATAGTGGTCAGCTATATGTGCATGATATACCAACACAATAGTGGTCAGCTATATGTGCATGATATACTAACAATATAGTGGTCAGCTATATGTGAATGATATACCAACACTATAGTGGTCAGCTATATGTGAATGATATAACAACACTATAGTGGTCAGCTATATGTGCATGATATACCAACACTATAGTGGTCAGCTATATGTTCATAATATACCAACAAAATAGTGTCAGCTACATGTGAATGATATACCAACACTTTAGTGGTCAGCTATATGTGAATGATATACCAATACTATAGTGGTCAGCTATATGTGCATGATATATCAACACAATATTGGTCAGCTATATTTTCATGATATACTAACAAAATAGTGGTCAGCTATATGTGAATGATAAACCAACACCTTAGTGGTCAGCTATATGTGAATGATATACCAATACTATAGTGGTCAGTTATATGTGATTTATATACCATCAAGATGGTGGTCAGCTATATGTTCCTGATATACCAACACTATAGTGGTCAGTTATATGTGCATAAAATACCAACACTATAGTGGTCAGCTATATGTGAATGATATACCAATACTCTAGTGGTCAGTTATATGTGATTGATATACCAACACTATAGTGGTCAGCTATATGTGAATGATATACCAATACTCTAGTGGTCAGTTATATGTGAATGATATACCAACACTATAGTGGTCAGTTATATGTTCCTGATATACCAACACTATAGTAGTCAGCTATATGTGAATGATATACCAACACTATAGTGGTCAGCTATATGTGCATGATTTACCAACAAGATGGAGGTCAGCTATATGTGAATGATTTACCAAAAAGATGGTGGTCAGCTATATGTGCATGATATACCAAACATATAGTGGCCAGCTATATGTGAATTATATACAAACAATATAGTGGTCAGCTATATGTGCATGATATACAAACAATATAGTGGTCAGCTATATGTGCAGGATATACCAACACTATAGTGGTCAGCTATATGTGCATAAAATACCAACACCATAGTGGTCAGCTATATGTGAATGATTTACCAACAAGATGGTGGTCAGCTATATGTGCATGATATACCAAACATATAGTGGCCAGCTATATGTGAATTATATACAAACAATATAGTGGTCAGCTATATGTGCATGATATACAAACAATATAGTGGTCAGCTATATGTGCAGGATATACCAACACTATAGTGGTCAGCTATATGTGCATAAAATACCAACACCATAGTGGTCAGCTATATGTGAATGATGTACCAACACTATAGTGGTCAGCTATATGTGCATGATATACAAACAATATAGTGGTCACCTATATGTGAATGATATACCAATACTATAGTGGTCAGCTATATGTGAATGATATACCAATAATATAGTGGTCAGCTATATGTGCATGATATACCAACACTATAGTGGTCAGCTGTATGTGAATGATATACCAATAATATAGTGGTCAGCTATATGTGAATGATAAACCAACACTATAATTGTCAGCTATATGTGCATGATATATCAACACTATAGTGGTCAGCTATATGTGCATGATATACCAACACTATAGTGGTCAGCTATATGTGCATGATATACCAAAAAAATAGTGGTCACCTATATGTGAATGATATACCAATACTATAGTGGTCAGCTATATGTGAATGATATACCAATAATATAGTGGTCAGCTATATGTGCATGATATACCAACACTATAGTGGTCAGCTGTATGTGAATGATATACCAATAATATAGTGGTCAGCTATATGTGAATGATAAACCAACACTATAATTGTCAGCTATATGTGCATGATATATCAACACTATAGTGGTCAGCTATATGTGCATGATATACCAACACTATAGTGGTCAGCTATATGTGCATGATATACCAAAAAAATAGTGGTCAGCTATATGTGCATGATATACCAAAAAATAGTGTGTCAGCTATATGTTCATGATATACCAACACTATAGTGGTCAGCTATATGTGCATGATATATCAACACTATAGTGGTCAGCTATATTTGAATGATATACCAAAACTATAGTGTTCAGCTGTATGTGAATGATATACCAACGAAATAGTGGTCAGCTATATGTGAATGATATACCAACACTATAGTGGACAGCTATATGTGAATGATATACCAACTCTATAGTGGTCAGCTATATGTGAATGATATACCAACTCTATAGTGATCAGCTATATGTGCATGATATACCAACAAAATAGTGTGTCAGCTATATGTTCATGATATACCAACACTATAGTGGTCAGCTATATGTGCATGATATATCAACACTATAGTGGTCAGCTATATTTGAATGATATACCAATACTATAGTGTTCAGCTCTATGTGAATGATATACCAACGAAATAGTGGTCAGCTATATGTGAATGATATACCAACACTATAGTGGACAGCTATATGTGAATGATATACCAACAATATAGTGGTCAGCTATATGTGCATGATATACCAACACTTTAGTAGTCACCGATATGTGAATGATATACCAACACTTTAGTGGTCAGCTATATGTGCATGATATACTTACACTATAGTGGTCAGCTATATGTGAATGATATACCAACACTATAGTGGTCAGCTATATGTGAATGATATATCAACAATATAGTGGTCAGCTATATGTGCATGATATACCAACAATATAGTGGTCAGCTATATGTGAATGACATACCAACACAATAGTGGTCAGCTATATATGTGAATGATATACCAACACTATAGTTGTCAGCTTTATGTGAATGATATACCAACAATATAGTGGTCAGCTATATGTGCATGATATACCAACAATATAGTGGCCAGCTATTTTTTCATGATATAAAAACAATATAGTGGTCAGCTATATGTTCATGATTTACCAATACTATAGTGGTAAGATATATGTTTATGATACATGAACATAGTAATGGTCTGTTAAATTTTAATGATGATCCCAACGCATTTCAATTGGTTATGACATATTTATATTAATGATGTGACGAAGCGCTACATTTATAAGGAAGACAATGGCGTTTTTGTGCATTAAGATTTATTATTATGAAAAGAAAATTTGAGGCCTTCCATGAGAAAACCAACATTATTGACACTGCGTAATGTTCCATCGAGATCAGCCTGCTCTAATCCGGGCCGACACATTCCGTCTCAGGTGGATAGAGGTATAAATTAATGATTCATGAAACAGAAAAGCCACAGGAGACTGATCAGAGTCGATACTTTACGAGGAGTCCACAATATTGCTTTTCTTATGGGACGTCTCATTTGTCAGCTGTGATAATTCAGACTAGGGCTGTCAATTTTGAGGTTGTGAGTTGGAATTAAGATAACTATTTTCCAACGATTGTTTTTAGTTTAATGATATTTTACTCCGATTTCAACCGTATTTGATTCATATCACGGAGTTTCCTTAGTACATTAGAAGTTATGTTTGTAAGCGTATCCTTACACCTGCGAACCCGTTGTAATACTATACCTGCTACCATCAGAGCCAAGGAGGGAAGTATTTGGTGTAACCGGACCGTGGAACGAAAAAAGGTTTCCCGCTCTTGAGTCTGGTGCTCTAACCGCTACACCACCGTAGCTGTTTTTCCATAATTGACAAACATAATTATGACAGCGTCATTCCTCTTCCACCAAATAGATCCATTGATTGATTGGAATTTAACGCCATTTTAAATAATTTTTCAGTCATATCACGGTGGCCAGTTCACCTATTTATATATTTCCAGTCTGTCTAGCACCAGTACTCAAGTCAACATACTTTCCAAGCAACTGGCTGCTTTTCCACATAGACTGTTAGCCAATTGTTGGAAGACGAATCACGCTGATCACAGTGACTTTCCAAATGGATCAAATGCCTATGCATTGCACAGGAAGAATAACGTTTGAGGTACTGGTGCAAGAAAGTCATCATGCACATGTAGATTGACTGTTGCGAAAGACGTGTATTTTTTAAAAGAGTGTGTACACTATATGTGTAAACTTATCTGACCATGACTGCACGTTAAGTCTATAACTCTTAACACTCTTATGATAAACACCGAAAGAAAGCGACACATTCTTGTCTCAAAGGATGTTGTGGATACACACTCAGCAATCAATCAATCATTTCTCTATGTTGTACAATACAGATTTCAGCTGATTTAACAAATATCTACCAACCTGTGATCCAGGGCCATGCAGACACTACATCCTACCAAATCATGGTCCTCACAAAACATGTCTATAAGTTTTCCATGATGTTTGGTACATGTCTCAGTTGGAAGGTCTGGTTGTCCTGTTTTACTACTTGTTGTCGTGGCGTGTCCAAACTCTTCCTTGTCGATAAACTGATGATCTTTCCCACCACCAGTCATTCGATTGTGAAACTTCAAACATGTCTTACAAAAGTACTGATTACAAGTTACACACAAAACAACGGCTTCTTTGTTGATATCATCCTCGGCACAAGAAGTACAAGGAAAATCGTGCGCGGTGTCCGATGTTAAAGACGTCGCCATTTTGAAACATGTTGTATACACCCCCTTGTCGATTTACCCTTGCTCAAATGCAAGAGCATCTTGACGTATCCGAATCTGACGGCTTTACGAAACGTTGTAGGGATAAAAAGGAAAACATGCTCTTGATAAGCAATTTCCCTTTTAGCCACGTTGTTTTCAACTCTATTCCGTTATTATACTTTTCGTTGATAGAAATGTTCAATATGCTTGCCCAGACGTTTTCGTTTTAACCTTTAGCTAAGTGTGTGTGTGTGGAAAAGAGTTAATCGTTAATATTGGTCAGATACTAGTAAATGATAACCTTATAATGTGACATATAAAGAAAACTTTGATAACACCGCTGTATTTCTACCCTTCGAGAATCAAGTATTGTATCTGTCGGTTTAAACATCTACATAAAGCAAGATTTATGTAGTTTCAGAACACATATTGTTAGAAGTACCAATTTTAATAGTCTATTTTTAGAATTCCTGGGAAATTTCAATTATTTCATACCTACGGCTATTGCCGAGATATTTCGTTTTTATTCCGTAAACAAACTATATATTTCAAAACTACGGAATTCGGGTTTTATCGCTCGCATTCTTTATTCCCGTAACTAGCCGTACATTTTACTTCATTTGGCGATTTTTATCTCGCCGCATTTTTTGAAAATGTCCAGAAACACGCGAAATGTGTCCCATTTTCTTCAAATTCTCGACGCTGTGTACATGATGCTTTAGTAGAGAAAACAATGCCCGATTTTATTTTACTGTATTGAACTTTGTACATGTTTGAAATTGTTTTCTTTACATTGTTTAACATGTTTTAAATTTCTACTTCATAACCTTCTACGTGTAGACTATAATACATGTACGCGGATAAACTATATCAGACTTTGTTTAACAGATCCTGATATAATTTATCTACGTAGCCAATACATATACGCACATGTACGTACATGTACATGCCATGAAGTGGTCACATTTTCCGCGCTTAGCCTGATTGGGAAAAATATCAATAAAATTCACTATTGCGAAACATCAAAATTAAAAAAAATGGTATGTTTACACAATTTAATAGAGCTTGATAGTTCTTAAGGCACATAACATAATCGAGCGAAATCAGGTAAATATTGACAAGTTATAAAGTGGATTCGAGATAACTCGAGAATGACCTATAAGTTACTTCGAGTTATCGACATATTCGAGTAAGCCCTCGAAGTATGGTGAAGTAATTCATGTAATCGCAGCTTCGTGATTCGGTTATTCTTAAATAGTGATCATGCATAGCAAGCCAGTGATAACATAATATCCAGAAAAAGGCATAACAGAAGTTATAAATGTTCGTCTAATTATTCAGAACTGTTGCAATGGTGCTTCAAGGTTTGTTTTTATAAAAGTACGACAGGAATCATGCCACTGAGCGCTCTATCACGTGCAAATACTATACGGCATGCGTAGATTAGCAAACAATGTGCAGACATGTTGATATACTTGCATAGCGGGAAGTTATTGTTCAATGAAAATGGCATAGAAACATATGTACAGAAGTCACGCAAACTAATGAACAAAATCAGTGAAATATTAAGAGATGTGTTACTGTCTTGTACTGAGTACAAACAGAGTTACCATAAATATCAACAAAACTATTGAAAACCTCATTTCATTGTCGCGTGTTACAGTTAAGAACATCATGAACTTGACAATCAGAGCGGAACGTGATTGGATCGTGAGCGTGATTGGAACAAAGTTGGGACGCTTTAAGAGCGGAACGGAATTTTGCTCTCTGAATGAAACAATCATAATGAACGGAAAGATCCAATCACATGAATTCTTCGCTCATTGAGCGGTTGCAACAATTTACTCAATAATTATTTTACGAAACTACTTTTGATCGGAAAAAAACGTTCCCATTGAGCGTAAAAAACGATCAATTTGAACGGAACGGAAAAAAGCAATCAAAATCATTTGAACGACTGAAGGCTTTAAGAGCGGATTGGAACGGGAGCGGAACTGAACGGAACGGAGCGGAGCGTGAACGGTAAATTTGTCGATTTCATGATGTTCTTAACTGTAACTGGTCTTATACAATAATTTCCACTTGCACAACGGTCTTTACATGAGCTCGATCTAATTGGTAGGCGGACAAGACCAACACGACGTTGGATAAAAGAATCCTTTGACTTTGGTGGCCAGTCTGGCTTTTCAAAGTTACTTTATAAAGGTGCGGAGCTATCGTTACTTGAGGACAAATACTTGCCGACATACGACCTTTGCAACTTCCGACGCCTCAACGCCTTGGTTTTACAAATGTCTACGAGTACCCACATCATAGGATTTAACGTTCTGCAGTACATTATCACATCGGCGTCAAATCACACTTGACACGTGTGAAGCGATTGGTTCACCGGTGTGGCATAACATTTGGTATGTCTGTGAGATTGTTTATGTATCGTACAAATGCACATTTGGCAAAGAAAACGCGAGACTTCCGGTTGATCTCGTGTTTTACACGGTCTCTACAATTTCACCCTATAAATTAATTCTCTAGTAAGTCCCCTCTACACATAACACATAGCTGGAGCCTGTCGATCCACTGGTCGGACATATCCGAATACCTTTATGTGTACTATACTGTGAACAGCATAGGATAATTCCTGGCAATTATTAAACGTGTGTTCCTTCAAAGTAGACTTTACCACAGGAAAAAAAAAACGAAATTTATCGGCATCAAAGTTTGAATCCAAGTAAGCGTGTATAGGCATACTCTAGAAAATTTATTCGGTCTTGGTGTGATACGTCTCCGGTCTCTGGTCACAACATGGTACAATACTTCGTCACCTTCTCGACGATAGCGGTGTCGTAGCTTTCTCGACGTATCCAAACGTCTCTGCTTGTTGTCATCAGTAAGTAAACGAGGTATCCATATCGCACTGACTTTTTAAATATAGCTGTCACAACTCGATGACTAATTCCATAACTGTACTTGTTAAATTTTACATTAAGCACCGTCACTCGCCTGTTGCTATCGACGCAATCCTTAATTTCTGTGACTAACGCCATGTCCACAAACGTTAATTTAACGGCCCATTAACTTCTCATCTACTAGTGAACTTGTTCCATCTCGGAAACTATGATACCATAACAAAAATGCTCTAAAACATTTTCATCATTGTAGATGCTTGTTGTAACATGTTATATGTTTGCTTTGGTAGATAACAACATTTAATAATTGCGCGCGTTTCTTGTGACTCAGGTGACGCCACAGTGAGCAACCAATAATACCGTTCAATGCTTTGTTATTTATTGTCAGAATTATGAATGTCTGTTGACGTCAATTAATAATGAATAATTTCTGCTTCAAAATATCTTATTTAAAAACTGTTAAAATTCACTAAATTATTTTACTTATAAGCGGAAAATGACACCAGCTCCGCTTAAATGGACTTTTGTCCTGTGAAGAATATGATCACATCCTTCATAGATCTGTGACGAATGTGATTTGTGAAAAAACGGGGACCTATGTCTCAAACGTCATTATGCGCTTAAAAATGATGGACAGGGACTATCGCAACTTTTACATTTAATCATTTAAATTTAGTCTGGCGAAACAAAACTACTCTGAAGCGTTTCCAGCTAAGGATTCTTTGGTCGCTGTCTTCAGCTCTTTGAAATTTGAAACCATATTGTTATATTCGGGGGAAAATTCATCTAATACAAAGCCGCAATAGCTCAGCCAGGGCTTTCAATGAAGGGGTTTGAGTGAAAGTTGCAGTGACTAGCGTATTATGATTAGAGGTAGAGAATGCCGAAAGACACACGTTCTGTGAAGAGTTATGTAACTGAGTTATCTTTTAAAATGGCGTTGAGCTCGAATCAACCAAATAAATATGTATGGAGTATCCACGTAACTTCTTGTTTCCATAATATAAGCCGTCCCACGAGAAAACCAACAGTGTTGACTCTGCGTAAAGTATCACCAGGATCATCCTAAGCATGCCGCATAGGCTAACCCGGACCGACACGTTTCGCCTCCTGTGGATTTTCTGCTTCAGGGATCATGACTCTATACCTCTATCCCCTGAGACGAAATGTGTCGTCCGGATTAGCCTGCGCGGACTGCGCGGACTGCGCAGGCTGATCTGTGTCGATACATTACGCAGAGTCCATAATGGTTTTTTTCACGGAACGGCTCATATGCCGTGCTGTACCAAAAGCAACGCTTGTCTCTTTTTGAGGATAAGAATTAACATCAAAGCACATCTATTCTATCTGGTCTAACTTTAACAGGTATGCCAGAGGCTTTTTGAATGCTTATTTGACTTATAATCGTTGAAAAAGGGTATTTTCTAGGTGTTATTAAATGGACTGAATTCATATGAATGTGTTCATGGAGCTGTTACAGTAATGCGTCCCCGGGCTGTTTCAACAGGCTTTGATACCGAAGTTAGTTCCTCATTTTGCCAAGATCTTGTGTGTTCAGGCTGAGATATAGGGAAAGTGTTTGACTTGCTCCTGTCAAATAACAATAAGACTTTTGTCACCTATGTAGATCTAGATATAAACGCAAATTTGCTCAGTCGTATCTGGATCTGCAATGGGCGAACTTGTGTATGCTTACATTCACTTCATTTGAAGTTTTGATATGGTCACAGAAGAAACTTCACAAGCATGCATATTCATAATCGCCATTAATTAGACTAACAACAGCATGTAGGTTTTCGAAAAGCGAGGCCAATTTAATTCAAAATTTAGACAATCTGAAAGTAACCACCATTAATAGTAAAAAGTCTAAATGTCGGTTTTCGTTAAGTTAAGATGACTTGATGTCAATCGAAATTTTGAACGCTAATGTATTTCAAATTCTTTATTCAAAGTCCATAATATACATACATATATTTTTTTAATGTTTTCTTAATATATACTAAAATAGATATAATATAAATGTCTTGCCCAATTTGGAGACTCTTATATAGGAACAGTGAAGAAAGCATTACGGGTGCATAACGTGTGAATAAGTCGAGAACAGTGAAGAAAGCATTACGGGTGCATAACGTGTGAATAAGTCGAGAGCAGTGCAGACACAGATTATAAAATTAACTTTCCTGTGCACCCGGCTCACTGAAAACAACATCTTAAATATTTACATATACATAATGATGTACACATTCATGGCAGAATCGCTGGTCTATTTTTCATATGAAATATGTAATAGTTCATTTATTTCTCATCCTTCAGAAACTTGTTTCCTAAATTGAAAGGCAATTACATGCATCATGGGGAAACAATGCAACCACATTTTAAAACATGTCAATGTTTTCTTGTAGAAGACGTTCCAAATTTGGGTCCAATTTTCAACAACTTTTCATGCATATCAGCAGTGGTGTAGTGCCTCAACATAATGTAAGAATGGTGCAGTCAGTTTTGACTTAAGATAAATATAGACATCATAGATTGTTGTTACATAGTGTTAGTGCCTAAACATAATGTAAGAATGGTGAAGTCAGTTTTGACTTAAGATAAATATAGACGTCATAGATTGTTGTTAGATAGTGTTAGTGCCTAAACATAATGTAAGAATGGTGCAGTCAGTTTTGACTAAGATAAATAGAGACATCATAGATTGTTGTGACATAGCGTTAGTGCCTAAACATAATGTAAGAATGGTGAAGTCAGTTTTGACTTAAGATAAATATAGACATCATAGATTGTTGTTACATAGTGTCAGTGCCTAACCATAATGTAAGAATGGTGAAGTCAGTCTTGTCTTAAGATAAATAAAGACATCATAGATTGTTGTTACATCGTGTTAGTGCCTAAACATAATGTAAGAATGGTGCAGTCAGTTTTGACTTAAGATAACTATAGACATCATAGATTGTTGTGACATAGTGTCAGTGCCTAACCATAATGTAAGAATGGTGCAGTCAGTTTTGACTTAAGATAAATAAAGACATCATAGATTGTTTTTACATCGTGTCAGTGCCTAAACATAATGTAAGAATGGTGCAGTCAGTTTTGACTTAAGATAAATAAAGACAACATAGATTGTTGTAACATAGTGTCAGTGCCTAAACATAATGTAAGAATGGTGAAGTCAGTTTTGACTTAAGATAAATATAGACATCATAGATTGTTGTGACATAGTGTTAGTGCCTAAACATAATGTAAGACTGGTGAAGTCAGTTTTGACTTAAGATAAATATAGACATCATAGATTGTTGTAACATAGTGTCAGTGCCTAAACATAATGTAAGAATGGTGCAGTCAGTCTTGACTTAAGATAAATATAGACATCATAGATTGTTGTGACATAGTGTAAGTGCCTAAACATAATGTAAGAATGGTGAAGTCAGTTTTGACTCTAGATAAATATAGACATCATAGATTGTTGTGACATAAGTGTTAGTGCCTAAACATAATGTAAGAATGGTGCAGTCAGTTTTGACTTTAGATAAATATAGACATCATAGATTGTTGTGACATAGTGTTAGTGCCTAAACATAATCTAAGAATGGTGCAGTCAGTTTTGACTTAAGATAAATATAGACATCATAGAGTGTTGTGACATCGTGTCAGTGCCTAAACATAATGTAAGAATGGTGAAGTCAGTTTTGACTTAAGATAAATATAGACATCATAGATTGTTGTGACATATTGTTAGTGCCCAAACATAATGTAAGAATGGTGCAGTCAGTTTTGACTTAAGATAAATATAAACATCATAGATTGTTGTGACATAGTGTAAGTGCCTTAACATAATCTAAGAATGGTGCAGTCAGTCTTGTCTTAAGATAAATAGAGACATCATAGATTGTTGTGACATAGTATTAGTGCCTAAACATAATGTAAGAATGGTGCAGTCAGTTTTGACTTAAGATAAATAAAGATATCATAGATTGTTGTGACATAGCATTTATCTTTATGTTTTACGTCAGCAGCTTTGAATAATATCTGATTAACGAATTATATATTCAAAAAAATTGGAAGTAAATGTATATACTGTTTATTCCTTGTGGTAATAATGTCAATTATTCATTTTGAGCCATGTATCCTGTTTATAAAATGTTTCCTGTTGCAGATATATTAAAATCGTCTAAATACATAACATATGTTTACATTTTACATATTATGATTATGTAAGGGATACCAAACAACCAAACTCAACACATAGCAACATAACAACTTATTTTGCCATATCAACAAACTAGCGACGTACAGAGTGTTAAACACTTTTGGTTGTCAAGCAATTAACCCGTTGTCCTCCTACAGAAGCAATTTGAGGTGTCTGAAGCCAAAGACATATTAAAACACAGGCGCCCGAATTTCTATTACAGCAAAAAATGCGAAAAATCACACAATACCTCGTTAAAATACTAAAGAAGGCTCTCTATATTGTCTATACGCATCATAATGATCGTAATGGTAATTTGGGGAATCCCGCACGTGTTACTATAAATAGCCCCCTCTATACGTCCATATAGTGTAATAATAATGACAAGGTGTGCAACGGCGTTTTACCCCCTTGCTCGATTCGGGCAATAATTTCCGCAGAAAAACGTCTAAAACGACCTGGTCCCTGGTAGAGACAGGTTCACAAATGATTTTTCTCATGATCCACCACATCAATATTTGCCAACCGACCGATACGCCGGCGATTTTAAGCTTAATGTTCATTATATTTGGAAATTTGGAGTTGTCCTGACCGCCATGCGCTGACGACGTAAGGAATTCCCCAAATTACCATTGCGATCATTATGATGCGTATAGACAATATAGAGAGACTTCTTTAGTATTTTAACGAGGTATTGTGTAATTTTTTCATTTTTTGCTGTAATAGAAATTCAGACGCCTGTGATTAAAACACTATAATGAGCGTGAAAGTATGAACAGGTAGAAGTTGCTCGGCAAATAGTTCATTCTGCACGGCGAGGGTAAATAAAACTTGTTAAACTACAGATACAACTTGGCTCTTGTGAACAGTGAGGATCCAGATCAATATGTGCATATGCACAGTCTGATCAGAGAGCTACACTATTCATTTATTACTTGCGTAAGCTTGTCAGACGTTTCTGTCAACTATGTGTAGATCCTAATAAGACTGAGCAGATCGACGCTTTCTGACGCCTCTGCAGCAATTTCTCCTTTTCTCACCATGTTTTCAACTTTATTAAATTATTGAACTTTCATTTAAAGGGAGTTTCCAATTATTTTTGGGTATGATTTCAAAGTCGTCTGCTGCAGATTTGTTGTATGTGGGAAAGGGTTAAAGCCAACTTGTACCTTTTTCCATGGACGGGTTCATATGGTTTGAGTAGAAATGGTTCATAATGAGCTGTTTCTACTTTTGTCACCGTGTTTTCAACTGTAATAAATAATAGTATTTTCATTTATGAACCTTTTACCTTGATTGTTCAAAGTCGTCTGCAGCAGATTTGTTGTATGTGGGAAAGGGTTAACAAAAAAGCTTGTACCTTTTACCATGGACGGGTTCATATGGTTTGAGGAGAAATGGTTCATAATGAGCTGTTTCTACTTTTGTCACCGTGTTTTCAACAGTAATAAATAATAGTATTTTCATTTATGAACCTTTTACCTTGATTTTTCAAAGTCGTCTGCAGCAGATTTGTTGTATGTGGGAAAGGGTTAACAAAAAAGCTTGTACCTTTTACCATGGACGGGTTCAAATGTTTGAGGAGAAATGGTTCATAATGAGCTGTTTCTACTTTTGTCACCGTGTTTTCAACTGTAATAAATAATAGTATTTTCATTTATGAACCGTTTACCTTGATTTTTCAAAGTCGTCTGCAGCAGATTTGTTGTATGTGGGAAAGGGTTAACAAAAACGCTTGTACCTTTTACCATGGACGGGTTCATATGGTTTGAGGAGAAATGGTTCATAATGAGCTGTTTCTACTTTTGTCACCATGTTTTCAACTGTATTTTATAATAGTAGTTTCATTTATGGACTACCTTCATGTTTTCAAAGGCGTCTGTGCCATATTTTTGGTGTATGTCGTAAAGGGTAAAAAGAATTTTAACATTTCTAGGCTTTGATCTGTTTATAATAGATAAATCAACACAGTATACATTTTAGTATTAATGTACATGATTTTTTTAATAAGGGAAATAAGTGTGATCAATACTTGTCTCACCAACACAAATTCTAAAGACAGAATATGATATAATTGTTCATTATGGGCAGTTTCTACTTTTGCCACAATATTTTCAACTGTATTAAATAATAGTATTTTCATATTTAACCTTTTCCCCAGGTTTACCTTGAATTTTCAAAGACGTCTTCTGCAGATTTTGTGTATGTTTTAAAAGGTAAACGCAAATTTAACATTCCTAGTCTTTGATCTGTTTATAACAGAATGGTCAACACGGGATACACTTTGTATTAATGTGCATGATCTTTTATAAGCAAAAACGTGTGATCAATAATTGTCTCACCACACAAATTCTAAAGACAGAGTATGATATTACGGTCAGTACGTTCTCAGGAGGTACCCAGAGAAATGAGACCCATAGTGGGAGTCGTCGTAGTGGACAGTCGTGGCAGCCATACTCTTAACGGCAACTTGTGCTCCTGTTTTCAGTCGTGACATAAGTGTAGCAGTCACACATGTCGATTCTTGGTACGTAACGATTGTCATGAGTTTCTGTATCAAATCATCAACGGTAAAAGCTAACCGGACATAGCTCCTATTACACAGTTGTGTGGTGAAGATGTAATACCCGTCAACAGGCGCTGTAAATATTCCACTTTCCTTATTGTAACCCTCACCTCTGTTCTCTACGATTGTTGGAAACACAAATTTATGATCAGTTGACACTGTCACGTCGTCGAGGTCCTTTGCCGTGAAAAACACGTCGGGAGTTTTGAACATCCCTGTTGGGTAAAATGAAAATAAAACATTTAGAGAAATACAGACAGTAACAATGCGTGACGAGACAAACGATGTGAGATATAAATGTTCGTCCTAACACGAGGGGTACACTATTTGGAATTGACAAGTCAATTAACCCTTTCTTGCTTTCTGATGTGCTTCCCTGCCAAGGAAGGCGATAGAAAAAAGAGCTATATTGCCAATTAGCAACTGCCGTCTAATCTATATTTACATGGAAGAAAACAGAGAGAGATTATTTTATTCTTTCTCACGTACAACAAATATGTAGCAGACGACTTTGAAAATAAATAGGGAAACGAAAGAAAACAACAAATGACAGGATATTATTTCAAAAGTCGTCTGCTGCAGAGACCCGATAGAGCGTCTACAGTTATGTGGGGAAGGGATAATGTGAGGGACATATGAACCGAATTACAAGAAAACCAACAGTGTGGACTCTGCGTAAAGTATCGATCCTGATCGAGCCTGATCGACCTAAACAAGCCCCGCAGGCTAACCCGGACAGACACACTTTACGCCTCCTGTGGATTTTCTGTTTCAGGAATCATTACTCTATACGTCTATACTTCTATCCCCCTGTTGGCCCGGAATAGCCTGCGCGGACTTCGCAGGCTGATCTGGGTCGATACATTACGCAGAGTAAATACTGTTGTTTTATCACGTAACGGCTCATATGTAAAAATTAAAAACAAATACATGGTCGACAGAAAGAGAAGATCAAGCTGATGTACAAACATTGCCTCGTGGTTCACAACCCATGGGGTTTAAACCCGTTTATAGCGGGGGTCAGCCTTAGGGACGTTCTCACTACCCCGTTGAGAGGTCGGGGCTGTATTCAGATTATCAATCGGACATGTGCATATCCGAATACACAAATCAAATCAAAGCTTTTAACTGACATGCGACGCGCTATTGCCTGGGGAGTAAGGTCAATCTGTATACTCGTCTAGTACATAAGGGGATTGATTAATTTATTTGTTTGTTTTGGTTTTTTTGGGGGATTTTACGCCGTTTTCAACATTATTTCAGTTATATCACTTCGACTTATTCATGATCCCTGGGTAAACAGACCAGTACTAGGCTAGGAAATGTGCCTTGCCCAAAGGCACTCCACCATGACCGTCCTGTCGCGACTTGGGATCGAACCCAGGACGCCCGGTTTCAAAATCCCCGACGCAGACCACTCGACCAGATCTTGAGATCGATTGAACTTCTGTGGAGGCGCTTTGGTAAACTACACCCAAGAATATGTTTTTGTTTGGTTTTTTTGTAAACTCTCATTCCTAAAAAAACATTTAATAAACAAAAGGGCCATGACTGCCCTGGATCGCTCACCTGAGCTATGCAAGTTAATTTGTAATGCCAACCCCAGTAACTCATTGTGCGGTCAGGTAAGCTAAAACAGGAAGCACATAACCAAGTATAGCTCCACTTGCCACAAGGCGAAATAACCCAACCAATGATGTCTGTCTTTTGTCAAATTAATATTACTTGAGAAAATTGATACATTGTAGGTTGAAAAATAGTTCCGTGGGTGAGCCATTTTGACTGGGGTATTCTTTGAACAAGTTTGGAAGATGACCACTTGATAATACCACTTACCAAATACCTCAGCTAAAGATCTTTGGTTTCAGACAAGCTGTTTTTCCTTTTTTTTTTTTTTCCTTTTATATCTCTTTGTAAAACAGATGACGCCTATGTAGAACTATCTTGATAAAGGATCACTAGACAGTGCTACACACCAAATATCATTGCCCTAAGCCTTTTTGGTTCAGACAATAAGATTTTCACACACAAAAATTCACATATGTATCCTTATTTTCTGACACCAGTACTCTACACAACAATCTGTCCAAGTAAGAACTATATTCAAAGAGGACCACCTAAGGAACATTCCTGTAAATTTGTTTTGAAGTCGTTCCATTGGTTTGGGAGGAAAACATTTGCAGAAACGGAGTGACGAAAACTCGACGGCAGCTGGACGACGAGTGATCACAAAGCTCATCCCGCAGGTGAAATAAAATACAGCCCCCTTATGTATTTCATTTTTTGAAAAATAATGCAATAAAATTTGCAATAAATCGTAATTGTATGATTTTTCTAACATTGATTTAAATATCAACCATTGCATTTTCATTCAAACAAAGGCTTTGTTTTGCGTTTCGTTAAAATAATTCATTTAGGAATATGAAACCGAATATCTCTCTTCTTTTGCCAAACTGGTATTGCCACAGACTTTTTTTATTTTTCTTTAAAACAAAAATAGGTCGATTAACTATAAATGTGTCTGTAAACTTAGTATGGTATGTATTCATCACGAGGCAGTTTAATATATACGGACAACATAAGATAACAGAGGACTCCTGAAACCCCTACAATGATGTCCCCACAATTATTTAACACCCCTCGAATAGCGCTCAAGATACCCTTTCCAACATACAACACATCTGAATCATACGACCAGAGGACTAGATAAGGAGGAGTAAACTTGTCTTTTCCCATCTATATTGTTGTTAAGCATTAACAAAACCCTATCGTGTGGGTACTCAAAAGAATCATCTCACTGAGACAAATCCTTTGAGTACCCACAACAAAGGGTTGAGTGTCAAATAAGGGTTTTGGAATTTGAAATACTCATCTCATTTAGAGCTATTATACGACTTTGAAAATATCAAGGCTAATTTATGGAAAATCTCTATCAATGAAAGTATACATCTATTGTATAGAGTTGCATAATGAGACATTTTCATTTTTCCAATGTTTCCAAAAGTCGTCTGCTGCAGATGCGTCTACATGTTGGGGAGGGCTAATAACGCGTGTGAATATTTTGGGCTTTAATGCAACTGAAGCCAAAACGAAGAGGTATTAAGACCCCAAATCGCAAGGCGCTGCCTAAGTTTAATCAAAGCACTGACAGTGCTGATGGCCTGAGGGATGCAGGAAGTTTGGAGGAGTAGAGGAAATGTGAAGGGAAATAAAAATGTATTTATTGTTAAGAAGTTGAAAGATCATATCAAGAATAGTAAATATTATGAAACTGCTAATTTGAAAACAGGAGGACCTTGCTGGCACTATATCGCTCACCTGAGTACAAGAACTCACAAGTATACACATCTAAGACATGAAGAATCAAAAGAAAATTGACAGCAGGCTTAGGCAGAATATTTTGAAGTTTCGGCCTTATTATATTGAGAAATATGTCAGAGTTAAATCAACTTCCATAAAGTAGAAATAGTTCTGTAAACCATGTACTAGACTGGGAAAAAGTGCTTGGTCAATGCAAAACTCATCAAGACAATTATTATGACAAAGATTCAAAATGCAACCTCCAGAGATTTTCCTTCATTTGGCCTAGTGACCTATTTGTTTTGTTTACATGATATGATCCATATTTGAAAATGGACTAGATATTATCAATACAAACATTCTCACAAAGTTTCAAACTGCTGAAGCAAAGAATGCAGCCTCCAGAGTATTAATAAGATTTTTCTTCAATTTGGCATAGTGACCTAGTTTTTAACCCGGCATGACCCATATTCGAACTTAGCCTAGATATCATTAAGATAGACATTCTGACCAAATTTAAAAAAATGTGGTATTTACAGTGTTGGCGAGATTTTCCTTCAATTTGGCCTAGTTACCTTGTTTTTGAACAGACATGACATTTTCAAACTTGGCCTACATATCATCAAGACAAACATTTAGAAACAGTTTCAACATACTCAAGTTAAAAACGCAATATCCAGAGTGTTAATAAGGTTTCCCTTCAATTTAGCCAAATGACCTAGTTTCTGACCCAATATGACTCATATTCAAACTTGACTTAGATAGCATTAAGACAAACATTCTAACGAAAATGCCGTTGATACCTCCACGGCGCTTGCGGGTACCTGCATAGCGCGATCGGGTCGTCCGGTTGAGGGAGAGTTTGGCGTTTGCTCTCTTCCGCTTCAATTTAGTTATTGGTGCATTGGTGGCTGAAGAGGAGAGGCATGGTCTAATTCACTTCACTCTCTTGTGGGTTCTGCACTCTCTTCTGGGTTCTGCACGCTCCTTCCCCTTTAGTCACCCCATCTTTTCTAAGGCATCTTGTAGTACTGTTATTCTGACACTTTTGCGATAAACTATGGGTTAACCTTCTGTGAAAATCGCGACTGGATGATCTAATGAATGATGCGATGGGCCGGCTTTCAGAACCTGCGAGCCACAGTGGGTGGTCGGCCAGACGCCGGCCTGTTCCCGGTCAATGTCTGCCTGATTTCCGGTCGGGCTCTGAACGGCTTCTGGATTGTCTGGGTAGTCCAAAATGTGGCCCGGTGCTCGCCCGATATGAGTAAAGCCCGGCTGGACATCGGCCAGGCATCATCCGATTAATGTGCATTGAGGCTTTAAGTCCGCGTTAAAAGTAACTCGATGCCCGTGAGGAGTCCCGAAGGATTCCGGCCGAAAACAGCTAAGAACTCGCCGCAAATTACTCCAAACCTATCGAAAGGTAATTGTGACTGTGGTTTAAGTGGTTTAAGTGATACTAGGAAGGCTTTATTTTTAATTCATAAATATGCTTTTGATAACAATATAAATCTGCAGCAGAAGACTTTTGAAAACATAAAGGTTGATATCCATATCTCTCTGTCCAGACATAAGGCACATTCCTGTAAGCATTTTCTTCGCCATTGATGATCTTCAGTCGGACTTCACGGGGCCAATAGTTGAAATTCTTTCTTCGAACTCGCAACTTGTTACCAACAATGTGATCACTATCCAACGAATTGAGTTGGCATTATGATCGCTTGACTTCCTTAATCAAGTCGTCAATCGTTGACTGGGTAAGATAAGGGTGATACACCACCCCATTTTTTCCTACAGTACTGGATTTACACCTGGAGTGCATCGTCCGATGGCAGGTCTTCCGTAATAAAGTTTACCGCCTCGTCAACTGGCGGGAACAATAAAATTAAATAAATAAATTGCATCGACACGTAATGGGTTTCTTTTTAGATAATATAAAAAAGGCAAAATAAAATAATAGTGGAGCTGGGAACGTCGGGAATAGGGTGGGGTTGTGTGGTGGGGGATGCATGGGCCTTTTGCCCCTCGCTAAAGCCGCCACTGCATTTGTCACACGCCTCCTTTGTTTACCATTCATTTTTCGTCGCACGGGCGATCCGCCACTGCATTTGTCACGTGGCGCTTTGTACTTTTCCGTTCTGCTTCGAAAATGTTAATTGTTAATAAGCTTTCATATTTGACCTCTCGGCGCATTAATTTCGAAAACATTTGTTAAACTTATATTGGAGTGCTCACGCCTCAAGTTGTTCACTGATGTTCCAACAATATTAAATTGATCTCTTTTTTGGAAGATCTTAACCTTTTAAATGCAGTTTTGTTGAATCCATGTTGAACTATTTTTCTCGCGCAGTCTCACCCTAAAATGTGTTGTTTGGTGGTAACAGCAATTGGCAGGCTGCCAACTCCGATAAAAATGGTATTACTACTATGAACAGGAGCTAAAGCCCTAGGCCAAAAACACAAGTTTAACCCTTTCCCGCGTAACAATTTTGCAGCAGACGACTTTGAAAAGATATTGACAACAATCTGAAAAATCTCAATAATTGAGGGTTCAACTATTTTGTCACAGTGTTTTCAAAGGTCGTCTTCAGCTGAGGCGTCAGAAAGCGTCTGTATGTGGGAAACGGTTATAGTATTTACCTGTAAGGTCACTCATAGTCTCATTCATGAACACCTGCAGGTTAGCAGAAAAGCTCATCAGTTTCGTTTCATTCTGTTGAAGCGTCAGTTATGTGGTTGACTGTTTATCTTCCATAGTCTTAGCACCGTCTTGCAAGGTGGTCAATTTAGTTTCCATCTGTTCAAGCTTAAACTCCAATTTGATCATCTTTGCTAATAGTTTTTCTTCGTATTCAAATTTCGAGCAACTTGGTTCAATGCTTTCATAGGAAATGGTGGTGTAAACTATACATACAATAAGAACTAACATACACCTAAACAGATCCATGCTAATAGCTTTCTTTGAGTCGAGCGATCAAAAGTTATGTTGATGTCTATATGATAACGGATTATGATTTATGTTGTATACTGCTGTATTATCGTAACTGATACTTCAGTTAATAGGGAATCAACACGTCTCATTATACGAGACTTTCGAGTAGCCCGCTGTGATAAATCTTAGTAATAGAATGTTAACACCTGAAACATAGGAATATTTATTCTTTGACAGAAGCTGTTTACATTGTTTGAAAGTGCATAATTGCTCATTCCGTTGAACATGCCTTCTGTATTTGGTATTATTACATGAAGACGTAATCCCCGTCAACAGGCACTGTAAATATTCCACTCTCCGTATCATAACCCTCACCACTGTTCTCTACAATTGTTGGAAACACAAAATTCTGGTCAGTTGACACTGTCACGTGGACGTGGTCCTTTGCCGTGAAAAACACTTCGGGTGTTTTGAAAATCCCTGGTGGGTAAAGGGAAAATGAAAATAAAACATTTAGAGAAATACAGACAGTAAAAATGCGTGCCGAGACAAACGGAGTGAGATATAAATGTTCATCCTAACACGAGGGAAGGAAGAAAACAGAGAGAGATTACTTTACTCTTTCGACTTTAAAAAATAAATAGGGCAAAGTAGGAAAATCATTACAAATGAAAGGATATTATTTTAAAAGAGTTGAAAGCATTAATCAATAAGAGCAACTCCTCCTTTGCCGCAACATTTTTCAAAAGTCATCTACTGCAGAGACCCCAGAAAAGTGTCTACAGTTATGTGGGAAAGGGATAACGCGAGGGACATGTTTGTCAAATTACGAAATAACCAACAGTGTGGACTTTGCGTAAAGTTTCGACCCTGATCGGCCTAAGCAAGCCGCGCAAGCAAACCCGGACAAACACTTTTCGCCTCCTGTGGATTTTCTGTTTCAGGAATCATTTCTCTATACCTCTATCCCCCTGAGACGGAATGTGTCGGCCCGGATAAGCGTGCGCGGACGACGCAGGATGATTCTGGTCGATATTTTACGCAGAGTCCATAATGGTCGACAGAAAGATAAGATCAAGCTGATGTACACAAATTGCCTCGTGGAACACATCGGGTGTTTTGAAAAAACCTGTTGAGTGAAATGAAAAAAAAACATTTAGATAGATACAGACAGTAAAAATGCGTGACGAGACAAATGGAGTGAGATATAAATGTTCGTCCTAACACGAGGGAAAGAAGTAAACCGAGAGAGATTACTTTACTCTTTCCCACGTACAACAAATGTGTAGCAGACGACTTTGAAAATAAATAAGAAATGTAGAAAAATCACAAGTAATGAAAGGATATTTTTTCAAAAGAGTTGAAAACATTATGGCAAAAGGTGATTTTGCTCAATAAGACCAATTTCTCCATTTGCCGAAACGTTTGTTTAAAGGTCGTCCGCTGCAGAGACCCCGAAAGCGTCTACAGTTATATGGGAAAGGGATAATGTGAGGGACATATGAGCCGAAATTACCAGAAAACCAAGACTGTTGACTCTGTGTAAAGTATCGAACCTGATCGGCCTAAGCAAGCCGCGCAGGCTAACCCAGACAGACTCTTTTCGCCTCCTTTAGATTTTCTGTTTCATGAATCGTTACTCTATACCTCTATCCCAATGAGACGGAGTTGGTCGGCCCGGATCTTTCTGGTTGATACATTATGCTGAATCCATAATGTTGGTTCAGTGTTTCAATCTGTACGATCACACTCCAGTAGGGTATCAACTTTTTGACACTACTGATTTTTATATTTTACTCGGACAGGTAGTTTTAACCAGAGACATATAAACACATGCATTCTTTGTATCTGTTTAACCTTTGAACAATTGTAGACGCATTTTAGAGCAGATAACACTTGAAAGATTTGTGAGAAAAGGAGAAAAATAATCAAAATGAGCATTTTTCCAGCTTGCCAAATTTTATTGATCATTTGCTTTTATATATAGTTATTTTCGATTTGTTGATATAGATGTTTTCAAAGTTGTCTGCTGCAGATTTATTATATGTGGGAGATCGATGACATGGGTGCTTTTAAACATTATTTTAAAATAATTTATTTGATTTTGAAATTGTCCTGATGCATCATAGTTTAAAAATCCTGACCATGTCCTACATATGACAATAGTAGAAAACATTGTGACAAAGATAAAATCCGTTCACGATGAGCAATTCTTATTTTGCTACAATGTTTCAATTATATCCAATGGTTGTACTTAAATTTATAAAAGTGTTTCCATATATTTAAAGACGTATGCTGGCATACACGTCGTACATGTACATGTGAAACAGGTTGAAACAAATTGTGCAATTGTTCGTGTAGTTCATATTTCTACGAACCATGATTACAATCGAAGCAATTGTAAACATGTTTTAATTTCAGATTTAAAAACAACAAGAAACTAGAAATACTAATTACAAAGATTTCTTTCTTAAATAAACCAATTTCGAAACTAAGATGAACCTATAGATATGTACGTGTAGTACTAGATCAAACATTGTTTTCCTTTGCAGCCAAATTAACATTTGCTTCACGGTTTAATATATATCTCGAGTAAGAAGCCAACACAAATACCAATGAAGGCAAAGATTTAACAAACATGAGCCCCGTCTGAAGTGTTTGGGTGCATCTGCGTACAGTGAAGATCCAGACGAGCCTGTACATCCACACAGTCTCATCCGAGCTTTCGCAATCCGTCTACATATACATTAGTCTTGTGTTGTGATATATAAATGGAGATTTATATTCTTTATAATAATGTGCTTTCGGAGATTCATTAATTTTTGCTTGCCAATTTTGTAATGTTATGTCTATACATTAGTCCTGTGTGCTTCTTTGACAACAAAACTAGAAGTGTAGTCTCATCATTTCTACAACAATTTAGCTTCGTGTGATCCAGTTACGGAGAGTTATTTAACTCTTTCAGCGCCAAAGGCAATATTGAGATTTTTGCAAACAATACAGATTCAGGTAAGTCAGCTCGTAACGAGCTGTCTCATCTGAATCCAGCATTGTTTGCCTTTAAGTTATAAAAATATTCCAAATTCTTATCACAAGAGAAATGGAGACGCTTGATTTTGAACATTGGAGGGGTCTACTTTAAACAATTTGGCGCTAACAGAGTTAAACCCCCAAATCATTAGACGCGGCTAATATACAAGCAAGGTGTCGACAGGCGACAGAGGACCTCCGTCATTATTCCATTGTGATCGGAAGAAGAAATAATTTATAAGTCCGACAGAACATATCTGATCTTAACGTCTGATGGTCAGGATGGATTTAATATTGATAAGATACGATACATTACGACTTCTATCGATCTGATTCAGTTTAAAAAGCTTCTATCCAAACTTTTGAGATGTTAAGCATTGATTGATCCGTTGAAAAATGGTGTTGAGAGATTCAACTGCAAACTAGATGTGCGTCCATACGAAACATTTATCCAATATTTCTAACTCTTTGCACAATATGAGTCTTCTGCTCCAAATATGTGAAGTTTTATTATTTCTGCGTATGGCACGCCGTTTGCACAATAACTCAATTTCGTTTCCAAGAAATATACTGTATAGCGTATCGTGGAATAATAAAATAATGTTTTTTCTATGCCATGAAGCCTATTTTTTCATTACTCGCATGCATATAGCAATGTATTTAGCCCAGGTTTCCCTTGATGATTCTGTGTAAAGAGTTCTTTCTCAATCGTATTTAAACGGCGCTCTGCGAAAACCAGCCTAAGCGCAATTATTACACATGTATAAAAGTATATGCATGCACATCCGTCTTTAGGATCGAAAGGAATCCTGCTTTACTAACGTTTCTTCAAACCATATGTGACTGATTTGCGAAAAGTGAAGAGTCAGATCCGTTTGCGGGTACACTAGTCCCATATGCTGATCAGTTGTGCCAAGAATGAACGAAGTTGCATGTATAAATCAAGGCAGAGTTGAATATACCTTATTTACATGACGTGGAAAAAACGCTATATAAGGGAAGCAACTGTTTCATTTTAAGTTTGATACTATAGCTGGGTTTATCTCCCTGGATTTTTCCTAGCTGCAGACCTCGCGATCGTTTTTTTTTAATTTGAATTTGTATTGATCTTTAGTGCTGCTTTAAATAAATTTCGGCCTCAGCAGAAAAGCTTCACAAATGGTGATAAGCATCTATGCTGTTCGTAAATTACCCCTTTCCCACATACAAATATGTGCAACAGACTACTTTGACAACATCGAAGCAAAAATAGGAAAAATCTCTTTCAATGAAAGTTTTCTTTATGAATTGAGTTGGAACATTGTTACAAAAGCGACATTTCTCAATATGAGCAATTTCTCTATTCGTCATGTTTATTCAGAAATCTTCTGCTTGATATGACTGTCTGCGTGTCGTAAAATAACTATATTTTAGTATAATTGAAAAAAGAGCTCAAAAATGGGAATTTGCCCTTTGTGATTTATTTTTCCTTTTAGCACAATGTTACAGAAATCGTCTGCTGTAAAGGCGTCAGAAACAATCTGTTTGCGGGAAAGTGTTAAATCAAGGAATCGAGTATTGCTCAGACTTTATACATGTAAAGGCTGATCTTAACCAACATTAAAAGCAACCAGAGCTCCAACTGTCACAAAATACACCCGTCCTGTTTCTTTGAGACCAAGTATAGTGATTATTGGTTGTAAGTCAGGCAAATTTAGAGAGCGGACACAGTTAAAACAGTTTTGGCCATTTCGAGGAACATAAGTGTGGAGTGACTAAGATAACGTAGTTAGTTATCGAACCTGATCAAGATATTCTGCCCATCAACATATTGTCTAAATTTGGTGATGATCAAAGAAAATGTATTCATAACTCTGAATAGTCGGGTTATATTGTTAAACTAGTGATACGTTTTTAACCTGACATGACCCATTTTTACAAAATTAATCAAGATATTATGATCAAATTTGCTGGTGTTTGGACAAAGGCTTCTAGTTATTGCAGACAAGACCAATTTTAGGTAATTTCTATAATTAAAGGGCGATAACTCTCGAGTGACTTAAGCGATATGGTTAGTTATCAAACTTGTCCGAGATATTATGTCAATACACATTCTGACCAAATGGTGATGATTGGACAAAAGCTTCTAAAGTTATTGAGCAGACAAGACCAATTTTATGTAATTTCTATAATTAAAGGGCGATTACTCTCGAGTGACTAAAGCGATACGGCTAGTTATCGAGCTTGTCCAAGAATGAATGAATGTATATTGTTTTATGGCGCATCGACAGCTAAGGTCATTTAGCGCGCAATTAAATTTAATTATTCATGATCTCTGGGTAAACAAACCAGTACTAGGCTAGAAAATGTGCCTTGCCCAAGGGCACTCCACCATGACCGTAGTGCCACGACTGGGGATCGAACCCGGGACACCCGGTTTCGAAATCCCCGACGCTAACCACTCGACCACAGCGGATTCCTGAACTTGTCCAAGACATTATGCCAATACACATTCTGACCAAATTTGGGGATGATTGGAAATAGGCTTCTAAATTTATAGGGCGGACAACATACTGGACGCCGCGCGCCCGCCCATCCGCCCGTACGCCGCAGGTAAAACTATAATACGTCCCGTTTAAAAAAAAACCGGGCGTATAAAAAGGTAAAACGAGCAATTACATGTGTTCTTTCTCATTTCAGTAATTTCTCGGTGATTTTGGTCAGTATGTACATTGGAATACCCGCGTGACACTTACGTAAATATGTTCAATCCTCCCTTAACAATTGCAAAAGGAAGGATATTATTAATACCATCTTTACCTCAACCCCACAAACAGACGTTTCTGCAGCAGACGAGTTCTGAAACCATTGTTACAAATGGAGAAATGGATCATGATGACCAGATTCTCCTTTTGAACACAATGTTTTCAACTATTCAATACTTACCAAACTGTTGTCCCAATGATTTCAATGTCATGTGCTGTAACTTTGCTTGAAAATGGGAAAGGTTTTTATATGACTCATACAGGGCAAGAACCTGAACCCTGAGTCTTTGGTCTAGTGGCGAGAGGTCCTGGGTTCAAATCATATTCAGATCATAGTAATTTATTCTGAATAAAAATGTTATTCCAAGTTGTTTCTCTTCTTCTAGATTTATAAATGACACATGTGAGGGGGACAGCTATTGCGATGGCCTGACCTAAAGGGTCCATGTGTCGTCAACTTTCTCTCTAAACGAAATCTTCTGTAAAGGCGCTGTTTGGATTTTGATCAAATTTGCAAAGAACGGCTCTTCTGTAGTTCCCTTTAAGGATTGTTCAAAAGGGTCCCGGTTAGCTATGTCGGGGGTGAAGCGGGCTGTTCGAATCCAAGCTCGCTCAACATCTTTTTCGACGTTTGACAAAAGTCGATGCGAAAAGTGACAATTATCTTCCACCAATGGTCTAAAAATATGTGGAAAAGCAGCCAGATGCTTGGAAAAGATTGCTGTGTCGAGTACTAGGGTAGTGATGAGCCAGAAATCAGGTAAACTGGCCGTCGTGATATGACTGAAAAAAATGTTGAAAACTACGATAACCATAATCAATCGATCAATCAAAATGATTCCGGTACATTGGATAACAAGGTCGCAGGAGCTGAAAATAGATTTTATATTTTACTGCTTTAAAAATCTGTTTGTCCCAAAGTACTGACATGACCGTCTTGGGGTGGTGCTCGTTTTCTTAAATGATTAAACTAACAACTTTAAAAATCTAATTGTCCAAAAGTATTAGCATAGTTTAAAAATAATTTGGTACAAAATGTTCCTGTGGTGACCCTCTTCTTAGTTTGTTAAAATTCAATCCCTTGAAAAATATGGCCGCCAGGGGGGCTATAGGCTCCATTTACTTATCAGTATATAGTAACGCTTTAAAAAGGTCTTGCCTAATTTGAAAATGATACGGCACAAATGTTCCCTGTTCTACCAAGTTCTACCAAAATTCTTCAAATTATTTAAAAAAGAAATTGCTTATCCTTGGCAATTTCTCTTTTTGTCATAATGGTTTGAACTCTTTTCAAAAATAATTCTTTCATTGATAGATATTTCCATATTTTAACCTTTATCTATTCAGTTGTCTGTTTTATAATTGTTGTATGTGGGAAAGGGTTGAGAAGCATCACCTATACAGTAGTTAACCATATCTTACCAGCAATATGACGCCTGTGTAGTAGAGAACATTTAAACAAAAATGTGTCAAAAGGAGAATTTGCTTATCATTAGAAATTACTCCTTACTACAATGTTTTTTTTAAGTAGGAGTCCAGCTCTTTTAATGGTAGCAGGACTTACTCCCATTTCATGCAGTTTATGGAACAGTCCATTGTGCCAAACTTTATCGAATGCTTTTTTAATGTCTAAGAAGCAGGAATACAGTTGCTTCCAGATTCTCTTGCATGGCAGATACACTCTTTCAGTAAAAAAAATGTCATTGTACAGCTCACAACCTTTTGAAATCCAAACTGTAAAGGGTTTAAGCTGACATTGATATCTGATTTGACAACATCTAAAAGTAAGGCTTCATATAGTTTTAAAATAGCAGACGACAGAGTAATAGCTCTATAATTATTTGGGTCATCCTTCGTCTTTTTTCTCCTTTCACCACAATGTTTTCAAAGACAGAACATCCACTGTCCGGGTTAGCCTGCGCGGTATGCTTAGTCAGAACCGGGTAGATGCTTTACGCAGAGTCCACAATGTTGGTTTTCTCGAGGGACGGCTCATATGTTTAATTAAATGTATCGGCACGGAAAGTATGGATTTCTGATTTCTCAACAACAATTGCACAAGTATAGACTATTTGAGTCATGTTTCTCCTAGAAAACCAACCAACGCGGTTTTATGAAAAGTGCCAAGTATCACGAAACCCGACATAGGCGATTTTTAGACCAGTAAACCTCCAGATCAGTCGGCGCCTTTGTGAAGGCTGATCAGGATCTTCAGTGTTAGCTTTCTCACCTCACAAGCATCCTGGCAGCATTTATTGAGCGTTTACGACCTAGATATTACATTAGATGTATGTGATTTGATCGTAACATTCTTTATTCGAAAACCGAAGGTTGGTTTAAGCGTGATTTGACTGAAATGTGTAGATACTATACATGCATATATAATAATTATGAAGTTATACTATCGGATGCGAAAGGACACTGTTTATTAGAAGGTTCTATAAAGTTTCAACGACTGTTTAGCGATTAGTCTATATATTCATATTAAACTGCACACATGCGCAGACTGATCTGGATGTAAAGTAATCGAAAATGCCCTGAGGTAGGTTATCGTGGAACGCCGCTCATATATTATATGTATAGGCATACGTGCTTAACAATGTTATATTCGAAAATAAACGAGGGATGGTTTTCATAAGACATGGCTTTAATATGTAGATACATGTACATGTAATTATATATATGCTATAATATATGTTTGATAAATTTGTAGACATGCTATCTAATTCAAATGCACACTTTCAAACATAAATGGCCTTTTCGCGACCATTGTATATTTATATTCGACTTCACAAATATGAAGGGTGATCTGTATATACCCTGGTAGCCAATGCACTGAGGTTCGTTATAGAAGAACACCGAGCACACGTATTTATGCCTGAGAGAGTGCGTGTTTGACGGTGTATGTATGTGTGTTATTAACTGACTAAATTGGATTTAGATTGTGTGACAGGTAAACTCAAATAGTTCACCAACGGTCTCGTATATAGTCTGATCTTTCCAAGCTCTTTTTCACTGTGTCTATAATTTTAATTAAAGACGTGTTAATTTGTAATCAAAGTAACTAAATGATTTATTCAAATTGTATTGTGAAAACTTAGTTAGGTCAGTAAAACGTGATTGACATTCAGTAGACCACAGAACAAACTTGGATATCATCACTTCCTTCAAAACTGACGAAAAGCCTCCTTATATTACTCTGAAAGAAAACTGCTCGTGGTCTTCTATCAAATGTTGTAAGTGTTGTGGTGGTAGATCTATCGATATCAAGTGCTACAATCTGCTTTGATTTACAATCCGCTATGAACAAATGTCCGTCATCATCAAAACAAACACCAGCGGTAACGTGTCTGTTTGGATACGTGTATTGAGCGATAAATTGTCCGGACAGGTCTGTAACAACTATACCCTTATGGTTATCGACCACAACAATTTGTTGTTTCTCTGGCCATAGACACATGTGAGTTGGCTTTCCGAATAATGCAGATCCAGCCTGGTCTGTGGATATCGTTTGTAAACACTTGCCTTCTAAGTCATACACAATGACCAGTGAATCCCAGAGGTCAGCAATATACAATCGACCGTCAACGTGTATTATCCCCATACACATACAGGTTACTTTGAACGAGTTCTTAATAGCCAACCTACGACCAACTGATACAAAAGCAACTGTACTATTTATTGGCATAGTGACAACAACCTCATTTTCATTCACAGCACATACACCCCAAGGTCTGCCAGACATTGATAGTTGACCAGACAGTTTGTATGTAGTATCATACTCTAGCGATTTAACCTTCTTATTGGTCAAGTCTGTCAGGATGAAAGTACCGCTAGGAAGCTGACAAAGGTCCATACATTCACACGTGTATTTATCTTCAGGATCTCTTATATTCACATTTTCTATATGATTTAATCCTGTCGGTGTTTCATTGCCTACTACGACACGTCCAAATACTGTCTCTGGAACCAAGATATCGCAGATCGCATTTCCTGTCTGAAACTTAATTTTAGGCAAATAGTTGTTTTTATCGTTGGGTGCTTTCCATCTCTGTTCTGCTTCCTTAACTATTCGCCGAAAAACTACTTTAATGTTAACAAATGTCTGCGATATATTGTTCGTGTCCGATTCTACCAGCAATGTTGTGCTAATTGTTTCTAACACTGTGATCGTGTCATCACATGTGTTAATATCAACATCCAGATTTTTACAGAATTCTTCGTATTTATCAGAAATAACTTTACAAATGACATTCTCACGTTTGTCTAGGTGTTCCTCAATCTTTTTTCTCCTTTCCTTCACACTTTTTAAAGCTAAATCTTTCTCACTTGATAAACGAGACTTTTGTTCATGCCGGTCATCTCTTAAGGTCTTGACTTTACAAAGATGCTCTGACAAATCTTGTTCGGCGTTTTGAACAGTTTTATCCGTAATTCGACTAGTCGCAATGTCCGGAATGTAGCACAAGTCTTTGCAGGTTCTGAATAATAAAGTAAAGATACTGATTTTAGTAATACCAAGATTTGACATAGGACAGCATGCTCGAATATTCGAGGATATTTAAAATAAAAACAAATGAGCGGGGCTCCAGGTATCCCACGTTAATGTAACTCGTGGAAAAACAGCTGTCTGAATATCCATGTTAAAGGATCAACATGGAAACTGCTTTACATAATTCTTAATAAAAAAGACACAATGTAAGAGTTGCGCTTGTTTAAAGGAAACTATCTCAACAAGTATTAGCCAAAGTACAATTACACTACAGTTTCTTTAAATGTCAATTCATAAGTATAACATAATTTGTTAAAGTTGAAAAAATGCCATAACTTCATCACCATTAAACACACTGTGAACACATTCTGCAACATTAAACACTACATTTATTTAACTCGAACATTTTCAGAACGCCACGGTGGTGTAGTGGAAGATCGTCCGCCTTCAATGCGGGGTATCGCATATTAGATCCACGGTCGCTTAATTCCAAAGACTTTAAAAAGGTTCTAACGACTGACTCGCTGGTGTCAGGATAAATGAAACAAGAAAACTGGTAAATTACTCAGAAAATGCCGTGAAATAACTTAAAATTGTTGAAAGTGGCCTAAATAAGTCATGGAATATCTAGTTAAATACGTGTTATGAAAAAGAGGCATTTCTCTGTAACTGTTTCTTTCAGAAAAGAATATAAGTCAACTACATTTGCATACTTAACCCATACATGAAATTTCAAGACCATGCCTTGGTGAGGGGCTGTGTGATGTCTTAAAAATGCATTTGAATTTTCAAAAAATAGTATAACTTTGTAAATACTTATGTTTTCGAAAGGAAACAAAATAGTGGTCAGTTATTGTTTCACGATTAATTAACAAGATAGTGGTCTGCTAAATAGTTATGATAAACCCACAAGTTAGTGGTTAGCTTTATGTTAATGATAAGCCTAAAAGATAGTGCTATATATTCATGATTTTAAAAGAGGTCAGCAATAAATTCATGATTAAACAAGAAAATATTAGTCACCTTAATTTCTTGATAAACACACACAAATACTGGTCAGCTATATGTTCATGATTTACCAACAAGATGGTGGTCAGCTACATCTATATGTTCATGATTTACCAACAAGATGGTGGTCAGCTATAGGTTCATGATATACCAACAAGATGGTTGTCAGCTATATGTTCATGATTTACCAACAAGATGGTGGTCACCTACATATTCATGATTTACCAACAAGATGGTTGTCAGCTATATGTTCATGATTTACCAACAAGATAGTGGTCAGCCATATATTCATGATACACCAACACTATAGTGGTGAGCTATAATTTCATGATTTACCCGCAAAAAAGTGGTCCGTAATAAATTGATAAACCAAGAAAATATTGGTCAGCTTTATTTTCTAGAACATTCAAATAGTGGTTAGCTATATGTTCATGATATACCAACACTATAGTGGTAAGATATATGTTCATGATACATGAACATAGTAATGGTCTGTTAAATTTTAATGATGATCCCATATTTAACAATGTATGAAATACCAAGACCCTTCCTTACGCATTTCATTGGTTATGATATATTTATATTAATGATGTGACGAAGCGCTACAATTATAAGGAAGACAAGGGCGTGTATGTGCATTAAGAGTTATTATTATGAAAAGATAATTTGAGGCATTCCATGAGAAAACCAACATTATTGACACTGCGTAATGTTCCATCGAGAGCAGCCTGCGCTGATCTGGACCGACACATTCCGTCTCAGCGGGATGGAGGTATAGATTAATTATTCATGAAACAGAAAAGCCACAGGAGACTGATCCGGGTCGATACTTTACGAGTAGTCCACAATGTTGGATTTCTTGTGGGACGGCTCATTTGTCAGCTGCGATAATTCAGACTTGGGCTATCAATTCTAAGATCGTGAGTTGGAATTTAGATCAGTATTTTCCAACGATTGGTATTTTTCTCATGATATTTTACTCCGATTTCCAATCGTAATTGATTCATATCACAGAGTTTCCTTAGAACATTAGAAGTTTTGTTTATAAGCGTATCCTTACACCTGGGCATCAGTCGTCATGCTATCCCTGCTACCATCAGAGCCAAGAAGGGGAGTATTTGGTGAAACCAGACCAAGGATCGAAAAAAGGTTTCCCGCTCTCGAGGCTGGTGATCAAACCACTACACCACCGTAGCTGTTTTTCAACGATTGACAAACATAATTATGACAGCGTCATTCCTCTTCCACCAAATGGATCCATTGATTGATTCGAGATTAACGCCATTTTCAACAATTTTTCAGTTATATCCCAGTTCACCTGTCTCACACCAGTACTCCACACAACATACTTTCCAAGCAACTGGCTGCTTTTCCCCATAAATTGTTAGCCAATTGGTGGAAGACGAATGACGCTGATCAGAGTGAGTTTCCAAATGGATCAAATGTCTATGCATTGCACAGGAAGAATAACGTTTGAGGTACTGGTGCGAGAAAGTCAGCATAAATCTGTAGATTGAGTGTTGTGATAGACGTGTAAATTTGACCATGACTGCACGTTAAATCTATAACTGTTAACAATCTTATGTAGTGCAGCGGCTAAGAACATTTATTGTGCACTTTGTGAAGAAAGCACCATTTTTTGTGTACATATAGATTATTGTATTGTGGATTTTTTCAGATATGGAGCCATCGCGAATTTTACCTCTGAGCCGCCATTTTCCAAGATGGCCGCCAAGATGGCCTAAAAAAATTCATACTTTTACAAATACCCTATATATGTCAAAAATACACATACAAACCTAGAGTAAACAACTGCATATATGTTTCAGAACCCACACAATTGATTTATAATAGTTTTGGTCTTCTCATGTGCTTCAAATTCAAGATGGCGACTTAAAATGGCCGCCAAAATGCTATTTTTGCGATATATCTGCAAGTATTTTAGGTCTAATTGTCATTCAAGTGTTATAATTGCTACAAAAAAATCACGCAATTATACATAATTCGATACCTGGATGGCATTCATGTTATAAAGATAAGTAACACTGTGTTTCAATGTAGCATGTGTTCAGTATGACGTCACCAAGATGGCCGCCATTATAAATGTACAAGAAAATGAAATAATCACAAGAGTTGTATTACTGAACCAAATTAGACATGTGAGGTATCAAAATGACCGTATTAGTATCAGGAACACATATGGATAGCAATATATTCAATCTTAAACAGCAGAGGAGAGACAACAGAAAATAATTAGCTATTTGGTGTCAAAATGCTAGTTTTTAATCGAAATACATTTTGTATTGTAGTTCAATTAGCAGAATTTCGTCAAATAAAACTCAAATAAAGCAATTCAAATAATGATAAACACCGAAAAAAAACCCCAGCACATTCGTGTCTCAAAGGATATTGTAGATACACACTCAGCAATAAATCAATCATTTCTTTATTTTGTACAATACAGATTCCAGCTGATTTAACAAATATCTACCAACCTGTGATCCAGGGCCATGCAGACACTACATCCTACCAAATCATGGTCCTCACAAAACATGTCCATCAGTTTTCCATGATGTTTGGTACATGTCTCAGTTGGAAGGTCTGGTTTTCCTGTTTGACTACTTGCTGTCGTGGCGTGTCCAAACTCTTCCTTGTCGATAAACTGATGATCTTTCCCACCAGCCATTCGATTGTGAAACTTCAAACATGTCTTACAAAAGTACTGATTACAAGTTACACACAAAACAACGGCTTCCTTGTTGATATCATCCTCGGCACAAGAAGTACAAGGAAAATTGTGCGCGGTGTCCGATGTTAAACACGTCGCCATTTTGTATCTAGTTGTATACACACGTTTGTGTCGGTTTACCCTTACTCAAATGTACACGCATCTTGACGCATCCGAATCTGACGGCTTTACGAAACGCTGTTGGGAAAAAAGAAAAAAATGCTTTTGATAAGCGATTTCTCTGTTTGCCACACTGTTTTCAAACTCTATTCAGTTATTATACTTTTTGTTGATAGAAATGTTCAATATGTTTGCCCAGACGTTTAGCTAAGTTTGTGTATGTGGAAAAGGGTTAATCGTTAATATGGGTCAGATAAATGAGCATCGTATGTGACATATAAAGAAACTTTTGATAACACCGCTGATTTTCTACACTTCGAGAATCAATTATTGTATATGTCGGTTCAAATATATACATAAAGCAAGATTTATTTAGATTCAGAACACATACTATTAAAGAACTCTTCCATTGTACCAATTTCAAGTCTATTTTTAGAATTCCTTGGAAATTCCAATTATTTTATATCTACGGCTATTGCCGAGATATTTCGTCTAATTCCGTAAACAAACTATTGCATAACTACGGAATTCTTTATTCCCGTAACTAGCCGTACATTTTACTTCATCTGGCGACTTTTACGGAAAGCTTTAATCTCGCCGCATTTTTGAAAAACGTCCAGAAACACGCGAGATGTGTCCCATTTTCTTATTTTTCTTCAAATTTTTGACTAGAACTTCCTCGCAGTGTACATGATTAGTCGCCGGGCAGAAGCCCGCGACTTCTATTTTTAATAGGTTTTCTGAAATCACATGCGAGGGGGAATTATTATTAGAAAGAAACACATTTAGATGTCTTGAACATATTACAATTGTGTTTGTTTAAAAACACTAAGTAATGACACATCTAAAATGAAATAAATATTCCGATGTTTTAGGTATTTTCAGTTTCTTTATTTTGACTCGCATTTATGTTTTTTTGTTTTATTTACGAAGACAAAACAGTCCCTATTAGCTAGACCGGTATACTTTTTTTTACACTATATACTACATGTAATCAAAAGTCGATAACTACAAACCTTTACGTCGCAGTCTAATTTGTTTACTTACGCGCACCTGCGTGACTCGCGAATACCAACTGCGTAGATCAATCTCCTTTGCAGAGAGCCGCTCTTTACACTCACTTACAAATAGTAAATTATAGGTGATTTAAAATGTTTATTTGGTTCGAAACAAATGAAGAAAAGAACAAACCGAGATAAACTGGTTTTAATGGAAAAATGACTTTGAACGAACACTCTCTGCCTATAAAGAGAGTTTCAAGAACGACACCTCTGCGAATAAGAAAGAATCGGGTCTTTCGTACAAAATTATTTCGTCCTTGACAATTTTAAATGTGTCATTTAATTCCCTAAAGGCATATTGCTTCCGATCTGCATATTGTTATGCATCATTGACACAAGGGCGCTCATCATAATATAATTTTAAAACATGAGTAGTTTGTTGTTTTCATTATAAAAAAGGAAGGAAAGAATTAAAATAAATGACATGTTGTAGGGCTCAGTTTATGTTCGAAATTAAGTTTAAATTATACAACAATTTCAATGAGATTTAACTGTTTAGTTGATATTATATTTCGAAGGTGGTCTAATTTATAAATATTGGACTACATTTCAACATTTGTTAAAGTATGATATAATTAGGATGCTAAGCTTATATCATTTTGAGAAAAAGAGAAAACTCATGTCTTCAGCTATTTAACCCTTATCTCATTGTTTTAAAAGTAGATTGCTGCAAAGGTGTTCACTGTTGACTTTAAAAGAGGAAAGGTAAAATGACGTGCTATTGCATGCAAATCCTAAATTGTCTGTTTTGTGGTTTTATTGAAAAATAATAAAATTCAAATATTCTGACAAACATCTTGAAAAGTGTATGTGGAATTCACAAATCTTATAATTATTCCTTAATGAAAGCACTGTATACATATTGACTAATGATTGGCAAGATTACTCATTTCAATTACTGTTTATGATCAATAATTAGTTGGTTGTGTGTATGGTCAACCTACTTTGGAATGGAGATTGATCATAAACAATGAAAGGCTTCAATTATCATTCACTTCGTTGACCAAAACAATGCAAGTTATGATACATTTTCACTTGACCCCACCCCTGATGTTCCAATATGCCCCTAAGTTGATAACTGTTTATTCAACTACTATAATGTTAGTGTTATGCATAACTGCACTATGGATATCCGGCGACATTGATGCGTTGCATCAACTTTCTCTTGTACTTCAGTAGAGAAAACAATGCCCGATTCTATTTAACTTTATTGAACTTTCTACATGTTTGAAATTGTTTCATATTTTAACATTGTTAACATGTTTTCAATTTCTACTTCATAACTTTCTACGTGTAGACTATGCATATACAGCACTAGTCTACTAGTCTACTAGTGAACTTGTTTCATCTCGGAAACTATGATACCATAAAAGATGCCTACTGTATCATTTTATATGTATTCTTTGGTGGATATTTAATCTGACAACAACATTTAATAATTGCGCGCGTTTCTTGTGACTCAGGTGACGCCACAGAGCGTAACCGTTAATACCGTTCATTGCTTTGTTTTTTATTATCAGAAGCATGAATGACGTAGACATTTTGTAATATGACGCTGTTGATGTCAATTAATAATCATTATCACATGACAATGCTTGTATCCCATGTAATATATACCCATTACGTATTTCTTTATATACAACGTGTGTAATATAACATGACCTATTACTAGGAAAATGACGTCACGTCAGCGTTTTGACGTCATACGTTAGTCACTTTGGCGCCAAAACGCGTAAATTTCATCTAGAAATATTGTAATCGTTAAATACATTTTTATAGAAATACGCCTCATAAGTCACTTTATGTGATAGATATAATATCTCATGAGTGTTATTTATTATCACTTTTAATAAACTAAGCTGAATATGATCTCGGAATAATTATTTGTGGCATTGTTATACGGTTTACTGACGAAATTAAAATAGCTTTGGAAAACCCGATTTTCTTTGTGTGTTTCGTCATGTGATAAAAAGAATCTGACATTCGTTGTCATTTCATGAATAGTTTTATTAAACTCGTCCAAGATATTTGTTATTAAGCTCGCCACAGGCTCGCTTCATAACAAAAAATCTTGAACTCGTTTAATACAACTTTATATGAACTGACAACTCATGTCAGATCCTATATTTATTGCATAAAATCTATGTTTTACGCCCGCTTAAGGGATACAGAAACATTGCAAAAACCGGGCGTATTCCAGACTGTATTCATAACTGACATAAACATCAATGGCTGGGTGAATAGCGAGTTGTGTTAGTTGGTTCCAGACTGTATTCATAACTGACATAAACATCAATGGCTGGATGAATAGCGAGTTGTGTTAGTTGGTTCCAGACTGTATTCATAACTGACATAAACATCAATGGCTGGATGAATAGCGAGTTGTGTTAGTTGGTTCCAGACTGTATTAATAACTGACATAAACATCAATGGCTGGGTGAATAGCGAGTTCTGTTAGTTAGTTCCAGACTGTATTCATGACTGACATAAACATTAATGGCTTGGTGAATAGCGAGTTGTGTTAGTTGGTTCCAGACTGTATTCATAACTGACATAAACATCAATGGCTGGATGAATAGCGAGTTGTGTTAGTTGGTTCCAGACTGTATTCATAACTGACATAAACATCAATGGCTGGATGTAGAGCGAGTTGTGTTAGTTGGTTCCAGACTGTATTCATAACTGACATAAACATCAATGGCTGGGTGAATAGCGAGTTTTGTTAGTTGGTGCCAGACTGTATTCATAACTGACATAAACATCAATGGCTGGGTGAATAGCGAGTTGTGTTAGTTAGTTCCAGACTGTATTCATAACTGACATAAACATAAGCATAACTCTAGATAAGAAGAGTATGTACCCCAAATCCTTAATTGACTCTTAAACCCTTTGTTATGGGTACTCAAACGAATCTTCTCAGTACAGTGAGACGATTCTTTTGAATACCTACAATATAGTGTTTAGTGGAGTCATAAGAGAGATATGGATTGGCAAAGAACAGTTCACTCCTCCTTATCTAGTCCTCTGCATAAGCCAGGTAAAACGACCTGCTACCATCCTGGTGAATGGTCATACAACGAACTGCACATTTGATGCTTCTGTACTATTCAAATCTATATAAAGATGAAGTGTGTGACTAAACCCACCTAAGGTCCTTTTTCACCTGTGTAGACCCGGATGAAGGAGCACATCCGAAATATCTTATCTTAAGCTGCTACATACAGCTATATATCAAGCATTTGGGGTTTGTATATTATCTATAACAGCAAATGCAATCATGAAGAAAGTTTGGGACTATTACTGAAATATTTCAAACCATTTTATAAATACCGGATAACATTATTAAAGTAATGACAACTGTTCAGTATTTATTAAGATTAGTGATGTACATTACAAGGTGTTATATTTTAATTTAAATGAATAATGTACAATATACAACACTGTTCAAAGATTTATACGTTTGTTTCTATTGTTTTTGTTTTGAACATCCGTCCTGGTCTCTGGATAGGTTGGTCACACGCTGAAAATATAAAACGACACGTGATCCTACAGTATGCGACTACTGAATACGTTTCTTCAATGTAACAGAACTAATATGTGAATTTAATCAGGTTAAAATCTTAAGTCAGATCGTAGATATGTGACACTAAACTAAAGATTTACCGCTTCAAAGTATCAAATAATATCAAGATAGTATCTATCTTCTAAGTATACACATTTGCTGAAAACTTGGAACACATCACATATTTAGTAGTCAGTATGATACGCTTCACGAGACAATTAACGTTATGGACTCTGCGTAATGCATATATCAAGATCAGCCTGCGCAATCCGCGCAGGCTAATCCGGGCAGACACATTCCGTCTCAGGGGGATAGAGGTATAAAGTAATGATTCCTGAAACAGAACATCCACAGGAGGTGAAACTTGTCTGTCCGGGTTAGACTGCGCGGCATGCTAAGGCTGATCCGGGTCGATACTTTACGCAGATATCACAATGTTGGTTTTCTCATGGAACGGCTCATATAACTATGCCGACCTTGATACCTTCTATTAATACTTTTCCTTAATCTTCTTTTTAAAAATGTTCACCACGAGGCATTCATGTATACATATACAAGTCTTACTTATCTTAGTGGTCATCTCGGTTAACCCTTCCCACTTACAGACGCTTTATGACACGTAGTAGACAGCGTGTTGAAAACATTGTGACAAAAGATAAAATGAGCAATTTCTCTTTGTACAGTGTTTTCAACTCTTTTCAGTAATTACTCTTTTATTCTATTCATTTTTAGAGGTTTTTCATGTTTTGCCAAGATGTATTCAAACTTGTCTTCTGCAGAATGTTTGTATACGACAAATTGTTGAGCAGCCACATGAATTTTAACCAAAACATCTTGATTTGACTTGTATTAAGCAGCGGCCTTTGTTCAGCAATCCTATTTTAACTCTCCTAGGTTTGGTGACTACCTAAGACAAGTTTTACTATTAAGTATGATAAATTAAAATTAACCAAAGTAAGAGACAACGGAACTACACTCCTTTTGAATCATTTCTAGTAACAAATTAAGGTTTTATTCTTTCTTTCCTATATCAATTCAGTCACCAATGTATGAATTCTTTCATTCCTATATTAATTCAGTCACCAATGTATTTATTTTTTCATTCCTATATCAATTTAGTCACCAATGTATTTATTCTTTCTTTCCTATATCAATTCAGTCACCAATGTATTTATTATATCGTTCCTATATCAATTCAGTCACCAATGTATTTATTCTTTCATTCCTATATCAATTCAGTCATCAATGTATTTATTCTTTCATTCCTATATCAATTTAGTCACCAATGTATTTACTCTTTCATTTCTATATCAATTCAGTCACCAATGTATTTACTCTTTCTTTCCTATATCAATTCAGTCACCAATGCATTTATTATATCGTTCCTATATTAATTCAGTCACCAATGTATTTATTTTTTCATTCTTATATAAATTTAGTCACCAATGTATTTATTCTTTCTTTCCTATATCAATTCAGTCACCAATGTATTTATTATATCGTTCCTATATCAATTCAGTCACCAATGTATTTATTCTTGCATTCCTAATTCTATTCAGTCACCAATGTATTTATTCTTTCATTCCTATATCAATTTAGTCACCTATGTATTTATTCTTTCATTCCTATATCAATTCAGTCACCAATGTATTTATTCTTTCTTTCCTATATCAATTCAGTCACCAATGTATTTATTATATCGTTCCTATATCAATTCAGTCACCAATGTATTTATTCATTCTTTCCTGTATCAATTTAGTCACCAATGTATTTATTCTTTCATTCATATATCAATTCAGTCACCGATGTATTTATTCTTTCTTTCCTATATCAATTCAGTCACCAATGTATTTATTATATCATTCCTATATTAATTCAGTCACCAATGTATTTATTATATCGTTCCTATATAAATTCAGTCACCAATGTATTTATTCATTCTTTCCTATATCAATTTAGTCACCAATGTATTTATTCTTTCTTTAATATATCAATTCGGTCAGCTATGTATTTATTCTTTCATTCCTATATCAATTCAGTCACCAATGTATTTATTCTTTCATTCCTGTATCAATTCAGTCACCAATGTATTTATTATTTCTTTCCTATATTAACTTAGTCACCAATGTATTTATTATATCGTTCCTATATCAATTCTGTCGCCAATGTATTTATTCTTTCTTTCCTATATCAATTCAGTCGCCAATGTATTTATTCTTTCATTGCTATATCAATTTAGTCACCAATGTATTTATTCTTTTATTCCTATATCAATTTAGTCACCATTGTATTTATTCTGTCTTTCCTATATCAATTCAGTCACCAATGTATTTATTCTTTCATTCCTATATCAGTCACCGATGTATTTATTCTTTCATTCCTATATCAATTCAGTCACCAATGTATTTATTCTTTCTTTCCTATATCAGCCACCAATGTATTTATTCTTTCATTCCTATATCAGTCACCAATGTATTTACTGTGTTGTTTATATGCGGGAAATAAATAATCATTATTGAAAACCATGTGAACACACAGATTAGCAACATTGCCAATGGTCCCGATATTAAACATGACAACAAAAACACTTTTAAACTTACGAGTGTTGTGAGGCACCAACACTGTATCGGATAGAGAAATGCCCCAAAGCTGGTAGAGTTTCTGGTTGATCTCGTCCACGTATTTCTGAGAGATGTTTGGTTTACGAGTTCTTACACCGAACATATAGTCATCACACATACCGGGATGCACAGATTGTTTAACACAGCCCCAAGTGATTGCGTAGTTAGTATAGTCCGTACACATGCTGACCAGTGTACCTGACCATAGGTCACCTGCAATAAAAAAATGTCTTTTTCCGATGACCTCTCATCTTACTCATCCTTAAACTAGATTTATTGGGTATTTATGCCGTTTTTCAAAAGTGAAAGTACGCTTAGTCATTGTCCCTGGATGACAAGTAAAGCGAGTGCATCCGGAGATGGAAGGGATTATTTCATAAAAAGATTGTCAAATTCGGCGTGTGGGTCATTTCTTAATAAAATAACGGAAATATCTGCCCGAAACAAAGATAATGCAGTGCAGTATGTCAATATGACTTCAATTCGAGATATTGAGTATTCTGTGAAGATTAAAACAATGTATTTTAAAAGAAGTCGCCTGTAATAATCCTACAGATGTAACTAGTAAATGTATTTACAATATATCTATCACATGAGCCACTACACGGAAAAAACAACGTTCTGAATTATACGACTAATTAAAATCTAAATCGGTCATTAGCGGTAGAACCTCTAAGGGTTAACTTTCGCATGGCATGGCTCATATGACAACGTCTAGATTACCTCTAGAGTTAACCCTTTCCCACCTATAGACGCAGTTTGAAGCATCTGCAGCAGACGAATTTTGAAAACATCGTGACAAATGGAGAAATTGGTCAAAACGAGCAATTTCTCTTTTTGCCACAATGTTTTCAACTTTTTTCAGTAATTAAACCTACAATTATAGAGGTTTTCCATAATTTTGAGAATACATTTTCAAAGTGGTCTGCTGCAGATTTGCTGTATGTGGGAAAGGATTAACTGCTTTTTATACAGGTTTGTACGGTGTGAAAGTTCAATTAATTTAAAAAAAATGTAAACTATTGTAAACTCTAACAGACATCGCAGGTACATGGGAAAAGGTTAAGAAAAGGCTATATCAAAAGACCTGATGTATTTACCAATTTGATCCACCGCTTTAAAGACTGCTGGTGATGTCGTTGAAGTGACTTTTGCTTTCGTAGTTGTACATGATCCGTCTTTCCTGGTGTGTACAATGTTACATGGTTTATTAGGTCTTTGAATAGTTTTCGTTTAAAATTTGCATAAAGAAGGTGTTAAAGGTGCTTGAACTCCAGATTATAGATAGTATAGTGAAAGTTTTAAAACTGTTCAAAAGTTGTCATGAAATAATAGAACAAAAATTCTGGGATAAAATTAAAGTAATAAATTTCACTTTCCAGTACAATAAATATCTAAATATTGATCGTTTATGCTTTATTTTCACTGACTTGTTAGCCAATTTGTGAACATTTTCATGGCATTCAATTGACCGTTTTTCCACATTTACTGCTTAATAGTTTTTTCTATTTATTACTTACTTTGTTGTCACTATTAGCAACGTTTGCAGAAGTTTCAACATTTAAACATTTTGATCTCCATCTTGAGTTCAGTACCGTTAACAATAAAAATAGCATCTAATAACGAATAGGGCATTTAACGAATTATTATGTTAAGTAATTTATCTTAGACAAGTGAGTGGCTATTTTAGACAAAAAGCAATTGCGAAAGAATTCTAAGCCTTATTTGTCTTTTTATAACAGTGACACAAAACTGAAACATATAAAAATGTTTCCTTTTGGAATTCATACCAAAGAAAATGGTCAATTTCGATAATTTGTAGACCCCTGGCCTGTTATAGGTACTCTATATAATTGACACAGTAGCAACATAACACATACTATAAGTACATTTGTGGAGACTTACACAAGCTTTCATTGGCTGATCATATTTAATGCATGACCTAAACATTATATGAATTTGCTGACATATTCATTTCGAATTAACCAGCGTACCTCCATTTTTCGTCAACAGTAAAACCATGTGGATCCGGACTGAATGTGTATGTCCAATCTTTAAATGCGTTTCCACCTTTCCATGTGCAAGGCTGTTCTATGGCGTAAAGATACCATTTTCCCATGGACTGAAACAAGTAATATACACAATAGGGACAAAACATACAGCTACCTTTTTAGAGCAGTATGAGAACATCGTTTAATCATTTCTGAAAGTTTTTAGGGCAGTATGAGAACATCGTTTAATCATTTCTGAAAGTTTTTAGGGCAGTATGAGAACATCGTTTATTCATTTCTTAAAGTATTTAGGGCATTATGAGAACATCGTTTAATTATTTCTGAAAGTCTTTAGGGCAGTATGAGAACATCGTTTAAATATTTCTGAAAGTGTTTAGGGCAGTATGAGAACATCGTTTAATTATTTCTGAAAGTATATAGGGCAGTATGAGAACATCATTTAATCATTTCTTAAAGTTTTTTGTTCAGTATGAGAACATCGTTTATTCATTTCTGAAAGTTTTAGGGCAGTATGAGAACATCGTTTATTAATTTCTGAAAGTTTTTTGGTAATATGACATCATCGTTTATTCATTTCTGAAAGTTTTTGGTGCAGTATGAGAACATTGTTTATTTATTTCTGAAAGATTTTGGTGCAGTATGAGAACATCGTTTATTCATTTCTGAAAGATTTTAATGCGGTATGAGAACATCGTGTTTTGATTTATTTACATAGATTTTTCATCTTTTGACAAGATGTTTTCAAAATTAAAGGTTAATGTAAGATTTGTTTGAGCACATTTATTTTGTTTTAAATTTCTTTCATCAATATTCTACGGATTGATCTAATATAGAATATAAATGCATAATTACCTTATGCAAATCAAAGTTATCCATTCCCTTTTGCCACTCTTTGAGTCGGGTCGTGTCGGTGGACCCGATCTTTACGATAACTAAAAGGAGAAAGACGACGGCCAACTTCATTCTGACTCTGATGTACGTTCACAAACATACTAATTTTGATCTGAGTATATATAGGAGACACACTACCGTGGAGTCTTTGATGTTGCAAAACATAAGCCATTAAATGTTTTAAATTGTCTGTATTTTTACTAATGAGCTATTGTGTGTAGTGATCGAATACCGGTACAAAACATTTATTTTAATCTTTTCAGATGTATTAATGCGTTACTGAACGCTCAATTCAGACTTCGTTTTGTATAAAACAAACAAGATCGTCGTAGACAGTGTATTTATAATTGGCATTTCTTTTATTTCACAGAATGGAAATGAACCAATATGACTCTGTTTCTTATAAGAATGTTATTCTTAAAAGACTGTCAAATTATTCAACCATTTAGGTAATTATTTTATCGACTTAATGAACATTCAACATCAATCGCAGTAAATGAAGACAAATGACATGTTAACCCTTTCCAACATACAAGAAATCTGCAGTAGACGACTTCGAACATATTTTTAAAAAAAAAGGAAAATCTCTATAATTGAATGAATAAACAATGACTAAAAGAGAGTATTGTAGAAAAGGGAGAAATAGCTCATCATGAAAGCGTCTGTATAAGGGAAAGGGCTAAATACAATGAGAGTAGTTATTGGGCGGGATGAACTTATACAGTTTAATTTATGGTATTACAGTATCCTTTTGTTCTAGTGAATCCCCGTGGTCTCCTTTCATCAATCAATCACATCGTATTTCGTTTAATTACCGGTTTTTTAATTGCACGTAACATATTTCAATCTTAAAGGCATACTAGCTCTTAAAAAGTATCTTAGCCAATTCAATCTTTTTGGAATTGTCAATTAAAAGCATACATGAAATAGTCTTATTTCAACTGCATTGTTTTTACCTTTTCTGTAATATCTCTAGATAAATACCACATTGTTAAATTGTTTCCGGCTTTTTTAGTGCGACAGTAATAATATCACTGGACGCTCCATCACGTGAAAATGGTTTGCGGCATGCTTAAATAAGCAAGGGGTGTTAACAATTATGCAGACATATGGATATACGTGCATAGCGTGAAATTATATTTGAATGAAAAAAACCACAGATACACATGTACAGAAGTCATACAAACCAATTATCGAACTCAATATAATAGTTATTGATTTGTTACTGTCTTTGAGTACAAACAGAGTTACCATACATATCTACGAAATTATTGATAACCTCATTTCATCGTCGCGTGTTAACTGGTCTTATACATTAATTTCAAAGTGCAAAAGAGTCTTTACATGAGCTCGACCTTGGGTGAAATAATCCTTTGACTTTGGTGGCCAGTGTGGCTTTCCAAAGGTAATTCATAAATGTGTGGAGCTATCGTTACTTGCGTTAAAATACTTGCCGACACACGACCTTTGCAACTTACGACGCTTCAACGGCTTGGTTTTACAAATGTACCTACACCATAGGGTTCTACGTTATGCTGTACGTCATAACATCAACGTCAAATCACACACGACACGTGTGATGCGTTGGTATACCGGTGTGGCATAACATGTTGTATGTCTGTGAGATCGTGTATGTATCGTACAAATGCGCATTCGCCAAACTTCGCGAGACTTCCGGCTGGTCTCGTGTTTTTCACTGTCTTTGCAATTCCACGCTACAATTTCTCTATTTAGTCTATTTAGTCCCCTATACACATAACTCATGTCTGGTGCCTGTCGATCCTCTGGTCGGACATATCCGAATACAATTATGTGTCAATATCTGATACTATACTGTGAACAGCAGAAGACAATTCCTGGCAATTGTAAAACGTTTTCCTTCAAAGTAGACTTTACTACAAGAAATAAAAAACGAAATATATCGGCAACATTCGTTCTTGGTGGGATTGAAGTTAAGTTTCAGCATCAAGATAGTAATTCCATGTCTCGTCTCTTGTCACAACATGGTACAATCATTCGTCACCTTCTCGACGAAAGCGGTTTCGTAACTTCCTCGACGCATTCAAACGTCTCTGTTTGTTGTCATCAGTAAGTAGGCGATGTATCCATATCGCACTGACTTTTTAAATGTAACTGTCAGAACTCGATGACCAATGCCATAACTGTACTTGTTACATTACAGACATAAAGCACCGTCACTCGCCTGTTGTTATAGACGACATCCCTAATTTCTGTCACTAACGTCATGTCCACAAACGTTTATTTAACGACCCGTTAAATTCTCATCTACTAGAGAACTTTTTCCACGGAAACTATGATACCATAACAAAATGCGTTAAAACATTTTCTTCGTTGTAGATGCCTGCTGTATCATTGTATATGTTTGCTTTGCTGGATATTCAAGCTGACAACAACATTTAATAATTGTGCGCGTTTCTTGTGACTCAGGTGACGCCACAGTGAGCAACCGGTATTAACGTTCAATGCTTTGGTATTTATTATCAGAATCATGAATGACGTAGACATTTTGTAATATGACGCTGTTGACGTCAATCAATATTCAATAATTTCTGTGTCAAAATATCTTATTTAAAAACTGTTCAATTTCACTAAAGTATCTTACTTATTAGCTGAAAATGATACCAGCCCCGCTTAAATGGACATTCGTCCTGTGAAGAATGTGATCAAGATCTGTGATGAATGTGATTTGTGATAAAATGAGGACCTATGTCTCAAACGTCATTTAAAATGGTGGACAGGGACTATCGCAACCTTTGCATTTAATCATTTAAATTTGGTCTGGTGCAGGAATAAAACTACTCTGAAGCGTTTACAGCTAAGGGTCCTTTGGTCGCTGTCTTCATCTTTTTAAAATCTGAAACCATATTGTAATATTCGGGGGAAATTCATCTAATATAAAGCCGCAATAGCTCAGCAAGGGCTTTCAATAAAGGGGTTTGGGTGAAAGTTGTTGTAACGTGGTAGGATTAGAAGTAGAGAATGCCAGTAGACACATGTTCTGTGAAGAGGGGCCCCGTGATGTAACTGAAATATCTTTTAAAATGGCGTTGAACTCGAATCAACCAAATTAATATGATCCATTCCATGAGAAAACCAACATTATTGACTCTGCGTAATGTATTGACCCAGATTAGCCTGCGCAGTCCTCGTAGGCTAATCCGGGCCGACACACTGTCTCAGGGGGGAATAGAGGTATAGATTAATGATTCCTGAAAATCCACAGAATGCGAAGAGTGTCGTGACGGTTACCCTGCGCGGCATGCTTAGGCTGATCCGGTTCGATACTTTACGCAGAGTCAACAATGTTGCTTTTCTCGTGGAACATCTCATATGTATTCGAAATTGTAATTACTTAAATGAGAAATATCTCATTCTAAGAAAGTTTTCAATTTTCTTTCCCTATAATATGTCCATTGTGTCAGATTACGTGTGTATGAAGGAAATGGTTAATCTCACACATCAACATAAAAGGTAATTAAGCGACATTACGAATCGATGATATATCGATGAAGTGTTTGCTTTTGTCAATTTTCAATTGTCGTTAATTCTAACACTATTGACACTTTCTCTTCTATACACAAAGAAGGATTTGAGCGTGATCTAAATGCAGTATATCACTCTAAATTTCCGGAACTATTTTTGGCTGTTGAAATTCCTACGTTTGGCTTGACATTTTATGAATGAAGTCACGAGCTTCTGTTGTAAATGCCGTTTGGAAATTTGAATTGTAACGTTGACGTTAGTGTTTTAAATGACGTCATTCACGTGTTTTACCAATATTTTTGGCGCGGTCGAAAACGTTGTGTTTTAATGAGACAGTAACAAATTGCCCATGATGAGTTTAAGAACAATTGAAAAAGTTATAATACAAATAAAATGTTCATAGACTGTTGATATAACTGATTTCAAAATGTTTTGTTAGTTGAATAAATCGAATATTTCCAAAACAAATGTAATGGGGAGTAAAGATGGAATAGCCTACACGAGATTTTATCAAGGAAAACAACGATGTCAAAACATAGTTCACCCTTAATTTGTATCCCTTTAAGTTATAAAAAAGTGCTAGAATTAAAATAGATCTCATTTTGAGTGATATACCGGCTCTTACATCACGATTTGTCGTTCAGGTGTGTATAAATTAATCACTCAGGCCATTCGGCCTTCGTGATTAATTACTACACACCTGAACTCCCAATCGTGATATACGAGCCGGTATATCACTCAAAATGAGATCACGATGTGTCGTTCAGGTGTGTATAAATTAATCACTCAGGCCATTCGGCCTTCGTGATTAATTACTACACACATGAACTCCCAATCGTGATATACGAGCCGGTATATCACTCAAAATGAGATATATTTAGGAAATAGAAACTCGTGACTTCATTCATAAAATGTCAAGCCAAACGTAGTAACGCATGCGCACTAAGAAACGTTGTATGAAAAATACACGGGAGGGAATTTCAACAGCCATAAATAGTTCCGGAAATTTAGAGTGATATACTGCATTTAGATCACGCTCAAATCCTTCTTTGCGTATAGAAGAGAACTTGTCAATAGTGTTTGAATTTCTAATTATATCTAAATATCGTGGCCGATTGGCGAAAACAACCATGTACTTCATTTAAATTATTAGGCTCAAGCACATGTAATGGGTGTAAAGGAAGATCGTCGTATGCACAACGTACCATCTTACCATAGTGGCGTTTGTACATCTATAAATACTGATGAAGACATGAGAGCCGTTCAACGAGAAAACCAACATTATGTACTCTGCGTAATGTATCGACCGCGATCAGCCTGCGCAATCCGCGCAGCCTAATCCGGACCGACACATTCCTTCTCAGGGAGATAGAGGTATAGATTAATGAATCCTGAAACAGATAATCCAAAGGAGGCGAAAAGCGTATGTCCGGGTTTGCCAGCGCGGCATACTTATGCTGATCCCGGTCGATACTTTACGCAGAGTCCACAATGTTTTTTTTCTCGTGGAACGGCTCATATTTTTATAATATGCACATAATCAACCTCACACGGTAACGTCGTGCAAAATCTAACATTCGGGACTTTGCGACCAGCGGAGGTCAGATCAGAGTGTGAATCCATGGAATTTGATCAGGATCTTCCCTGTTTGTTACTTCATCACACAATAACCATTGAAACCCTCCAAGAAACTGTATGTAAAAGTATGATTGTAAGTATTTAAAAAAAAAATCCCTCTGACGACTGGGTAATTGAGCATCCGCGTAAAAACTGAACTAATCATTCTTTTTCCATATATGCCGTGCTGTACCAAAAGCAAGGCCTGTCTCTTTTTGAGGATAAGAATAAACATCAAAGCGCATCTATACCATCTTGTCTAAATTAAACAGGTATGCCATAGGAAAGCTTTTTGAATGCGCTGTGACTTACGAGCGAATAGTGTAAAGCCGGAATCATACTGCTCGACAGCGCAAGGTGCAATGGAATGAGTGTGTTTGAATTCAGACTGTTTTCAGAATTCGGAATTTATTTATTTATTCATCCTCCTCGTGGGAGATTTGTTAACATCAAAAGAAAATATAATATATACATACACAATATGATAGAAGAAAAGAAAATATAGTTACATCCAGCGTCTAATGCTTATAGCGACATGCCGAGTCTGATATTCAATATATAAATATACTGGCTGCAAATCATATTCAGATACTGTGGTTCTCACAAATGTGAATACACATTTGTAAAAATCATAGTTCTGCTCGATGGAAATATTTTCCTGCCTTGCGCCTAGTAATGCACAAGCAAAATCTACTTTTCCTAGCCTAGTTAAGTGCATCGCATTTTCCCTTCCAAATGTTCGAGATTTCATGACGAACGCGCCGTTTCCATGCATATTTAGACAGAGTTTCCGCGTTTTCTGAAAAGCAATATAAAATGTCAGTCATTAGATATTTTGCAGTGATCTGGTACATATCCGGTATAAAACCTTTCATCGTTTTTGGATCTTTTATGTAAGTAAGTAGTCTTCGTGTAAATATTTGCCTAGTAATAGAATTTGTGTTAAGAGTCGATATTTTGTGCACAAAACGTAGTTTCCTATCCTCTACCTGACTTGACAGTCGATTTAAACCTAGCATTGACTCGCTCATGTCGGAACGGGTTAATTTTGGAAATTGCTGTATTGACTTAACTATATAATGCTGTGTCCTATTTATCTGATCTACGTCCGTAGTTTTAAGATCGTTCCATAACTCGCTGCCGTATAATATGGTTGGTTTTATTACCTTATTATATATGTTACACACGGTTAACGGGTTTAGGGTTTTAGGCTGGATTCCATACCCAAGCATAGCATGATAGACATTTTTACCCTTTTTACACCGATCTATTATTTTAGATTTACAGTTTTTACCATAACCAGCGTCCAATATCATACCTAAATGGGTAGAAGAGTCTGTTCTTTTCAGTTCCTCGTCCTTATATTTAACTGTGTACGGTAACTGCATCATCCTACGATAGGAAAATGCAAAGGTACACGATTTATCAGTGTTTATTTCAAATTTAAACTTTTCTGCGTATTGTTGTACAATATTTAATTGGTTTTGTAATGCTAATGGACTGGTAGTTACGATACTTATATCGTCTGCTAGAGTAGGATTTCCCGCTGGAACGCTTCCAACCGTTGCACCATACCCTGACCTTTCAAGGTCATCAAGGAGGTCATTAATAAACAAGGTGTAGTAGAATCCTGATAAAACTCCTCCCTGACTGACGCTACGGTTTACGTTAATAGGCACTCACGTCCCATGTGACGTTTTAACATACGTTTTAAGGTTCCGATAACTATCATTTAGTGTCTTCCATACTTTGTTATCAATTCCTAAATCTAACAATTTCGCAAAAAGAGCATCGTGCCAGACCGAATCGAACGCGCCTTTAATGTCTAACTGGGCTACATATACATTGCTTTTTAGTTCTAGATTATGATATATCGTTTCTTGGAGATTAAAGCCCGCCGTAATACAGCTAAATCCTTTTTGAAAACCTTGTTGTTGTTTATTTGGGAAGGAAGGAAAACGAATTTGATTAAGTCTGTTAGCGATAACTCTTTCAAAAACTTTGCATACAGCGGACATGAGAGACACCGGCCGATAACTTTTCGGATCAGTTTTGCTCTTTCCATTACCCTTATATATCGGGATTATGTAACTCTCTCTCCAGCTTTTTGGACACGTACATTCATTAAGTATTTTGTTAAATAGTAACTTTAACGCCATTACTACCGGTTTTCCCCCATTTATAATATGTTCATTTGTAATCCCATTTGGTCCTGGTGCCTTTTTACGTTTCAATGCCTTTCGTGCTATGATAATTTCCTCCTCGGAAATTTCTTTGAAGGCTCCTAAAGACTTATCAGTTTTAGTAGTATTCCTTACTTTATCTCGAATATCACTTTCGAACCTTGTACAGGGTTCGGCATATCTAAATTCAAAGAGTTTCTCGTAATATTTGGCGAATCCGTCCGGTATTTCATTATCAGTGAAAGTTTGACCGTTTACAAGTATTTTCTCAATTTCTCTACTTTGCCTGCCTTTAAAGTTTCTCATGCATTTCCAGAATAGCTTGTTATCTACGCCCGCAGCCTTATCTAAACCGCTTAAAAGTATTTCTGTATACTTGCTTGATTTATTCCGTTGTACCTTTCTAAAGGCTGCCTTTTTCTGTTTGTTTTGCATATATGAAGGATGTTCGCAGTTTCTAGGTTTACCCACATCTTCCCACGCACTTCTAGCGCGTTTAGCAATTGAGTGATTTTCTTTAACTTTTGCGTTCCAATAAGGTTTTGTATGTTTGTTACACTTGACTATCGGTAAGCAATTATTTGCGCATGTTTTAATTATTAAGTCTATCTTTTTATATAGTTCATCGGTGTTCTTGATTTTGCCGATTTCGTTTAACCTAAATTGATTGTCAAGTTCGTACTGGTATGTATTTATATGATCAAATTCCGCCTTTTCCCATGCAATATTTGGTTTATTTTGTGGCGTAGATGATTTTCTTGATGTACAATTATCGATAGTAATTGAGTACGGTAGATGGTCCGATGTCGTAACAAGGTGTTCATCCATGATATCAAAATGAGACACGTATTCCAGCGTGTCACATGTGACTAATACATGATCTATCTTTGTTGTTAGGACAGAAACTATAACCAGCAGTATTCCATCGTGTTTGCATATTTAATGGAACAAGGCTATAACGGTGTACAAAATCATATAAAGCAATAGATTTGAAGTGTCTGCTCATTGAATCTAACTTAGCGTTAAAGTCCCCACCTATTAGTAATACGACCATAGTCACTGTAAAATGCAACCATAGCTTCAAGCTCGCTTAATGTATCCATGTAAAGTATACGATCACCATCGGCTGGTAGGTATACACCAAACACATATAGTGTTTCACAGTTAGGCTTTTTAAGCTGCAACCCAATTATTCTATTACTGTAGCTTGTTTCAATCTTGGAAACATACTTTTCTATTGTTTTATTGACTAACAAGGCAATACCAGCCCGACCATATACTGGATTTCCGTTTAAGAGTTTTGGCTCACTACACATCGCATAGTATGTGTATCGGGAATTAATGCTTTCTAAAAATGACACAGAAGATGGTAATAACCTATGTTCGGATATAATCGCGATATCCATTCGTTTACTATCAAGTATGTTTGACAATGCAACGGAAGAAGACATGATACCCCTAACATTTCATATGAGAATATTTGTTGTCATGGTTACTAAATAAAATAACAGAATATTTGCTTTATGTTCATTATTCATTTTAGCCATGTATATTAACGCGATTGATGCCAGCTATCTATATCATCATTCCAACTATCATGCGTTGAACCCCACACAGTTTGATCATTTCTGTTTACAAATTATTCGTTGAAGAAGGTATTTTCTAGGTGTTATTCAAGCAATAGTACGAGAGTATTGATCAATAATAAGCACATCAAACCCTGTTTAAAATACGATTACTATTTATATCCCTTTTGGACATATGGACGGAATTCATATGAATGTTTGCATGAAGTTGTTACAGTAATGCGTTCCCGGGCTGTTTCAACAGGCATTGATACCGAAGTTAGTTTCTCATTTTGCCACGATCTTGTGTGCTCGGGCTGAGATATAGGGAAAGTGTTTGACTTGCTCCTGTCAAATAACAATAAGACATTTGTCACCTTTATAGATCTAGATATAAACGCAAATTCGCACAGCCGTATCTGGATCTGCAATGGGCGAACTTGTGTATGCTTACATTCACTTTCATCAAAAGAGGCTTCACAAAAATACATATTTATAATCGCCATTAATTAAAATAACAACAGCATGTAGGTTTTCGAAAAGCGAGGCCAATTTAATCCAAACTTTAGACAATCTGAAAGAAACCACCAATACTAGTAAAAGCTCCAAATGTAGGTTTTCGTTTAGTTAAGATGACTTGATGTCAATCGAAATTCTGGACGCTAACGTCTTTCAATTTGTTTATTCAAAGTCCATAATAAACATACATATAGTAATATACATACATATAGTAATATACATACATATAGTAATATACATACATATAGTAATATACATACATATAGTAATATACATAAAGAGGAGTGGTAATATTACACTGTCTGTTCAAATAAACTGATTTTTGAATGATTTTGACTTGTTATTCATTATCTGTGCTTAGCGACTCAATGCTAAAAGGTAAATAAAAACGAAAGGGTAAGTTACGGACATATGAGATGAGAAGATTGGCCGAGTTTTCACTCTTAAACTTAGTTATTTCCTATCACTCTGTCACCCACTGTATAGGCATTTTGCAAATAAAGCTAACTAGCATCATATGCCATGTCTTTGCAAACTGATCTTAGTCTGCAACATCACATTACAGAATAAAACATCATCGCACAGTTAATCTTATTTCTATAAGAATACAAGTAATTCTCAATAATTGAAGGAAAACTAACAGTTTAACAGTCAGCAATTAATAATGAATAACTTTCACATTACAATATAATAAATAGTGTTGCTTATTTCAAAATTAGACAGGTAGATTGTGTATTCCTAGTCTTTTTCATGTTTTCTTAATATATACTGAAATGGATATTATAGAAATGTCTTGTCCAATTTGGAGACTCTTATGAACAGTGAAGAAAGCATTACGGGTGCATAACGTGTGAATAAGTCGAGAGCAGTGCAGACAGAGATTATAAAATTAACTTTCCTGTGCACCGGCTCACTGAAATCAACATCTTAAATACTTACATATACATAATGATGTACACATTCATGGCAGAATCGCTGGTCTATTTTTCATATGAAACATGTAATAGTTCATTTATTTCTCATCCTTCAGAAACTGTTTCCTCAAATGAAAGGCAATTGCATGCATCATGGACAAATAATGCAACCACATGTTAAAACATGTCAATGTTTTCTTGTAGAAGACGTTCCAAATTTGGGTCCAAACCAAACAAAGTTCGACAACTTTTCATGCGTATCAGCAGTGGTGCAGTGCCTAAACATATTGTAAGAATGGTGCAGTCAGATTTCACTTAAGATAAATAAAGATATCAAAGATTGTTGTTACAAAGCATTTTTCTTTATGTTTTATGTCAGCAGCTTTGAATAATATCCGATTAACGAATTATATATTCAAAGACAGTGGAAGTACATGCATATATACTGTTGGTTCATTGTGGTAACATTGTACAATTGTTCATTTTGAGACATATATCCTGTTTATAAAATGGTTCCTGTTGCAGATATATTAAAATCGTCTAAATATATAACACATGTTTACATTTTACTAATTGTGATTGTGTAAGAAATACCGAACAATCAAATTCAACACATAGCAACATAACAACTTATTTTGTCATATCAACAAACTAGCGACATACAGAGTGTTAAACACCTTTGGGCGTCAAGTAATTAACCCGTTGTCCTCCTACAGACGTAATTTAACGCGACTGAAGCAGAAGACATTTTAAAACACTATAATGAGCGTGAAAGTATGAACAGGTAGAAGTTGGTCGCCAAATAGTTAATTATGCATGGCGATGGTTAATAAATTCATCTTTACTATAGGTACAAGTTGGCTTTTGTGAACAGTGGGGATCCAGATCAACATGTTCATCCGCACAGTCTGATCAAGAGGTACACTGTTCATGTATTACTCGCGTAAGCTTGTTAGACGTTTCTGTCAACTCTGTGTACATTCCGATAAGACTGAGCAGATCGAAATGCTGATCTGAACCTATTTTGTTCAACCTTTTCGCTCATATAGACGCTTTCTGACGCCTCTGCAGCAGACGGCTTTTTGAAAACCTATTGACAAAAGAAAAAATTGCTCAAAACGAGTTGTTTTCAAAGTCGTCTGCTGCAGATTTTGTTGTGTGGGAAAGGGTTAAAAAAAGCCAACTTGTACCTTTTTCCATGGACGGGTTCATATGGTTTGAGGAGAAATGGTTCATAATGAGCAGTTTGCCACAATATTTTCAACTGTATTAAATAATAGTATTTTCATTAATGAACATTTTCCCCAGCGTCTGCTGCAGATTTAATGCATGTTTTAAAAGGTAAAAGCAAATTTTACATTCCTAGTCTTTGATCTGTTTATAACAAAATGGTCAACACGGGATACACTTTGTATTAATGTACATGCTCTTTTGGATACACTTTGTGTTAATGTACATGATCTTTTGGATACACTTTGTATTAATGTACATGATCTTTTATAAGCAAAAACGTGTGATCAATAACTGTCTCGTCAACACAAATTCTAAAGACAGATTACGGTAAATCGTTTTCAGGATGTACCCAGAGAAATGATCTATGTATACGTATGATATTACGGTAAATACGTTCTCAGGAGGTACCCAGAGAAATGAGACCCATAGTGCGAGTCGTCGTAGTGGACAGTCGTGGCAGCCATACTCTTAACGGCAACTCGTGCTCCTGTCTTAAGTCGTGACATAAGTGTAGCAGTGGCACATGTCAATTCTTGGTACGGAGCGATTGTCATGAGTTTCTGTATCACATCATCAACGGTAAAAGCTAAACGGACAGAGCTCCTAAAGCCATTACACAGTTGTGTGGTGAAGATGTAATCTCCGTCAACAGGCGCTGTAAATATTCCACTTTCCTTATTGTAACCCTAACCTCTGTTCTCTACAATTGTTGGAAACACAAATTTCTGATCAGTTGACACTTTCACGTCGATGAGGTGTTTTGAACATACCTGTTGGGTAAAATGAAAATAAAACATTTAGAGAAATACAGACAGTAAAAATGCGTGACGAGACAAATGGAGTGAGATATAAATGTTCATCGCAACACGAAGGAAAGAAGAAAACAGAGAGAGATTATTTTACTCTTTCCCACGTACAACAAATTTGTAGCAGACGACTTTAAAATAAATAAGAAATGTAGATCTCTCTTCTTTTGCTAAGCTGGTATTGCCATAGACTTTTTTTTACTTTTCTTTAAAACAAAAATAGGTCGATTAACTATAAATGTGTCTGTAAACTTAGTATGGTATGTATTCATCACGAGGCAGTTTAATATATACGGACAACATAAGATAACCCATTTTATTTCTGAAGTTTTTATATAACAGAGGACTCCTGAAACCCCTACACTGATGTCCCCACACTTATATAACACCCCTCGAACTCTTTCCAACAAACAACACATCTGAATCATACGACCAGAGGACTAGATAAGGAGGAGTAAACTTGTCTTTTCACATCTATATTGTTGTTAAGCATTAACAAAACCCTATGGTGTGGGTACTCAAAAGAATCCTCTCACTGAGACGAATCATTTGAGTACCCACAACAAAGGGTTGAGTGTCAAATAAGGGTTTTGGAATTTGAAATACTCATCTCATTTAGAGCTATTATACGACTTTGAAAATATCAAGGCTAATTTATGGAAAATCTCTATCAATGAAAGTATACATCTATTGTATAGAATTGCATAATGAGACATTTTCATTTTTCCAATGTTTCCAAAAGTCGTCTGCTGCAGATGCGTCTACATGTTGGGAAGGGCTAATAACGCGTGTGAATATTTTGGGCTTTAATGCAACTGAAGCCAAAACGAAGAGGTATTAAGACCCCAAATTGCAAGGCGCTGCCTAAGTTTAATCAAAGCACTGACAGTGCTGATGGCCTGAGGGATGCAGGAAGTTTGGAGGAGTAGAGGAAATGTGAAGGGAAATAAAAATGTATTTATTGTTAAGAAGTTGAAAGATTATATCAAGAATAGTAAATATTATGAAACTGCTAATTTGAAAACAGGAGGACCTTGCTGGCACTATATCGCTCTAAGACACATCTAAGACACAAAGAATCAAAAGAAAATTGACAGCAGGCTTAGGCAGAATATTTTGAAGTTTCGGCCTTATTATATTGAGAAATATGTCAGAGTTAAATCAACTTCCATAATGTAGAAATAGTTCTGTAAACCATGTACTAGACTGGGAAAAAGTGCTTGGTCAATGCAAAACTCATCAAGACAATTATTATGACAAAGATTCAAAATGCAACCTCCAGAGATTTTCCTTCATTTGGCCTAGTGACCTATTTGTTTTGTTTACATGATATGATCCATATTTGAAAATGGACTAGATATTATCAATACAAACATTCTCACAAAGTTTCAAACTGCTGAAGCAAAGAATGCGGCCTCCAGAGTATTAATAAGATTTTTCTTCAATTTGGCATAGTGACCTAGTTTTTAACCCGGCATGACCCATATTCGAACTTAGCCTAGATATCATTAAGATAGACATTCTGACCAAATTTAAAAAAATGTGGTATTTACAGTGTTGGCGAGATTTTCCTTCAATTTGGCCTAGTTACCTTGTTTTTGAACAGACATGACATTTTCAAACTTGGCCTACATATCATCAAGACAAACATTTAGAAACAGTTTCAACATACTCAAGTTAAAAATGCAATATCCAGAGTGTTAATAAGATTTCCCTTCATTTTAGCCAAATGACCTAGTTTCTGACCCAATATGACTCATATTCAAACTTGACTTAGATAGCATTAAGACAAACATTCTAACGAAAATGCCGTTGATACCTCCACAGCGCTTGCGGGTACCTGCATAGCGCGATCGGGTCGTCCGGTTGAGGGAGAGTTTGGCGTTTGCTCTCTTCCGCTTCAATTTAGTTATTGGTGCATTGGTGGCTGAAGAGGAGAGGCATGGTCTAATTCACTTCACTCTCTTGTGGGTTCTGCACTCTCTTCTGGGTTCTGCACGCTCCTTCCCCTTTAGTCGTCCCATCTTTTCTAAGGCATCGTGTAGTACTGTTATTCTGACACTTTTGCGATAAACTATGGGTTAACCTTCTGTGAAGAGCGCGACTGGATGATCTAATGAATGATGCGATGGGCCGGCTTTCAGAACCTGCGAGCCACAGTGGGTGGTCGGCCAGACGCCGGCCTGTCCCCGGTCAATGTCTGACTGATTTCCGGTCGGGCTCTGAGCGGCTTCTGGATTGTCTGGGTAGTCCAACATGTAGCCCGGTGCTCGCTCGATATGTGTGATGCCCGGCCGGACATCGGCCAGGCATCATCCGATTAATGTGCATTGAGGCTTTAAGTCCGAGTTAAAAGTAACTCGATGCCCGCGAGGAGTCCCGAAGGATTTCGGCCGAAAACAGCTAGGAACTCGCCGCAAATTACTCCAAACCTATCGAAAGGTAATTGTGACTGTGGTTTAAGTGATACTAGGAAGGCTTTATTTTTAATTCATAAATATGCTTTTGATAACAATATAAATCTGCAGCAGAAGACTTTTGAAAACATAAAGGTTGATATCCATATCTCTCTGTCCAGACATAAGGCTCATTCCTGTAAGCATTTTCTTCGCCATTGATGATCTTCAGTCGGACTTCACGGGGCCAATAGTTGAAATTCTTTCTTCGAACTCGCAACTTGTTACCAACAATGTGATCACTATCCAACGAATTGAGTTGGCATTATGATCGCTTGACTTCCTTAATCAAGTCGTCAATCGTTGACTGGTCGGTAAGATAAGGGTGATACACCACCCCATTTTTCCTCCAGTACTGGATTTACACCTGGAGTGCATCGTCCGATGGCAGGTCTTCCGTTATAAAGTTTACCGACTCGTCGTTACGTGCTATATCAACTGGCGGGAACAGTAAAATTAAATAAATAAATTGCATCGACACGTAATGGGTTTCTTTTTAGATAATATAAAAAAGGCAAAATAAAATAATAGTGGAGCTGGGAACGTCGGGAATAGGGTGGGGTTGTGTGGTGGGGGATGCATGGGCCTTTTGCCCCTCGCTAAAGCCGGCACTGCATTTGTTACACGACTCCTTTGTTTAGCATTAATTTTTCGTCGCACGGGCGATCCGCCACTGCATTTGTCACGTGGCGCTTTGTACTTTTCCGTTCTGCTTCGAAAATGTTAATTGTTAATAAGCTTTCATATTTGACCTCTCGGCGCATTAATTTCGAAAACATTTGTTAAACTTATATTGGAGTGATCACGACTCAAGTTGTTCACTGATGTTCCAACAATATTAAAGTGATCTTTTTTTGGAAGATCTTAACCTTTTAAATGCAGTTTTGTTGAATCCATGTTGAACTATTTTTTCTCGCGCAGTCTCACCCTAAAATGCGTTGTTTGGTGGTAACAGCAATTGGCAGGTCGCCAACTCCGATAAAAATGGTATTACTACTATGAACAGGAGCTAAAGCCCCAGGCCAAAAACACAAGTTTAACCCTTTCCCGCGTAACAATTTTGCAGCAGACGACTTTGAAAAGATATTGACAACAATCTGAAAAATCTCAATAATTGAGGGTTCAACTATTTTGTCACAGTGTTTTCAAAGGTCGTCTTCAGCTGAGGCGTCAGAAAGCGTCTGTATGTGGGAAAGGGTTATAGTATTTACCTGTAAGGTCACTCATAGTCTCATTCTTGAACACCTGCAGGTTAGCAGAAAAGCTCATCAGTTTCGCTTCATTCTGTTGAAGCGTCAGTTATGTGGTTGACAGTTTATCTTCCATAGTCTTAGCACCGTCTTGCAAGGTGGTCACTTTTGTTTCCATCTGTTCAAGCTTAAACTCCAATTTGATCATCTTTGCTAATAGTTTTTCTTCGTATTCAAATTTCGAGCAACTTGGTTCAATGCTTTCACAGGAAATGGTGGTGTAAACTATACATACAATAAGAACTAACATAAGACTAAACAGATCCATGCTAATAGCTTTCTTTGAGTCGAGCGATCAAAAGTTATGTTGATGTCTATATGATAACGGATTATGATTTATGTTGTATACTGCTGTATTGTCGTAACTGATACTTCAGTTAATAGGGAATCAACACGTCTCATTATACGCGACTTTCGAGTAGCCCGCTGTGATAAATCTTAGTAATAGAATGTTAACAACTGAAACATAGGAATATTTATTCTTTGACAGAAGCTGTTTACATTGTTTGAAAGTGCATAATTGCTCATTCCGTTGAACATGCCTTCTGTATTTTGGTATTATTACATGAAGACGTAATCCCCGTCAACAGGCACTGTAAATATTCCACTCTCCGTATCATAACCCTCACCACTGTTCTCTACAATTGTTGGAAACACAAATTTCTGGTCAGTTGACACTGTCACGTCGACGAGGTCCTTTGCCGTGAAAAACACTTCGTGTGTTTTGAAAATCCCTGCTGGGTAAAGGGAAAATGAAAATAAAAGAAATACAGACAGTAAAAATGCGTGACGAGACAAACGGAGTGAGATATAAATGTTCATCCTAACACGAGGGAAGGAAGAAAACAGAGAGAGATTACTCTACTCTTTCGACTTAAATAGGGCAAAGTAGGAAAATCATTACAAATGAAAGGATATTATTTTAAAAGAGTTGAAAGCATTAATCAATAAGAGCAACTCCTCCTTTGCCGCAACAATTTTCAAAAGTCATCTACTGCAGAGACCCCAGAAAAGTGTCTACAGTTATGTGGGAACGGGATTACGCGAGGGACATGTTTGTCAAATTACGAAATAACCAACAGTGTGGACTTTGCGTTAAGTTTCGATCCTGATCGGCCTAAGCAAGCCGCGCAAGCAAACCCGGACAAACACTTTTCGCCTCCTGTGGATTTTCTGTTTCAGGAATCATTTCTCTATACCTCTATCCCCCTGAGACGGAATGTGTCGGCCCGGATAAGCGTGCGCGGACGACGCAGGATGATTCTGGTCGATATTTTACGCAGAGTCCATAATGGTCGACAGAAAGATAAGATCAAGCTGATGTACACAAATTGCCTCGTGGAACACATCGGGTGTTTTGAATAAACCTGTTGAGTGAAATGAAAATAAAACATTTAGATAGATACAGACAATAAAAATGCGTGACGAGACAAATGGAGTGAGATATAAATGTTCGTCCTAACACGAGGGAAAGAAGAAAACAGAGAAAGATTATTTTACTCTTTCCCACGTACAACAAATTTGTAGCAGACGACTTTGAAAATAAATAAGAAATGTAGAAAAATCACAAGTAATGAAAGGATATTTTTTCAAAAGAGTTGAAAACATTATGGCAAAAGGTGATTTTGCTCAATAAGACCAATTTCTCCATTTGCCACAACGTTTGTTTAAAGGTCGTCCGCTGCAGAGACCCCGAAAGCGTCTACAGTTATATGTGAAAGGGATAATGTGAGGGACATATGAGCCGAAATTACCACAAAACCAATATTGTTGACTCTGTGTAAAGTATCGAACCTGATCGGCCTTAGCAAGCCGCGCAGGCTAACCCAGACAGACTCTTTTCGCCTCCTTTAGATTTTCTGTTTCATGAATCGTTACTCTATACCTCTATCCCAATGAGACGGAGTTGGTCAGCCCGGATATTTCTGGTTGATACATTACGCAGATTCCATAATGTTGGTTCAGTGTTTCAATCTGTACGATCACACTCCAGTAGGGTATCACATTTTTGACACTACTGATTTTTATATTTTACTCGGACAGGTAGTTTTAACCAGAGACATATAAACACATGCATTCTTTGTATCTGTTTAACCTTTGAACAATTGTAGACGCATTTTAGAGCAGATCACACTTGAAAGATTTGTGAGAAAAGGAGAAAAATAATCAAAATGAGCATTTTTCCAGCTTGCCAAATATTATTGATCATTTGCTTTTATATATAGTTATTTTCGATTTGTTTATATAGATGTTTTCAAAGTTGTCTACTGCAGATTTATTGTATGTGGGAGATCGATGATATGGGTGCTTTTAAACATTATTTTACACATTGATTGGATTTTGAAATTGTCCTGATGCATCATAGTTTAAAAATCCTGACCATGTCATACATATGACAATAGTAGAAAACATTGTGACAAAATTAAAATCCGTTCACGATGAGCAATTCTTCTTTTGCTACAATGTTTCAATTATATCCAATGGTTTTACTTAAATTTATAAAAGTGTTTCCATATATTTAAAGACGTATGCTGGCATACACGTCGTACATGTACATGTGAAACAGGTTGAAACAAATTGTGCAATTGTTCGTGTAGTTCATATTTCTACGAACCATGATTACAATCGAAGCAATTGTAAACATGTTTTAATTTCAGATTTAAAAACAACAAGAAACTAGAAATATTAATTACAAAGATTTCTTTCTTAAATAAACCAATTTCGAAACTAAGATGAACCTATAGATACGTACGTGTAGTACTAGATCAAACATTGTTTTCCTTTGCAGCCAAATTAACATTTGCTTCACGGTTTAATATATATCGCGAGTCAGAAGCCAACACAAATACCAATGAAGGCAAAAAAATAACAAACATGAGCCCCGTCTGAAGTGTTTGGGTGCATCTGCGTACAGTGAAGATCCAGACGAGCCTGTACATCCACACAGTCTCATCCGAGCTTTCGCAATCCGTCTATATATACATTAGTCTTGTGTTGTGATATATAAATGGAGATTTATATTCTTTATAATAATGTGCTTTCGGAGATTCATTAATTTTTGCTTGCCAATTTTGTAATGTTATGTCTATACATTAGTCCTGTGTGCTTCTTTGACAACAAAACTAGAAGTGTAGCCCCATCATTTTTACAAGAATTTAGCTTCGTGTGATCCAGTTACGGAGAGTTATTTAACTCTTTCAGCGCCAAAGGCAATATTGAGATTTTTGCAAACAATACAGATTCAGGTAAGTCAGCTCGTAACGAGCTGTCTCATCTGAAACCAGCATTGTTTGCCTTTAAGTTATAAAAATATTCCAAATTCTTATCACAAGAGAAATGGAGACGCTTGATTTTGAACATTGGAGGGGTCTACTTTAAACAATTTGGCGCTAACAGAGTTAAACCCCCAAATCATTAGACGCGGCTAATATACAAGCAAGGTGTCGACAGGCGACAGAGGACCTCCGTCATTATTCCATTGTGATCGGAAGAAGAAATAATTTATAAGTCCGACAGAACATATCTGATCTTAAAGTCTGATGGTCAGGATGGATTTAATATTGATAAGATACGATACATTACGACTTGTATCGATCTGATTCAGTTTAAAAAGCTTCTATCCAAACTTTTGAGATGTTAAGCATTGATTGATCCGTTGAAAAATGGTGTTGAGAGATTCAACTGCAAACTAGATGTGCGTCCATACGAAACATTTATCCAATATTTCTAACTCTTTGCACAATATGAGTCTTCTGCTCCAAATATGTGAAGTTTTATTATTTCTGCGTATGGCACGCCGTTTGCACAATAACTCAATTTCGTTACCAAGAAATATACTGTATAGCGTATCGTGGAATAATAAAACAATGTTTTTTCTATGCCATGAAGCCTATTTTTTCATTACTCGCATGCATATAGCAATGTATTTAGCCCAGGTTTCCCTTGATGATTCTGTGTAAAGAGTTCTTTCTCAATCGTATTTAAACGGCGCTCTGCGAAAACCAGCCTAAGCGCAATTATTACACATGTATAAAAGTATATGCATGCACATCCGTCTTTAGGATCGAAAGGAATCCTGCTTTACTAACGTTTCTTCAAACCATATGTGACTGATTTGCGAAAAGTGAAGAGTCAGATCCGTTTGCGGGTACACTAGTCCCATATGCTGATCAGTTGTGCCAAGAATGAATGAAGTTGCATGTATAAATCAAGGCAGAGTTGAATATACCTTATTTACATGACGTGGAAAAAAACGCTATATAAGGGAAGCAACTGTTTCATTTTAAGTTTGATACTATAGCTGGGTTTATCTCCCTGGATTCCTCGCGATCGTTTTTTTTTAATTTGAATTTGTATTGATCTTTAGTGCTGCTTTAAATAAATTTCGGCCTCAGCAGAAAAGCTTCACAAATGGTGATAAGCATCTATGCTGTTCGTAAATTACCCCTTTCCCACATACAAATATGTGCAACAGACTACTTTGACAACATCGAAGCAAAAATAGGAAAAATCTCTTTCAATGAAAGTTTTCTTTATGAATTGAGTTGGAACATTGTTACAAAAGCGACATTTCTCAATATGAGCAATTTCTCTATTCGTCATGTTTATTCAGAAATCTTCTGCTTGATATGACTGTCTGCGTGTCGTAAAATAACTATATTTTAGTATAATTGAAAAAAGAGCTAAAAAATGGGAATTTGCCCTTTGTGATTTATTTTTCCTTTTAGCACAATGTTACAGAAATCGTCTGCTGTAAAGGCGTCAGAAACAATCTGTTTGCGGGAAAGTGTTAAATCAAGGAATCGAGTATTGCTCAGACTTTATACATGTAAAGGCTGATCTTAACCAACATTAAAAGCAACCAGAGCTCCAACTGTCACAAAATACACCCGTCCTGTTTCTTTGAGACCAAGTATAGTGATTATTGGTTGTAAGTCAGGCAAATTTAGAGAGCGGACACAGTTAAAACAGTTTTGGCCATTTCGAGGAACATAAGTGTGGAGTGACTAAGATAACGTAGTTAGTTATCGAACCTGATCAAGATATTCTGCCCATCAACATATTGTCTAAATTTGGTGATGATCAAAGAAAATGTATTCATAACTCTGAATAATCGGGTTATATTGTTAAACTAGTGATACGTTTTTAACCTGACATGACCCATTTTTACAAAATTAACCAAGATATTATGATCAAATTTGCTGGTGATTGGACAAAGGCTTCTAGTTATTGCAGACAAGACCAATTTTAGGTAATTTCTATAATTAAAGGACGATAACTCTCGAGTGACTTAAGCGATATGGTTAGTTATCAAACTTGTCCGAGATATTATGTCAATACACATTCTGACCAAATGGTGATGATTGGACAAAAGCTTCTAAAGTTATTGAGCAGACAAGACCAATTTTAGGTAATTTCTATAATTAAAGGGCGATTACTCTCGAGTGACTAAAGCGATACGGCTAGTTATCGAGCTTGTCCAAGAATGAATGAATGTATATTGTTTTATGGCGCATCGACAGCTAAGGTCATTTAGCGCGCAATTAAATTTAATTATTCAGGATCCCTGGGTAAACAAACCAGTACTAGGCTAGAAAATGTGCCTTGCCCAAGGGCACTTCACCATGACCGTAGTGCCACGACTGGGGATCGAACCCGGGACACCCGGTTTCGAAATCCCCGACGCTAACCACTCGACCACATCGGATTCATGAGCTTGTCCAAGACATTATGCCAATACACATTCTGACCAAATTTGGGGATGATTGGAAATAGGCTTCTAAATTTATAGGGCGGACAACATACTGGACGCCGCGCGCCCGCCCATCCGCCCGTACGCCGCAGGTAAAACTATAATACGTCCCGTTTAAAAAAAAAAACGGGCGTATAAAAAGGTAAAACGAGCAATTACATGTGTTCTGTGTCATTTCAGTAATTTCTCGGTGATTTTGGTCAGTATGTACATTGGAATACCCGCGTGACACTTACGTAAATATGTTCAATCCTCCCTTAACAATTGCAAAAGGAAGGATATTATTAATACCATCTTTACCCCAACCCCACAAACAGACGTTTCTGCAGCAGACGAGTTCTGAAACCATTGTTACAAATGGAGAAATGGATCATGATGACCAGATTCTCCTTTTGAACACAATGTTTTCAACTATTCAATACTTACCAAACTGTTGTCCCAATGATTTCAATGTCATGTGCTGTAACTTTGCTTGAAAATGGGAAAGGTTTTTATATGACTCATACAGGGCAAGAACCTGAGCCACACGAGTCTTTGGTCTAGTGGCGAGAGGTCCTGGGTTCAAATCATATTCAGATCATAGTAATTTATTCTGAATAAAAATGTTATTCCAAGTTGTTTCTCTTCTTCTAGATTTATAAATGACACATGTGAGGGGGACAGCTATTGCGATGGCCTGACCTAAAGTGTCCATGTGTCGTCAACTTTCTCTCTAAACGAAATCTTCTGTAAAGGCGCTGTTTGGATTTTGATCAAACTTGCAAAGAACGGCTCTTCTGTAGTTCCCTTTAAGGATTGTTCAAAAGGGTCCCGGTTAGCTATGTCGGGGGTGAAGCGGGCTGTTCGAATCCAAGCTCGCTCAACATCCTTTTCGACGTTTGACAAAAGTCGATGCGAAAAGTGACAATTATCTTCCACCAATGGTCTAAAAATATGTGGAAAAGCAGCCAGATGCTTGGAAAAGATTGCTGTGTCGAGTACTAGGGTAGTGATGAGCCAGAAATCAGGTAAACTGGCCGTCGTGATATGACTGAAAAAATGTTGAAAACTACGATAACCATAATCAATCGATCAATCAAAATGATTCCGGTACATTGGATAACAAGGTCGCAGGAGCTGAAAATAGATTTTATATTTTACTGCTTTAAAAATCTGTTTGTCCCAAAGTACTGACATGACCGTCTTGGGGTGGTGCTCGTTTTCTTAAATGATTAAACTAACAACTTTAAAAATCTAATTGTCCAAAAGTATTAGCATAGTTTAAAAATAATTTGGTACAAAATGTTCCTGTGGTGACCCTCTTCTTAGTTTGTTAAAATTCAATCACTTGAAAAATATGGCCGCCAGGGGGGCTATAGGCTCCATTTACTTATCAGTATATAGTAACGCTTTAAAAAGGTCTGGCCTAATTTGAAAATGATACGGCACAAATGTTCCCTGTTCTACCAAGTTCTACAAAGATTCTTCAAATTATTTAAAAAAGAAATTGCTTATCCTTGGCAATTTCTCTTTTTGTCATAATGGTATGAACTCTTTTCAAAAATAATTCTTTCATTGATAGATATTTCCATATTTTAACCTTTATCTATTCAGTTGTCTGTTTTATAATTGTTGTATGTGGGAAAGGGTTGAGAAGCATCACCTATACAGTAGTTAACCATATCTTACCAGCAATATGACGCCTGTGTAGTAGAGAACATTTAAACAAAAATGTGTCAAAAGGAGAATTTGCTTATCATGAGAAACTACTCCTTTCTACAATGTTCTTTTTAAGTAGAAGTCCAGCTTTTTCAATGGTAGCAGTACTTACTCCCATTTCATGCAGTTTATGGAACAGTCCATTGTGCCAAACTTTATCGAATGCTTTTTTAATGTCTAAGAAGCAGGAATACAGTTGCTTCCAGATTCTCTTGCATGGCAGATACACGCTTTCAGTAATAAAAATGTCATTGTACAGCTCACAACCTTTTGAAATCCAAACTGTAAAGGGTTTAAGCTGACATTGATATCTGATTTGACAATATCTAAAAGTAAGGCTTCATATAGTTTTAAAATAGCAGACGACAGAGTAATAGCTCTATAATTATTTGGGTCATCCTTCGTCTTTTTTCTCCTTTCACCACAATGTTTTCAAAGACAGAAAATCCACTGTCCGGGTTAGCCTGCGCGGTATGCTTAGTCAGATCCGGGTAGATGCTTTACGCAGAATCCACAATGTTGGTTTTCTCGTGGGACGGCTCATATGTTTAATTAAATGTATCTGCACGGAAAGTATGGATTTCTGATTTCGCAACAACCATTGCACGAGTATAAATTATTTGAGTCATGTTTCTCCTAGAAAACCAACCAACGCGGTTTTATGAAAAGTGCCAAGTATCACGAAACCCGACATAGGCGATTTTTAGACCAGTAAACCTCCAGATCAGTCTGCGCCTTTGTGAAGGCTGATCAGGATCTTCAGTGTTAGCTTTCTCGCCTCACAAGCATCCTGGCAGCATTTATTGAGCGTTTACGACCTAGATATTACATTAGATGTATATGATTTGATCGTAACATTCTTTATTCGAAAACCGAAGGTTGGTTTAAGCGTGATTTGACTGAAATGTGTAGATACTATACATGCATATATAATAATTATGAAGTTATACTATCGGATGCGAAAGGACACTGTTTATTAGAAGGTTCTATAAAGTTTCAACGACTGTTTAGCGATTAGTCTATATATTCATATTAAACTGCACACATGCGCAGACTGATCTGGATGTAAAGTAATCGAAAATGCCCTGAGGTAGGTTATCGTGGAACGCCGCTCATATATTATATGTATATGCATACGTGCTTAACAATGTTTTATTCGAAAATAAACGAGGGATGGTTTTCATAAGACATGGCTTTAATATGTAGATACATGTACATGTAATTATATATATACTATAATATATGTTTGATAAATTTGTAGACATGCTATCTAATTCAAATGCACACTTTCAAACATAAATGGCCTTTTCGCGACCATTGTATATTTATATTCGACTTCACAAATATGAAGGGTGATCTGTATCTACCCTGGTAGCCAATGCACTGAGGTTCGTTATAGAAGAACACCGAGCACACGTATTTATGCCCGAGAGAGTGCGTGTTTGACGGTGTATGTATGTGTGTTATTAACTGACTAAATTGGATTTAGATTGTGTGACAGGTAAACTCAAATAGTTCACCAACGGTCTCGTATATAGTCTGATCTTTCCAAGCTCTTTTTCACTGTGTCTATAATTTTAATTAAGGACGTGTTAATTTGTAATCAAAGTAACTAAATGATTTATTCAAATGTTATTGTGAAAACTTAGTTAGGTCAGTAAAACGTGATTGACATTCAGTAGACCACAGAACAAACTTGGATATCATCACTTCCTTCAAAACTGAGGAAAAGCCTCCTTATATTACTCTGAAAGAAAACTGCTCGTGGTCTTCTATCAAATGTTGTAAGTGTTGTGGTGGTAGATCTATCGAAACCAAGTGCTACAACTTCTTTTGATACACAATCCGCTATGAACAAATGTCCGTCATCATCAAAACAAACACCAGCGGTAACGTGTCTGTTTGGATACGTGTATTGAGCGATAAATTGTCCGGACAGGTCTGTAACAACTATACCCTTATGGTTATCGACCACAACAATTTGTTGTTTCTCTGGCCATAGACACATGTGAGTTGGCTTTCCGAATAATGCAGATCCAGCCTGGTCTGTGGATATCGTTTGTAAACACTTGCCTTCTAAGTCATACACATTGACCAGTGAATCCCAGAGGTCAGCAATATACAATCGACCGTCAACGTGTATTATCCCCATACACATACAGGTTACTTTGAACGAGTTCTTAATAGCCAACCTACGACCAACTGATACAAAAGCAACTGTACTAATGTATGGCATAGTGACAACAACCTCATTTTCATTCACAGCACATACACCCCAAGGTCTGGCAGACATTGATAGTTGGCCAGACAGTTTGTATGTAGTATCATACTCAAGCGATTTAACCTTCTTATTGGTCAAGTCTGTCAGGATGAAAGTACCGCTAGGAAGCTGACAAAGGTCGTTACAGTCACACGTGTGTTTATCTTCAGGATCTCTTATATTCACATTTTCTATATGATTTAATCCTGTCGGTGTTTCATTGCCTACTACGACACGTCCAAATACTGTCTCTGGAACCAAGATATCGCAGATCGCATTTCCTGTCTGAAACTTAATTTTAGGCAAATAGTTGTTTTTATCGTTGGGTGCTTTCCATCTCTGTTCTGCTTCCTTAACTATTCGCCGAAAAACTTTAATGTTAACAAATGTCTGCGATATATTGTTCGTGTCCGATTCTACCAGCAATGTTGTGCTAATTGTTTCTAACACTGTGATCGTGTCATCACATGTGTTAATATCAACATCCAGATTTTTACAGAATTCTTCGTATTTATCAGAAATAACTTTACAAATGACATTCTCACGTTTGTCTAGGTGTTCATCAATCTTTTTTCTCCTTTCCTTCACACTTTTTAAAGCTAAATCTTTCTCACTTGATAAACGAGACTTTTGTTCATGCCGGTCATCTCTTAAGGTCTTGACTTTACAAAGATGCTCTGACAAATCTTGTTCGGCGTTTTGAACAGTTTTATCCGTAATTCGACTAGTCGCAATGTCCGGAATGTAGCACAAGTCTTTGCAGGTTCTGAATAATAAAGTAAGGATACTGATTTTAGTAATAACAAGATTTGACATAGGACAGCATGCTCGAATATTCGAGGATATTTAAAATAAAAACAAATGAGCGGGGCTCCAGGTATCCCACGTTAATGTAACTCGTGGAAAAACAGCTGTCTGAATATCCATGTTAAAGGATCAACATGGAAACTGCTTTACATAATTCTTAATAAAAAAGACACAATGTAAGAGTTGCGCTTGTTTAAAGGAAACTATCTCAACAAGTATTAGCCAAAGTACAATTACACTACAGTTTCTTTAAATGTCAATTCATAAGTATAACATAATTTGTTAAAGTTGAAAAAATGCCATAACTTCATCACCATTAAACACACTGTGAACACATTCTGCAACATTAAACACTACATTTATTTAACTCGAACATTTTCAGAACGCCACGGTGGTGTAGTGGAAGATCGTCCGCCTCCAATGCGGGGTATCGCAGATTCGATCCACGGTCGCTTAATTCCAAAGACTTTAAAAAGGTTCTAACGACTGACTCGCTGGTGTCAGGATAAATGAAACAAGAAAACTGGTAAATTACCCAGAAAATGCCGTGAAATAACTTAAAATTGTTGAAAGTGGCCTGAATAAGTCATGGAATATCTAGTTAAATACGTGTTATGAAAAAGAGGCATTACTCTGTAACTGTTTCTTTCAGAAAAGAATATAAGTCAACTACATTTGCATACTTAACCCATACATGAAATTTCAAGACCATGCCTTGGTGAGGGGCTGTGTGATGTCTTAAAAATGCATTTGAATTTTCAAAAAATAGTATAACTTTGTAAATACTTATGTTTTCGAAAGGAAACAAAATAGTGGTCAGTTATTGTTTCACGATTAATTAACAAGATAGTGGTCTGCTAAATAGTTATGATAAACCCACAAGTTAGTGGTTAGCTTTATGTTAATGATAAGCCTAAAAGATAGTGCTATATATTCATGATTTTAAAAGAGGTCAGCAATAAATTCATGATTAAACAAGAAAATATTGGTCACCTTAATTTCTTGATAAACACACACAAATACTGGTCAGCTATATGTTCATGATTTACCAACAAGATGGTGGTCAGCTACATCTATATGTTCATGATTTACCAACAAGATGGTGGTCAGCTATAGGTTCATGATATACCAACAAGATGGTTGTCAGCTATATGTTCATGATTTACCAACAAGATGGTGGTCACCTACATGTTCATGATTTACCAACAAGATGGTGGTCAGCTATATGTTCATGATTTACCAACAAGATGGTGGTCAGCTATATGTTCATGATTTACCAACAAGATGGTGGTCAGCTATATGTTCATGATTTACCAACAAGATAGTGGTCAGCCATATATTCATGATACACCAACACTATAGTGGTGAGCTATAATTTCATGATTTACCCGCTAAAAAGTGGTCCGTAATAACTTGATAAACCAAGAAAATATTGGTCAGCTTTATTATCTAGAACATTCAAATAGTGGTTAGCTATATGTTCATGATATACCAACACTATAGTGGTAAGATATATGTTCATGATACATGAACATAGTAATGGTCTGTTAAATTTTAATGATGATCCCATATTTAACAATGTATGAAATACCAAGACCCTTCCTTACGCATTTCATTGGATATGATATATTTATATTAATGATGTGACGAAGCGCTACAACTATAAGGAAGACAAGGGCGTGTATGTGCATTAAGAGTTATTATTATGAAAAGATAATTTGAGGCATTCCATGAGAAAACCAACATTATTGACACTGCGTAATGTTCCATCGAGAGCAGCCTGCGCTGATCTGGACCGACACATTCCGTCTCAGCGGGATGGAGGTATAGATTAATTATTCATGAAACAGAAAAGCCACAGGAGACTGATCCGGGTCGATACTTTACGAGTAGTCCACAATGTTGGATTTCTTGTGGGACGGCTCATTTGTCAGCTGTGATAATTCAGACTTGCGCTATCAATTCTAAGATCGTGAGTTGGAATTTAGATCAGTATTTTCCAACGATTGGTATTTTTCTCATGATATTTTACTCCGATTTCCAATCGTAATTGATTCATATCACAGAGTTTCCTTAGAACATTAGAAGTTTTGTTTATAAGCGTATCCTTACACCTGGGCATCAGTCGTCATGCTATCCCTGCTACCATCAGAGCCAAGAAGGGGAGTATTTGGTGAAACCAGACCAAGGATCGAAAAAAGGTTTCCCGCTCTCGAGGCTGGTGATCAAACCACTACACCACTGTAGCTGTTTTTCAACGATTGACAAACATAATTATGACAGCGTCATTCCTCTTCCACCAAATGGATCCATTGATTGATTCGAGATTAACGCCATTTTCAACAATTTTTCAGTTATATCCCAGTTCACCTGTCTCACACCAGTACTCCACACAACATACTTTCCAAGCAACTGGCTGCTTTTCCCCATAAATTGTTAGCCAATTGGTGGAAGACGAATGACGCTGATCAGAGTGAGTTTCCAAATGGATCAAATGTCTATGCATTGCACAGGAAGAATAACGTTTGAGGTACTGGTGCGAGAAAGTCAGCATAAATCTGTAGATTGAGTGTTGTGATAGACGTGTAAATTTGACCATGACTGCACGTTAAATCTATAACTGTTAACAATCTTATGATAAACACCGAAAAAAAAACAAGCACATTCGTGTCTCAAAGGATATTGTAGATACACACTCAGCAATCAATCAATCATTTCTCTATTTTGTACAATACAGATTTCAGCTGATTTAACAAATATCTACCAACCTGTGATCCAGGGCCATGCAGACACTACATCCTACCAAATCATGGTCCTCACAAAACATGTCCATCAGTTTTCCATGATGTTTGGTACATGTCTCAGTTGGAAGGCCTGGTTTTCCTGTTTGACTACTTGCTGTCGTGGCGTGTCCAAACTCTTCCTTGTCGATAAACTGATGATCTTTCCCACCAGCCATTCGATTGTGAAACTTCAAACATGTCTTACAAAAGTACTGATTACAAGTTACACACAAAACAACGGCTTCCTTGTTGATATCATCCTCGGCACAAGAAGTACAAGGAAAATTGTGCGCGGTGTCCGATGTTAAACACGTCGCCATTTTGTATCTAGTTGTATACACACGTTTGTGTCGGTTTACCCTTACTCAAATGTACACGCATCTTGACGCATCCGAATCTGACGGCTTTACGAAACGCTGTTGGGAAAAAAGAAAAAAATGCTTTTGATAAGCGATTTCTCTGTTTGCCACACTGTTTTCAAACTCTATTCAGTTATTATACTTTTTGTTGATAGAAATGTTCAATATGTTTGCCCAGACGTTTATCTAAGTTTGTGTATGTGGAAAAGGGTTAATCGTTAATATGGGTCAGATAAATGAGCATCGTATGTGACATATAAAGAAACCTTTGATAACACCGCTGATTTTCTACACTTCGAGAATCAATTATTGTATATGTCGGTTCAAATATATACATAAAGCAAGATTTATTTAGATTCAGAACACATACTATTAAAGAACTCTTCCATTGTACCAATTTCAAGTCTATTTTTAGAATTCCTTGGAAATTCCAATTATTTTATATCTACGGCTATTGCCGAGATATTTCGTCTAATTCCGTAAACAAACTATTGCATAACTACGGAATTCTTTATTCCCGTAACTAGCCGTACATTTTACTTCATCTGGCGACTTTTACGGAAAGCTTTAATCTCGCCGCATTTTTGAAAAACGTCCAGAAACACGCGAGATGTGTCCCATTTTCTTAATTTTCTTCAAATTTTCGACTAGAACTTCCTCGCAGTGTACATGATTAGTCGCCGGGCAGAAGCCCGCGACTTCTATTTTTAATAGGTTTTCTGAAATCACATGCGAGGGGGAATTATTATTAGAAAGAAACACATTTAGATGTCTTGAACATATTACAATTGTGTTTGTTTAAAAACACTAAGTAATGACACATCTAAAATGAAATAAATATTCCGATGTTTTAGGTATTTTCAGTTTCTTTATTTTGACTCGCATTTATGTTTTTTTGTTTTATTTACGAAGACAAAACAGTCCCTATTAGCTAGACTGGTATACTTTATTTTACACTATATACTACATGTAATCAAAAGTCGATAACTACAAACCTTTACGTCGCAGTCTAATTTGTTTACTTACGCCCACCTGCGTGACTCGCGAATACCAACTGCGTAGATCAATCTCCTTTGCAGAGAGCCGCTCTTTAGACTCACTTACAAATAGTAAATTATAGGTGATTTAAAATGTTTATTTGGTTCGAAACAAATGAAGAAAAGAACAAACCGAGATAAACTGGTTTTAATGGAAAAATGACTTTGAACGAACACTCTCTGCCTATAAAGAGAGTTTCAAGAACGACACCTCTGCGAATAAGAAAGAATCGGGTCTTTCGTACAAAATTATTTCGTCCTTGACAATTTTAAATGTGTCATTTAATTCCCTAAAGGCATATTGCTTCCGATCTGCATATTGTTATGCATCATTGACACAAGGGCGCTCATCATAATATAATTTTAAAACATGAGTAGTTTGTTGTTTTCATTATAAAAAAGGAAGGAAAGAATTAAAATAAATGACATGTTGTAGGGCTCAGTTTATGTTCGAAATTAAGTTTAAATTATACAACAATTTCAATGAGATTTAACTGTTTAGTTGATATTATATTTCGAAGGTGGTCTAATTTATAAATATTGGACTACATTTCAACATTTGTTAAAGTATGATATAATAAGGATGCTAAGCTTATATCATTTTGAGAAAAAGAGAAAACTCATGTCTTCAGCTATTTAACCCTTATCTCATTGTTTTAAAAGTAGATTGCTGCAAAGGTGTTCACTGTTGACTTTAAAAGAGGAAAGGTAAAATGACGTGCTATTGCATGCAAATCCTAAATTGTCTGTTTTGTGGTTTTATTGAAAAATAATAAAATTCAAATATTCTGACAAACATCTTGAAAAGTGTATGTGGAATTCACAAATCTTATAATTATTCCTTAATGAAAGCACTGTATACATATTGACTAATGATTGGCAAGATTACTCATTTCAATTACTGTTTATGATCAATAATTAGTTGGTTGTGTGTATGGTCAACCTACTTTGGAATGGAGATTGATCATAAACAATGAAAGGCTTCAATTATCATTCACTTCGTTGACCAAAACAATGCAAGTTATGATACATTTTCACTTGACCCCACCCCTGATGTTCCAATATGCCCCTAAGTTGATAACTGTTTATTCAACTACTATAATGTTAGTGTTATGCATAACTGCACTATGGATATCCGGCGACATTGATGCGTTGCATCAACTTTCTCTTGTACTTCAGTAGAGAAAACAATGCCCGATTCTATTTAACTTTATTGAACTTTCTACATGTTTGAAATTGTTTCATATTTTAACATTGTTAACATGTTTTCAATTTCTACTTCATAACTTTCTACGTGTAGACTATGCATATACAGCACTAGTCTACTAGTCTACTAGTGAACTTGTTTCATCTCGGAAACTATGATACCATAAAAGATGCCTACTGTATCATTTTATATGTATGCTTTGGTGGATATTTAATCTGACAACAACATTTAATAATTGCGCGCGTTTCTTGTGACTCAGGTGACGCCACAGAGCGTAACCGTTAATACCGTTCATTGCTTTGTTTTTTATTATCAGAAGCATGAATGACGTAGACATCATGTCATCCATAGTTTTTATTGTAAGTTGTAATTGTAATAATTGTAAGTTTTTACATTTTTATTGTTCCAGTCTGTCAGGATGAAAGTACCGCTAGGAAGCTGACAAAACTCCTTACAGTCACACGTGTGTTTATCTTCAGGATATCTTATATTCACATTTTCTACATGACTTAAGCCTGTAGGTGTTCTATTCCTTACTATGACACGTCCAAATATTGTCTCTGGAATCAAGATATCGCTGATTGCATTTCCTGTCTGAAAGTTAATTTTAGGCAAATAGTTGTTTTTATCGTTGGATGCTTTCCATCTCTGTTCTGCTTCCTTAAATATTCGCTGAACACCTTTAACGTTAACAAACGTCTGCGATACATTGTTTGTGTCCGATTCTACCAGAAATTTTGTGCTCAATTTTTCTAACACCATAATCGTGTCATCACATGTGTTAATATCAACATCCAGATTCTCACAAAATTCTTCGTATTTATCAGAAATATTTTCACAAATGACATTCTCACGTTTGTCTAGGTGTTCATCAATCTTTTTTCTCCTTTCCTTCACACTTTCCAAAGCTAAATCTTTCTCACTTGATAAACGAGATTTTTGTTCATGCCGGTAATCCCTTAAGGTCTTGACTTTACAAAGATGCTCTGACAAATCTTGTCCGGCGTTTTGAACATTTTTATCCGTAATTCGACTAGTCGCAATGTCCGGAATGTAGCACAAGTCTTTGCAGGCTCTGAATAATAAAGTAAGGATACTGATTTTAGTAATAACAAGATTTGACATAGGACAGCATTCTCGAATTACGAGGATATTTAAAATAAAAACAAATCAGCGGGGGCTTCATGTATCCCACCTTAATGTAACTCGTGGAAAAACAGCTGCTTGAGTATCCACGTTAAATCTAAATTACATAATTCTTAATAACAAGGATACAATGTAAGAGTTGTGCCTGTGTAAAGGAAACTATCTCAACAAGTGTTAGCCAAAGTACAATTAAACTACAGTTTCTTCATATGGCAATTCAGAAGTATAACATATTTTGTTTAAAAGTTGGAAAAAAATGCCATAACTTTATCACCATTAAACACACTGTGGACACATTCTACAACATTAAACACTACATTTATTTAACTCGAACATGTTCAGTACGCAACGGTGGTGTAGTGGAAGATCGTCCGCCTCCAATGCGGGGTATCGCAGATTCGATCCACGGTCGCTTTATCCCAAATACTTTCAAATGGTTCTATCGACCGACTCGCAAGTGTCAGGATAAATAATAAAAAATGCTGGTAAATTACCCAGAAAATGCCGTGAAATAACTTAAAATTGTTGAAATAGGCATGAATAAGTCATGGAATATCTAGTTAAATACGTGTTGTGAAAAAGAGGCATTACTCTGTAACTGTTTCTTTCAGAAAAGAATATAAGTCAACTACAGTTTCATACTTAACCCATACATGACATTTCAAGACCATGCCTTTGATGGACGAGGGGCTGTGTGATGTCTTAAAAATGCATTTGAATTTTCAAAAAATAGTATAACTTTGTAAATACTTATGTTTTCGAAAGGAAACCAAAATAGCGGTCAGTTAAGGGATTAATTAACAAGAAAGTGGTCTACTAAATAGTTATGATAAACCAACAAGTTAGTGGTCAGCTTCATGTTAATGATAAGCCAAAAAGATAGTGCTATATATTCATGATTTACCCGCTAAAAAGAGGTCAGTAATAAATTCATGATTAAACAAAAAACTATTGGTCAGCTTAATTTCTTGATAAACACACACAAATAGTGGTCAGCTACATGTTCATGATTTACCAACAAGATGGTGGTCAGCTACATGTTTATGATTTAACAACAAGATGGTGGTCAGCTATATGTTCATGATTTACCAACAAGATGGTGGTTAGCTATATGTTCATGATTTACCAACAAGATGGTGGTCAGCTATATGTTCATGATAAACCAACAAGATGGTGGTCAGCTATAATTTCATGATTTACTCACTAAAAAGTGGTCAGTAATAAATTTATGATAAACCAAGAAAATATTGGTCAGCTTTATTTTCTTGATAAACATTCAAATAGTGGTCAGCTATATGTTCATGATATACCAACACTATAGTGGTAATATATATGTTCATGATACATGAACATATTAATTGTCTGTTAAATTTTAATGATGATCCCATATTTAACAATGTATGAAATACCAAGACCCTTCCTTACGCATTTCATTGGTTATGACATATTTATATTAATGATGATCCCATATTTAATAATGTATGAAATACCAAAACCCTTCCTTACGCATTTCATTGGTTATGACATATTTATATTAATGATGATCCCATATTTAATAATGTATGAAATACCAAGATCCTTCCTTACGCATTTCATTGGTTATGACATATATTTATATTAATGATGTGACGAAGCGCTACAATTATAAGGAAGACACGGGCGTTTTTATGCATTTATAATAAGAGTTATTATTATGAAAAGATAATTTGAGGCATTCCATGAGAAAACTAACATTATTGACTCTGCGTAATGTATCCATCGAGATCAGCCCGCGCTGATCTGGACCGACACCTTCCGTCTCAGGAGTATATGTGTATAGATTAATGATTCATAAAACAGAAAAGCCACAGGAGACTGATCCGGATCGATACTTTAAGAGGAGTCCACAATGTTGGTTTTCTTGTGGGACGGCTCATCTGTCAGCTGTGATAATTCCGACTCGGCTGTCAATTCTGAGGTCGTGAGTTGGAATTTAGATAACTATTTTCCAACGATTGGTACTTTTTATCGTATGTATTTTACTCCGATTTCAACCGTATTTGATTCATATCACGGAGTTTCCTTAGTACATTATAAGTACTTTTTGTAAGCGTATATTTAGTACATTAAAAATACTGTTTGTAAGCGTATCTTTAGTACATTATAAGTACTGTTTGCAAGCGTATCCTTAGTACATAAGAAATACTGTTTGTAGTACATTAACAATACTGTTTGTAGGCTTATCCTTAGTACATTAGAAGTACTGTTTGTAAGCGTATCCTTAGTACATTAGAACTACTGTTTGTAAGCGTATCCTTAGTACATTAGAAATACTGTTTGTAAGCGTATCCTTAGTACATTAGAAATACTATTTGTAAGCGTATCTGTAGTACATTAGAAGTACTTTTTGTAAGCGTATCCTTAGTACATTAAAAGTACTGTTTGTAAGCGTATCTTTAGTACATTAGTAATACTGTTTATAAGCGTATCCTTAGTACATTATAAGTAATGTTTGTAAGCGTATCTTTAGTACATTAGAAGAACTGATTGTAAGCGTATCCTTAGTACATTAGAAATACTGTTTGTAAGCGTATCTTTAGTACATTAGAAATACTGTTTTTAAGCGTATCCTTAGTACATTAGAAATACTGTTTGCAAGCGTATCTTTAATACATTAGAAATACTGTTTGTAACCGTATCCTTAGTACATTAGAAATACTGTTTGTAAGCGTATCTTTAGTACATTAGAAATACTGTTTGTAAGCGTATCTTTAGTACATTAGAAGTACTGTTTGTAATCATATCCTTAGTACATTAAAATTACTGTTTGTAAGCGTATCTTTAGTACATTAGAAATACTGTTTGTAAGCGTATCTTTAGTACATTAGAAGTACTGTTTGTAAGCGTATCCTTAGTACATTAGAAATACTGTTTGTAAGCGTATCCTTAGTACATTAGAAGTACTGTTTGTAAGCGTATATTTAGTACATTAAAAGTACTGTTTGTAAGCGTATCTTTAGTACATTAAAAGTATTGTTTGTAAGCGTATCTTTAGTACATTATAAGTACTGTTTGTAAGCGTATCCTTAGTACATTAGAAATATTATTTGTAAGTGTATCCTTAGTACATTAGAAATACTGTTTGTAAGCGTATCCTTAGTACATTAGAACTACTGTTTGTAAGCGTATCCTTAGTGCATTAGAAATACTGTTTGTAAGGGTATCCTTAGTACATTAGAAATACTGTTTGTAAGCGTATCCTTAGTACATTAGAAATACTGTTTGTAAGCGTATCCTTAGTACATTAGAACTACTGTTTGTAAGCGTATCCTTAGTAGTGCATTAGAAATACTGTTTGTAAGGGTATCCTTAGTACATTAGAAATACTGTTTGTAAGCGTATCCTTAGTACATTAGAAATACTGTTTGTAAGCGTATCCTTAGTACATTAGAAATACTGTTTGTAAGCGTATCCTTAGTACATTAGAAATACTGTTTGTAAGCGTATCCTTAGTGCATTAGAAATACTGTTTGTAAGGGTATCCTTACACCTGAGCATCAGAGCATCAGAGAAAGGAGGGAAGTATTTGGTGTAACCGGACCATGGAACGAAAAAAGGTGTCCCGCTCTCGAGGCTGGCGCTCTAACCACTATCACCGTAGCTGTTTTTCAATGATTGACAAACATAATTATGACAGCGTCATTCCTCTTCTACCAAATGGACCAATTGATTGATTGGGGTTGAACGCCGTTTTCAAAAAAAAGTTCAGTCATATCCTTGCGGCCAGTTCACCTATTTATGTATTTCCAGTCTGCCTAGCACCAGTATTCAAGTCAACATACTTTCCAAGCAACTGGCTGCTTTTCCACATATACTGTTAGCCCATTGGTGGAAGACGAATTAGGCTGATCACAGCGACTTTCCAAATAGATCAAATGTCTATGCATTGCACAGGAAGAATAACGTTTGAGGTACTGGTGCAAGAAAGTCAGCATGCACATGTAGATTGACTGTTGAGAAAGACGTGTATTTTTTAAAAGAGTGTTTACACTATATGTGTAAACTCATCTGACCATGACTGCACGTTAAATCTATAACTATTAACAATCTTATGATAAACACCGAAAAAAAGCAGCACATTCGTGTCTCAAAGGATGTTGTGGATGCACACTCAGCAATCAATCAATCATCTCTATGTTGTACAATACAGAGGTCAACTTATTTAACAAATATCTACCAACCTGTGATCCAGAGCCATGCAGACACTACATCCTACCAAATCATGGTCCTCACAAAACATGTCTATACGTTTTCCATGATGTTTGGTACATATCTCAGTTGGAAGGTCAGGTTTTCCTGTTTGACTACTTGCTGTCGTGGCGTGTCCAAACTCTGCCTTGTCGATAAACTGATGATCTTTCGCACCAGCCACGCGATTGTGAAACTTCAAACATCCCTTACAAAAGTACTGATTACAAGTAACACACAGAACAACGGCTTCCTTGTTGATATCATCCTCGGCACAAGAAGTACAAGGAAAATCGTGCACGGTGTCCGATGTTAAAGACGTCGCCATTTTGAAACATGTTGTATACACCCCCGTGACGGTTTACCCTTCCCAAAATGCACACGCATCTTGACGCATCCGAATCGGACGGCTTTACAAAACGTTGTGGGGAAAAAAGGAAAACATAATTTTGATAAGCAATTTCTCTGTTTGCCACACCGTTTTCAAACTCTATTCAGTTATAATACTTTTTGTTGATAGAAAGGACCGGGTATTACATTTATGTATATATTGTCCCTGGTTAGATAAATAATCATCTTATGTGACATAAACCTTTGACTGTACATAGGTGTTTTTTCTACACTTCAAAAATCAATTATTGTATATGTCCGTTCAAACATCTACATGAAGCAAGTTTATTTAGTTTCAGAACACATCTTCCATTGTACAAATTTCAAGTCTATTTTTAGAATTCCTGGGAAATTCCAATTATTTTATATCTACGGCTTTTGTCGAGATATTTCGTTTAATTCCGTAAACAAACTATTGTATAACTACTGGATACATCGTTTTACGTTCGGTTGTTATCGCCCGCATTCTTTATTCCCGTAAATAGCCGTACATTTTACTTCATATGGCGACTTTTACGGAAAGCTTTTATCTCGTCGCATTTTTGAGAACGTCCAGATAATCGTGAGATGTTTCCTCTTTACTTTAAATTTTCGACTCAAACTTCGTCGCGGTGTGCATGATACTTAAGTAGAGAAAACAATGCCCGATTTTATTTTACTTTATTGGACTTTATACATGTTTGAAGTTGTTCCATTTGTTTACATTGTTAACATGTTTTGAATTTCTACTTCATATCTTTCATATACGTGTATACTATGATATGCATATACAGCATACGATATTTCAAAACATTCATGATAAGCAATGATCATTTTGTCATATTTCAATAAAGCTTTCATTGATATGTGTAAATATCTTGATGTGTTCGAAAACCGTCTGCTATAGATTTGTTGTTTATACATCTTGGTATCTATTAACCATACGACAGTTGAATTGACACGTTAAGTACTTCTATACGATAAATCGGAACGCATCCGTATGGTACAAAGGTATTTATGTCTTTCTACTTATATCAATCGGCATCTTTATGTTTGAAAAATGGCCGTTCTTGTTACCCCAAGAAGAAACTCTGGAAAAGTCTATAGTTAAACGTGTGTTGACCTAAAGCAGTTGCTTCATTTAATGGCGGTCTTTCAACAGAACCCATTCCGGGTCCTCTCTATTGATATTAAATACCCAGAAATCCTATTCAGTGCTCCTTACATTGAGTTTTGATTTTAAATAGGAAACATGTATATGGAATTGTTTAACAATTGTGTTAGATATATCTTATCTTCTATGTTCTCGTCAAAACTACGCCCTCCAAACACAATGATAATGCGAAAAGTAGAAACACAATTGGATGATTGATTATTTGGTGTATTTCGCCGCTATCAACATTTGCTCAGTTATATCACGGCGTTTCCTGTGTTAGTTACCAGTACTACTGGTCCATTTATCCTGACACCAACCAGCCAGACGTAATACTAACCCCGCAACCCTGAGCTCCAAGGAGGGCAGCCATTACCACCATTTTAAAAGTGTTCGGTATGACCCGACCGGGGATCGAAACCGCGACCTCTTCCATCTGAGGCGGACGCTCTACCACTACACCACCGAGATAGTCGCAAAAAAGAAGCAAATATATAGATGTTCGTATTTCCGATGAAGGGAGATTAATCTTTCGATATTTATAAAAAGAATCAGGATATATTATCTCCCCTATATAGCTTTGGGTCGCTTATATTGAATTGTTTGCTATATTGTTCCCTCTGCTTGTTTATGCATATCCATTACGTTAGGACACATATATGCTCTATCACTGTGATAGAGATTTATGTACAATAATTGAGTTTCGCAACACTTGAAAAATCAGCCTGCGCATAGTCACCAACATGTATAAACGCTTTCTGAAACCTCTGCTATATGGTTAAAATATAAAGTGTACCTCTGAGTCTGACCAAAACTAACACTTACAACATATCTGCAGCAGAGTACAGATTTAATTAACATGAAGTATGAAAAGTTTCATTGGAATTGACCTAAGCGTTTAGGTGTCATTTGAAGTTGAACATTAAGACGGGCAAACAGACGGGCAAACAGACGACCGACAGAGAGTGATGAGAATAAATTACCTTGAGAGTTCGACTAAGGTGATCTAAAAACCAGCTAGCTTGAATATATAATATACAATGACTACATGTACGTGGATAGACTGTATCAGATTTTGTTTAACAGATCCTGATATAATTTATCTACGTAGCCATTGCATATACCCACATGTACGTACATGCACATGCCATGTGGTCACATTTTCCGCGCTTAGCCTGATTGGGAAAAATATCAATAACATTCAATATTGCTAAACATCAATATTAAAACAAAATTGTATGTTTACACAATTTAATAGAACTTGATAGTTCTTAAGGCACATAACGTAATCGAGCGAAATCAGGTAAATATTGTCAAGTTATACAGTGGATTCGAGACAACTCGAGAATGACCTATAAGTTACTTCGAGTTACCGACATATTCGAGTAAGCCCTCGAAGTATGGTGAAGTAATTCATGTAATCGCAGCTTCGTGATTCAGTTATTCTTAAAACGTGGCCATGCGTAGCAAGCCAGTGATAACATAATATCCAGAAAAAGGCATAACAGAAGTTCTAAATGTTCGTCTAGTTAATCAGAAATGTTGCAATAGTGTTTTAAGGTTTGTTTTATAAAAATACGACATTAATCATGCCACTGAGCGCTCTATCACGTGCAAATACTATACGGCATGCATAGATTAGCAAGGGGTGTTAAACAATATGCAGACATATTGATATACGTGCAAAGCGTGAAGTTATTTTGCAATGAAAATGGCATAGAAACACATGTACAGAAGGCACGCAAACCAATTAACGAAATCAGTGAAATATTAAGAGATTTGCTACTGTCTTTGAGTACAAACAAAGTTAACATAAATATCTACGAGATTTTTGATAACCCTCATTTCATTGTAGCGTGTTAACCGACCTTATACAATAATTTCCACGTGCAAGGCAGTCTTTACATGAGCTCGATCTAATTGGTAGGCGGATGTCAACCAACACGACGTTGGGTAAAATAATCCTTTAACTTTGGTGACCTGTGTGGCTTTCCCAAATTACTTCATAAATGTGTGGAGCTATCGTTACTTTCGGTTAAATACTTGCCGACACACGACATTGCTACTTTCGACGTCTCAACGACTTGGTTTTACAAATGTCTACGAGTACCCACACCATAGGGTTCTACGTTCTGCATTACGTCATAACATCAGCGTCAAATCACATATGATACGTGTGATGCGGTGGCATTTCGGTGTGGCATAACATTTTGTATGTCTGTGAGATGGTGTATGTATCGTACAAATGCGCATTCGGTAAAAATTGCGAGACTTCCGGTTGATCTCGTGTTTTCACGGTCTCTACAATTTCACGCTATAAATTCTCTATTAAGTCCCCTCTACACATAACACATTTTTGGTGCCTGTCGGTCCACCGGTCGGACATATCCGAATACACTTATGTGTACTATACTGTGAACAGCATAGGACAATTCCTGGCAATTGTAAAACGTGTGTCCCTTCAAAGTAGACTTTACCACAGGGAAAAACCCGAAATCTATCGGCATCAAAATTTGAATCCAAGCAAGCGTGTATAGGCATACTCTAGAAAGTAAATTCAATCTTGGTGGGATTGATGTTCATTTTTTTAGCATCAAAATAATACATCCACGTCTCGTCTCTGGTCACAACACAGTACAAGACATCGTCACCTTCTCGACGATAGCGGTGTCGTAACTACCGCAACGCATTCGAGCGTCTCTGCTTGTTGTCATCAGTATATCATAGACCGTTCACACATAGCTACGATCTTACTACGATGATGCCGATCTGTCCCGACCTGAAAAATGTACCAAATCGGGACGAGATTGGCATCAAAAACTTGAAAGTTGGTGAATACCTTCGCGGAATGCCTGTTGTACTACGATTTCTACACGACCAGAGCGTTTCTCGTACGTTTCTATTACGCTTACATCACGATTACACCGCGTCCATTGCCGCTCATGCGCCCTTTCTACTACATTGTCGCTACGATGTACAATACCTTACTACGTTGGTAAACAGACCTGAAAGACTGTAACACGATGTTTCTTCGCTCATGCCGACAATACTACGATCTTGACACGTTCATGGTACGATTTAATGTGATGCGTATATAAATTGAGTAGTTTCGAATAATCTGTTAATTCACTCATATACTGAAAGATGAACAGACTCGAATTGCTTCAGCTTGCAATTCCATAAAAGAACAGATGCTGGTGGAAGTCCAGGTGGAAGAAGTCATTCGTCGGAGAAGAAGTAGGAGAGCAAGAACATACTGGGTTCGACCGTGGCTTGCTGCAGATAGGAGGCTCCAGTTTGGGCATTACGATAGACTGGTCAGGGAGCTCAGAATGGAAGACACGACATCTTTTTTCAATTTTATACGGATGCAACCTGAGATGTTCGACGAACTGCAGTCAAATGTGATGCCGAGTGTAATAAGATGCCATTACGACCATGCAGATCTCATCACGATGATACCTCGATGTTTCTACGATTACGCCGTTTTTATAACGTTCGTACACCGCTTTTACTGCGACTGTTTTCATCCAAGATCCTGCTACGCTTATTTTGAACATGGCGAGGTCGTGAAACTTCCCGACCTACGCGATTTCAAAACGACCCAACCACGTTTATGAAGATCCCCTCCAGATTGGCCACGACTGCTCCAGGACTGGTCACAATTTGGGACCAATTTTAGATTGTAGTAGAAGCGGGGCCTATGTGTGAGCGGGCCTCTGTTAGAACTCGATGACCAATGCCAAAACTGTACTTGTTAAATTACAGACATCAAGCACCGTCACTCGCCTGTTGCTATTGACGACATCCTTAATTGATGTGACTAACGTCATTTCCACAAAAGTTTATTTAACGGCCCATTAACTTCACATCTACTAGTGAACATGTTCCATCTCGAAAACTATGATAACATAAAAAAAATGCGTTAAAACATTTTCATCATTGTATATGCCTGTTGTAACATTGTATATGTTTACTTTGGTAGACAACAACATTTAATAATTGCGCGCGTTTCTTGTGACTCAGGTGACGCCACAGTGAGCAAACGGTAATAACGTTCAATGTTTTGTTATTTATTGTCAGAATCGTGAATGTCGTAGAAATTTTGTTATATGACGCTGTTAATTAATGATCAATCATTTCTTCGTAAAGATAGATATCTTTTTTAAAAACTGTTCAATTTTACTAATGTATTTTACTTATTAGCGGCAAATGACGCCAGCACCGCTTAAATGGACATTTGTCCTGTGAAGAATGTGATCACATCCTTCATAGATCTGTGACGAATGTGATTTGTGATAACATGAGGACCTATGTCTCAAACGTCATTATGCGCTTTAAAATGGTGGACAGGAACTATCGCAATATTTGCATTTTATCAATTAAATTTGGTCTGGCGCAGGAACAAAACTACTCTTAAGTGTTTCCAGCTAAGGGTCCTTTAGTCGCTGTCTTCTGCTTTTTGAAATCTGAAACCATATTGTTATATTCGGGGAAAATTTCATCTAATATAAAGCCGCAATAGCTCAGTCAGGGCTTTTAATAAAGGGGTTTGAGTGAAAGTTGTTGTGACTAGCGTATTAGGATTATAGGTAGATAAGACAGACGTTCTGTCAAGAGGGATCCCGTGATGTAACTGAAATATCTTTTAAAATGGCTTTCAGCTCGAATCAATCAAATTAATATGTATTCGAAATTTTAAAACGTAAATGAGAAGTTTTTCGTTTAGTTAAGATGACTTGATGTCAATCGAAATTGTGAACGATAATGTCTTTCAATTTGTTTATTCAAAGTCCATAATATACATACATATAGTAAGCTGTGTGAAGTTAGCTAAACATACGACATTCGACATTCGACATTCAAAAGTTGAAAAAAAAAACGAATGTCGTGCTGGCACGACATTCGACATTCGACATTCAGAAGTTGGAAAAAAAAACGAATGTCGTGCTGGCACGACATTCGACATTCGACATTCAAAAGTTGAAAAAAAAATAACGAATGTCGTGCTGGCACGACATTCGACATTCGACATTCAAAAAATAAAACTTCAAAAAATTGAATGTCGTGCTGGCACGACATTCGACATTCGACATTCAAAAGTTGAAAAAAAAAAAAACGAATGTCGTGCTGGCACGACATTCGACATTCGACATTCAAAAAATAAAACTTCAAAAAATTGAATGTCGTGCTGGCACGACATTCGACATTCTACATTCAAAAGTTGGAAAAAAAAAAACGAATGTCGTGCTGGCACGACATTCGACATTCGACATTCGACATTCAAAAAATTGAATGTCTTGCTGGCACGACATTCGACATTCGACATTCAAAAGTTGGAAAAAAAAACGAATGTCGTGCTGGCACGACATTCGACATTCGACATTCAAAAAATAAAACTTCAAAAAATTGAATGTCGTGCTGGCACGACATTCGACATTCGACATTCAAAAGTCGGAAAAAAAACCGAATGTCGTGCTGGCACGACATTCGACATTCGACATTCAAAGGTTGAAAAAAGATCTCAAGGGAGTGCAACAACAGCCTTAAGGCGGATTTCACCCGAGTCTGCCGCGTGTATTACGGGGAGCACTTACGCCTACAAGCCCTTGTCACGGGAGTCGAACAAAAAAAAAATCACAATGGAGTGGAACACTTTTTTTTTTTTCTTACGGGCGTGGAACAACGGCCTTAAGGCGGATTTCTACTCGAGTCTGCTGCGTGTATTACGTGGAGCACTTGGGCCTACAAACCCTTGTCACGGCAGTCGAACAAAAAAAAAAGATCACAATGGAGTGGAACACTTTTATTTTTTTTCTTACGGGCGTGGAACAACGGCCTTAAGGCGGATTCCTACTCGAGTCTGCTGCGTGTATTACGGGGAGCACTTGGGCCTACAAGCCCTTGTCACGAGCTGTGTGAAGTTAGCTAAACATACGACATTCGACATTCGACATTCAAAAGTTGAAAAAAAAAAACCGAATGTCGTGCTGGCACGACATTCGACATTCGACATTCAAAAGTTGAAAAAAAAAAAACCAATGTCGTGCTAGCACGACATTTGACATTCGACATTCAAAAAATAAAACTTCAACAAATTGAATGTCGTGCTGGCACGACATTCGACATTCGACATTCGACATTCAAAAGTTGGAAAAAAAAACGAATGTCGTGCTGGCACGACATTCGACATTCGACATTCAAAAGTTGAAAAAAAAAAAACGAATGTCGTGCTGGCACGACATTCGACATTCAAAAAAATAAAACTTCAAAAAATTGAATGTCGTGCTGGCACGACATTCGACATTCGACATTCAAAAGTTGGAAAAAAAAACGAATGTCGTGCTGGCACGACATTCGACATTCGACATTCAAAAGTTGAAAAAAAAATAACGAATGTCGTGCTGGCACGACATTCGACATTCGACATTCAAAAGTTGGAAAAAAAAACGAATGTCGTGCTGGCACGACATTCGACATTCGACATTCAAAAGTTGAAATTCGACATTCGACATTCAAAAGTTGAAAAAAGATCTCAAGGGAGTGCAACAACGGCCTTAAGGCGGATTTCACCGAGTCTGCCGCGTGTATTACGGGGAGCACTTAGGCCTACAAGCCCTTGTCACGGGAGTCGAACAAAAAAAAATCACAATGGAGTGGAACACTTTTTTTTTTCTTACGGGCGTGGAACAACGGCCTTAAGACGGATTTCTACTCGAGTCTGCTGCGTGTATTACGTGGAGCACTTGGGCTTACAAACCCTTGTCCCGGCAGTCGAACAAAAAAAAAAGATCACAATGGAGTGGAACACTTTTATTTTTTTTCTTACGGGCGTGGAACAACGGCCTTAAGGCGGATTCCTACTCGAGTCTGCTGCGTGTATTACGGGGAGCACTTGGGCCTACAAGCCCTTGTCACGGCAGTCGAACAAAAAAGAATCACAATGGAGTGGAACACTTTTTTGATTTTGTTTCGGGCGTGGAACAACAGCCTTAAGGCGGACTTCTACCGGAGTCTGCTGCGTGTTTTACGGGGAGCACTCTGCTGCTAGTCGGGGAAATGTAAGCCGGGGCCGCATACTCTTTAAGGCAGGTCCCGCAGTCTACCCGCGCTTACGGCAAAGTACAGAGCTTTGTTTTACGCTAGCACTCCGCTGCTAGTAGGGGAAATGTGCGCCGGTGCCGCATATGATATACGGCCGGTCCCGCAGTCTAGCCGCGCTTAAGGCGAAGTGCTGAGCCTTGATTTAGGCGAGCAATCGGCTGCTAGTAGGGGAAATGTGAGCCCGGGTCGCATACGCTATAAGGCAGGCCCTGCAGTCTACATTCGACATTGGAAATTCAAAAACGAATGTCGTGCTGGGACGACATTCGACATACGACATTCAAATATTAAAACTTTAAAAAATCGAATGTCGTGCTGGCACGGGACAGCTACCAGGGCCGTAAGTCGAATTTCTACCCCAATTTACCGCATAATTTAAAGGGAGCACTCGGTCCTAGAGGCCATAGTCAAGGCAGTCGAAGCCCGAACATTTCACAATGGAGTGGAACACATTTTTTTTTTTTTTTTCACGGGACAGCTACTAGGGCCGTAAGTCGAATTTCTACCCGAATTTACCGCATAATTTAAAGGGAGCACTCGGTCCTAGAGGCCATAGTCAAGGCAGTCGAAGCCCGAACATTTCACAATGGAGTGGAACACTTTTTTTTTTTTTTTCACGGGACAGCTACCAGGGCCGTAAGTCGAATTTCTACCCGAATTTACCGCATAATTTAAAGGGAGCAACTCGGTCCTAGAGGCCATAGTCAAGGCAGTCGAAGCCCGAACATTTCACAATGGAGTGGAACACTTTTTTTTTTTTTTTCACGGGACAGCTACTAGGGCCGTAAGTCGAATTTCAACCCGAGTTTACCGCGTAATTCAAGGGAGCACTCGGTACTAGAGGCCTTATAGTCATGACATTCAAAAGTTGGAAAAAAAACGAATGTCGTGCTGGCACGACATTCGACATTCGACATTCAAAAAATAAAACTTCAACAAATCGAATGTCGTGCTGGCACGACATTCGACATTCGACATTCAAAAGTTGAAAAAATATCTCACGGGAGTGGAAAAACGGCCTTAAGGCGGATTTCTACCCGAGTCTGCCGCGTGTATTACGGGGAGCACTTGAGCCTACAAGCCCTTGTCAGGGGAGTCGAAAAAAAAAAATCACAATGGAGTGGAACACTTTTATTTTTTTTTCTTACGGGCGTGGAACAACGGCCTAAGGCGGATTTCTATCCGAGTCTGCTGCGTGTATTACGGGGAGCACTTGGGCCTACAAACCCTTGTCTCGACAGTCGAAAAAAAAAATCACAATGGAGTGGAACACTTTTTTTTTTCTTATGGGCGTGGAACAACGGCCTTAAGGCGGATTTCTACTCGAGTCTGCTGCGTGTATTACGGGGAGCACTTGGGCCTACAAGCCCTTGTCACGGCAGTCGAACAAAAAAAAAATCACAATGGAGTGGAACACTTTTTTTTTTTTCTTACGGGCGTGGAACAACTGCTTTAAGGCGGATTTCTACCCCGAGTCTGCTGCGTGTATTACGGGGAGCACTCTGCTGCTAGTTGGGGAAATGTAAGCCGGGGCCGCATACTCGTTAAGGCAGGTCCCGCAGTCTAACCGCGCTTACGGCGAAGTGCTGAGCTTTGTTTTACGCTAGCACTCCGCTGCTAGTAGGGAAAATGTGCGCTGGTGCCGCATATGATATACGGCCGGTCCCGCAGTCTACCCGCGATTACGGCGAAGTGCTGAGCCATGATTTATGCGAGCACTCGGCTGCTAGTAGGGGAAATGTGAGCCGGGGCCGAATACGCTATAAGGCAGGTCCCGCAGTCAACGCGCGCTTACGGCGAAGTGCTGAACCTTCTTTTACGCTAGCACTCCGCTGCTAGTAGGGGAAATGTGCGCCTGGGCCGCATATGCTATACGGCAAATCAGGCCCCAACGCACATTTTCCCAGCAAAATGCGGAGTGCTGCCTTGAAACTAGGAGAGCACTTCGCCGTCAGCGCCGGTTCTAACGGCGGGACTGCCTTGTAGCAAATCAGGGCCCAGCGCACATTTCCCCAGTCATATGCGGAGTGCTGCCTTGAAACAAGGGGAGCACTTCGCCGTCAGCGCGGATTCTAACGGCGGGACTGCCTTGTAGCAAATTCGGCCCCGGCGCACATTTCCCGAGGCATACGCAGAGTGCTGTCTGGAAACAAGGCGATGATTTCGCCGTCAGCGTGGGTAAACAGCAGGACTTCCTTATAGCAAATTCGGCCTCAGCGCACATTTCCTCGGCCATACGCCTCTAAAACAAGGCGAGGACTTCGCCTTCAGCGCTGGATTCATCGGCAGGACTGCCTTATTGCAAATTCGGCCCCAGCGCACATTTCCCCAGCCATATGCAGAGTGCTGCTTTGAGACAAGAAGAGCACTTTACTGTCAGCGCAAGTTCTAACGGCGGGAATGCCTTGTAGCAAATAAGGCCGTTGTTCCACGCCCGTAAGAAAAAAAATAAAAGTGTTCCACTCCATTGTGTTTTTGTTTTTTTCGACTCCCGTGACAAGGGCTTGTGCTCCCCGTAATACACGCAGAAGACTCGAGTAGAAATCCGCCGTAAGGCTGTTGTTCAACGCCCGTAAGACAAAATATAAAAGTGTTCCACTCCATTGTGATTTTTTTTTTGTTAGACAAGGGCTGGTAGGCCCAAGTGCTCCCCGTAATACACGCGGCAGACTCGGGTAGAAATCCGCCTTAAGGTCGTTGTTCCACTCCCGTAAGATTTTTTTTCCAACTTTTGAATGTCGAATGTCGTATGTCGTGCAAGCACGACATTCGATTTATTGATTTTTTTTTTTTTTTTCAACTTTTGAATGTCGAATGTCGAGCCAGCACGACATTCGACATTCAAAAATTGGAAAAAAAAAAATACTTCAAAAAATCGAATGTCGTGCTGGCGACATACGACATTCGACATTCGACAATCAAAAAATAAAACTTCAAAAAATCGAATGTCGTGCCTGGCGTACGGGGAGTACGGGGAGTACTTGGGCCTACAAGCCATTGTCACGGGAGTCGAACAAAAAAAAATCACAATGGAGTGGAACACTTTTATTTTTTGTCTTACGGGAGTGGAACAACGGCCTTATTTGCTACAAGGCAGTCCCGCCGTTAGAACTTGAGCTGACAGTGAAGTGCTCTTCTTGTCTCAAAGCAGCACTCTGCGTATGGCTGGGGAAATGTGCGCTGGGGCCGAATTTGCAATAAGGCAGTCCAGCCGATGAATCCAGCGCAGAAGGCGAAGTCCTCGGCTTGTTTCGAGGCGTATGGCCAAGGAAATAGGCTGAGGCCGAATTTGCTATGAGGAAGTCCTGCTATTTACCCACGCTGACGGCGAAATCCTCGCCTTGTTTCCAGACAGCACTCTGTGTATGGCTCGGGAAATGTGCGCCGGGGCCGAATTTGCTACAAGGCAGTCCCGCCGTTAGAATCCGCGCTGACGGCGAAGTGCTCCCCTTGTTTCAAGGCAGCACTCCGCATATGACTGGGGAAATGTGCGCTGGGCCCTGATTTGCTACAAGGCAGTCCCGCCGTTAGAACCGGCGCTGCCGGCGAAGTGCTCTCCTAGTTTCAAGGCAGCACTCCGCATATTGCTGGGAAAATGTGCGCTGGGTCCTGATTTGCCGTATAGCATATGCGGCCCAGGCGCGTAAAAGAAGGTTCAGCACTTCGCCGTAAGCGCGCGTAGACTGCGGGACCTGCCTTATAGCGTATTCGGCCCCGGCTCACATTTCCCCTACTAGCAGCCGAGTGCTCGCATAAATCAAGGCTCATCACTTCCCCGTAAACGCGGGTAGACTGCGGGACCGGCCGTATATCATATGCGGCACCAGCGCTCATTTCCTACTAGCAGCGGAGTGCTAGCGTAAAACAAAGCTCAGCACTTCGCCGTAAGTGCGGGTAGACTGCGGGACCTGCCTTAAAGAGTATGCGGCCCCGGCTTACATTTCCCCGACTAGCAGCAGAGAGCTCCCCGTAATACACGCAGCAGACTCGGGTAGAAATACGCGTTAAGGCTGTTGTTCCACGCCCGTAAGAAATAAAATAAAAGTGTTCCACTCCATTGTGATTTTTTTTTTGTTCGACTCTCGTGACAAGGGCTTGTAGGCCTAAGTGCTCCCCGTAATACACGCAGCAGACTCGGGTAGAAATCCGACTTAGGCCGTTGTTCCACGCTCGTAAGAAAAAAAATAAAAGTGTTCCACTCCATTGTGATTTTTTTTTTGTTCGATTCCCGTGACAAGGGCTTGTAGGCCCAAGTGCTCCCCGAAATACACGCGGCAGACTCGGGTAGAAATCCGCCTTAAGGCCGTTGTTCCACTCCCGTGAGATCTTTTTTCAACTTTTGAATGTCGAATGTCGAATGTCGTGCCAGCACGACATTCGATTTGTTGAAGTTTTATTTTTTGAATGTCGAATGTCGAATGTCGTACCAGCACGACATTCGGTTTTTTTCCAACTTTTGATTGTCATGACTATAAGGCCTCTTCGACTTCCTTGATTAAGGCCTCTAGTACCGAGTGCTCCCTTTAAATTACGCGGCAAATTCGGGTAGAAATTCGACTTCCTTGATTAAGGCCTCTAGTACCGAGTCCTCCCTTTAAATTACGCGGTAAATTCGGGTAGAAATTCGACTTATGGCCCTGGTAGCTGTCCCGTGAAAAAAAAAAAAAACTGTTCCACTCCATTGTGAAATGTTCGGGCTTCGACTGCCTTGACTAAGGCCTCTAGGACCGAGTGCTCTCTTTAAATTATGCGGTAAATTCGGGTAGAAATTCGACTTACGGCCCTGGTAGCTGTCCCGTGAAAAAAAAAAAAGTGTTCCACTCCATTGTGAAATGTTCGGGCTTCGACTGCCTTGACTATGGCCTCTAGGACCGAGTGCCCCCATTAAATTATGCGGTAAATTGGGGTAGAAATTCGACTTACGGCCCTGGTAGCTGTCCCGTGCCAGCACGACATTCGATTTTTTAAAGTTTTAATATTTGAATGTCGTATGTCGAATGTCGTGCCAGCACGACATTCGTTTTTGAATTTCCAATGTCGAATGTAGACTGCAGGGCCTGCCTTATAGCGTATGCTACCCGGGCTCACATTTCCCCTACTAGCAGCCGATTGCTCGCCTAAATCAAGGCTCAGCACTTCGCCTTAAGCGCGGCTAGACTGCGGGACCGGCCGTATATCATATGCGGCACCGGCGCACATTTCCCCTACTAGCAGCGGAGTGCTAGCGTAAAACAAAGCTCTGTACTTTGCCGTAAGCGCGGGTAGACTGCGGGACCTGCCTTAAAGAGTATGCGGCCCCGGCTTACATTTTCCCGACTAGCAGCAGAGTGCTCCCCGTAAAACACGCAGCAGACTCCGGTAGAAATCCGCCTTAAGGCTGTTGTTCCACGCCCGAAACAAAAACAAAAAAGTGTTCCACTCCATTGTGATTTTTTTTTTGTTCGACTGCCGTGACAAGGGCTTGTAGGCCCACGTGCTCCCCGTAATACACGCAGCAGACTCGAGTAGAAATCCGCATTAAGGCCGTTGTTCCACGCCCGTAAGAAAAAAAAAAAAGTGTTCCACTCCATTGTGATTTTTTTTTGTTCGACTCCCGTGACAAGGGCTTGTAGGCCTAAGTGCTCCCCGTAATACACGCGGCAGACTCGGGTGAAATCCGCCTTAAGGCCGTTGTTGCACTCCCTTGAGATCTTTTTTCAACTTTTGAATGTCGAATGTCGTGCCAGCACGACATTCGGTTTTTTTCCGACTTTTGAATGTCGAATGTTGAATGTCGTGCCAGCACGACATTCGGGTTTTTTCCGACTTTTGAATGTCGAATGTCGAATGTCGTGCCAGCACGACATTCGGTTTTTTTTTTCAACTTTTGAATGTCGAATGTCGAATGTCGTGCCAGCACGACATTCGGTTTTTTTTCCAACTTTTGAATGTCGAATGTCGAATGTCGTGCCAGCACGACATTCGGATTTTTTTTTTCAACTTTTGAATGTCGAATGTCGAATGTCGTGCCAGCACGACATTCAATTTTTGGAAGTTTTATTTTTTGAATGTCGAATGTCGAATGTCGTGCCAGCACGACATTCGTTTTTTTTTTTTCAACTTTTGAATGTCGAATGTCGAATGTCGTGCCAGCACGACATTCGTTTTTTTTTCCAACTTTTGAATGTCGAATGTCGAATGTCGTGTCAGCACGACATTCAATTTTTTGAAGTTTTATTTTTTGAATGTCGAATGTCGAATGTCGTGCCAGCACGACATTCAATTTTTTGAAGTTTTATTTTTTGAATGTCGAATGTCGAATGTCGTGCCAGCACGACATTCGTTTTTTTTTTTTCAACTTTTGAATGTCGAATGTCGAATGTCGTGCCAGCACGACATTCGTTTTTTTTTCCAACTTCTGAATGTCGAATGTCGAATGTCGTGCCAGCACGACATTCGTTTTTTTTTCCAACTTTTGAATGTCGAATGTCGAATGTCGTATGTTTAGCTAACTTCACACAGCTATATAATAAATAGTGTTGCTTATTTCAAAATTAGACAGGTTAATTGTGTATTCCTAGTCTTTTTCATGTTTGCTTAATATGTACTAAAATAGATATGATATAAATGTTTTAATTTGGAGATTCTTATGAACAGTGAAGAAAGCATTACGGGTGCATAACGTGTGAATAAGTCGAGAGCAGTGCAGACACAGATTATAAAATTAACTTTCCTGTGCACCCGGCTCACTGAAAACAACATCTTAAATATTTACATATACATAATGATGTACAAATTCATGGCAGAATCGCTGGTCTATTTTTCATATGAAACATGTAATAGTTATTTTATTTCTCATCTTTCAGAAACTAAATTGAAAGGCAATTGCATGCTTCATGGACAAATAATGCAACCACATGTAAAACCTTTTCGCTCATATAGACTTTTCGAAAACATCGCGACAAAAAAAGAAATTGCTCAAACGAGCAAATTCTCCTTTTGTCACCAAGTTTTCAAATCTATTCAATTATTGTACTTTCATTTAAAGGGAGTTTCCAATTATTTTCGGGTATGATTTCAATGTCGTCTGCTGCAAATTTGTTGTGTGGGAAAGAGTTAAAAAAAAAACTTGTACCTTTTACCATGGACGGGTTCATATGGTTTGAGGAGAAATGGTTCATAATGAGATGTTTCTACTTTTGTCACCGTGTTTTCAACTGTATTAAATAATAGTATTTTCATTTATGAACCTTTTACCTTGATTTTTCAAAGTCGTCTGCTGCAGATTTGTTTTGTGGGAAAGGGTTAACAAAAAAACTTGTACCTTTTTCCATGGACGGGTTCATATTGTTTGAGGAGAAATGGTTCATAATGAGCTGTTTCTACTTTTGCCACAATATTTTCAACTGTATTAAATAATTGTATTTTCATTAATGAACCTTTTCCGCAGCGTCTGCTGCAGACTTGGTGCATGTTTTAAAAGGTATTAATGTACATGATCTTTTATAAGCAAAAATGTGTGATCAATAACTGTCTCGTCAACATAAATTCTAAAGACAGAGTATGATATTACGGTAAATACGTTCTCAGCCGGAGGTACCCAGAGAAATGAGATCCATAGTGGGAGTCGTCGTAGTGGACAATCGTGGCAGCCATACTCTTAACGGCAACGCGTGCTCCTGTTTTCCTTATGTTTTCGTGACATAAGTGTAGCAGTGGCACATGTCAATTCTTGGTACGTAACGATTGTCATGCGTTTCTGTATCACATCATCAACGGTAAAAGCTAAACGGACATAGCTCCTATAGCTATTACACAGTTGTGTGGTGAAGATGTAATCCCCGTCAACAGGCGCTGTAAATATTCCACTTTCTTTATTGTAACCCTCACCTCTGTTCTCTACGATTGTTGGAAACACAAATTTCTGATCAGTTGACACTGTCACGTCGTCGAGGTACTTTGCCGTGAAAAACACGTCGGGAGTTTTAAATAAACCTGTTGAGTAAAGTTAAAAGAAAACATTTTGAGAAACACAACAGACATGAAAAATGCGTGACGAGACAAACGGAGTGAAATATAAATGTTCATCCTAACACGATGGAAAGAAGAAAATAGATAGAGATTACATTACTCTTTCGACTTTGTAAATGAATAGGGAAAAGTAGGAAAATCATTACAAATGAAAGGATATTATTTAAAAAGAGCTGAAAGCATTAATCAATAAGAGCAACTTCTCCTTTTGCCACAACCTTTTTCAAAAGTCATCTGCTGCAGAGACCCCAGAAAAGCTTCTACAGTTATGTGGGAAAGGGACAACGGGAGGGACATGTTTGTCGAATTACCAGAAAACCAACAGTGTGGACTCTGCGTAAAGTATCGATCCTGATCGGCCTAAGCAAACCGCGCAAGCAAACACGGACAGACACTTTTCGCCTCCTGTGGATCTTCTGTTTCGGGAATCATTACTCTATACCTCTATCCCACTAAGACGGAATGTGTCGGCCCGGATAAGCCTGCGCGGACTACGCAGGATGATTCTGGTCGATATATTACGCAGAGTCCATAGAAAGAGAAGATCAAGCTGATGTACACAAATTGCCTCGTGGAACACGTCTGGTGTTTTGAATAAACCTGTTGAGTGAAATGAAAATAAAACATTAAGATAGATAATATGAGATATAAATGTTTATCGCAACACGAGGGAAAGAAGCAAACAGAGAGAGAGATTAAAGTGTATACATGTGGGAATGGGTTAATCATTATTTTAGACATTGATTTGCTTTTGAAATTGTCCTTATGCATTATTATTCATAAAGGCCTGATCCTTTCCTACATATGACAATAACAAAACATTGTGACAAAAGTAAAAACCGCTCATGATGAGCAATTCTTCTTTTGCTATAATGTTTCAATTCTATCGTATGATTATACTTACATTTATAGAAGTGATTCCATATGTTTGCATATATATGTTTCAATTTTAGAAAGTTTAAAAATGCCAAAAAACTGAAAACATTTAATACAAAGAATTATTTAACTAATTTCGAACCTATAGATATGTACGTGTAGTACTAAATCAAACATTGTTTTCCTTTGCAGCCAAATTAACATTTGCTTCACGGTTTAATATATATCGCGAGTCAGAAGCCAACAACAATGCCAATAAAGGCAAATATTTAAATGAGCCCAGTCTTAGGTGTTTGGGTGCATCTGTGTACATTGAAGACTCAGACGAGCATGTACATCCACACAGTCTCACCAGAGCCTTTAGAGTCCGGCTACATATACATTAGTCCTGTGTGGTTCTTTGTAAACACAACTAGAAGTGTAGCCCCATCAGTTTTACACCAATTCAACTTTATTTGATCCAATTACGGAAAGGTATTTAATAAACTCCCAAATCATTAGACTACAAGGTGTCAACAGGCGACAGAACCTCCGTCATTATGTCGGAAGAAGAAATAATTTATAAGTCCGACAGAAAATATCGGATCTTTACCTCTGATGGTCAGGATGGATTTAATATTGATAAGATACGATACATCACGAATTCAAAGTTGTCTGCTGCAGATTTGTTGTATGTGGGAAAGGGTTAAATAAAATATATCTAATATATCTATATTTCTATCTATGATATTTATGGTTAGGTAGAAAAATGGTCCTGAGAGATTCAACTGTAAACTAGATGTGCGTCTAAAATAAACATTTATCCGATATTTCTTACTCAATGCATCATATGAGTGTTCGACTCCTAATATATGAAGTGATATTATTTCTGCGTATGGCACGCCGTTTGCACAATAACTCAAGATCGTTACCAAGACTGGCTACTTTCAACTGTATAGCGTATTGTTAGAATAATTAAAGAATGTTTTTTCTATGCCATGAAACCTATTTTTTCATAACTCGCATGCATATATTAATGTCTTTAATGGAGACTTACATAACAAAAATACATACACTTTACACTATTTAAAAAACCCACAATATCTGAACCCTAGTCCAGGTTTCTGTACTAGGCATACGATTTTATATTCGGACTGTTCGCATCCTGTTACAATGCAAATATGTAACGCCGACATATTGAGACTAATCCGAACCCTTAATATTGTTCAGTAAAGGAGAGAGAATTGGCTATCAATAGTTATCGGCTCTTACGAGCCTTGCTGAAAAATGTCCGAAACGACATGCTCTCGAACTCGGAACGTCTTGTCCCTGAGGTGTACACTAACATCTGTTACTTAAGCAGTATATTTGGTTGTCCTAATATTCACAAATATGGGCTAAACTAAAAGCATGGACATGATCTTTTGTCATGATTTTTGAAGCATTAGTGTTTATACATCCAATAATTTAACTCATAGCCACTAAAACGTACATGAAGTGTAAATCCCTAATACATACACCGTATATCGCCCTCGAAGCTAATTTAGCAGAATTATTGTAACAGAATATTGAGTTCCAGCCTCGAAGAATTTTTGAAGTTTAAATCCGGTCTATATATATACACACCTCGTACGCATCTGTCACACTATCATATCAGACAATAATGACTCCACGTGTTAACCCTTTTCCATTTGCAGACGCATTAAGGCGCATATGGAGCAGATGACCTTTGAAAAACATTGTGACAAAAGGAGAAATTTATCATCTTGAGTAAAAACTCTTTTCATTTTTCGGCGATAGCTGAATAACCTGGGTTTTGACCTAGATGTTAAACAAATGATCTAGATTGTAGACCAATCAAATGTTGTATTTAATGAATAATGTCGAAGAAATAAATGAAATGAAACTTTCTGATTGGTTCATAGTTAAGTTGGCGATCCTTCGAGAGGCACTATTAAGGTGAAGTTTTAAAATGAAATGTTCCGCATACTAACCTTTAATTGTTTTCCTTAAAAAATAAATTTCAGTGAAAAAAATCAGTGAAAACGTATGAAATAATATTTAAGAACAAAATTTTAACTATTTTTGAAACATGATAAATTTTCAGTTATTTATCGTCAATCGAAATGTATACACCTCTTGGGAGCCTCGCGTAATCTCCAGCCATGTGACGCACAAGCTACACTCGATTACCGATTCTATATCTTTTAAAGAACAATGTTCCAACTGGTTCACGATTATAATGCATTACCAATTCAAGGAGATGTTGAAATTCTTAGATATACAACATTATTGCACACATTTTATAATTCATGAACAATAACTGATTGTTTTGATTACTAACAAACCCTTTCTGATATTCAAGTCAAATAATATGCGCATGTTCCATTTCTTAGTGTTTTCTCATAATGATCGACGTTTATCTTTTTTAAAGATTTTTCTTGTTGGAGACTGTCCATGTGTTAAGGTGGACGTTTTCAAAGTCGTCTGCTGCTGATGTGTGGTATGTAGGAACGAGTTAGATTAAAGACACAAATATGTAAAACATTTGGATGTATGCCATCCGGAAAGTGGACTTCGGTTGCGTCATGCTTGCCATTGAACATGTTCGGAAGGGAAGCCTTGATGTTTCTATGTTTGAAAAGTTCTTTCTCAATCGTATATTAGCGGCGCTCTGCGAAAACCAGCCTTAGCGCAATTATTACACATGCAGAAAAGTATATGCATGCACATCTGTGTTTAGGATCGAAAGAAATACTGCTTTACTAACGTTTCTTCAAACCATCTGTGACTGATTTGCGAAAAGTGCAGAGTCAGATCAGATTGCGGGTACACTGGTATCATATGCATTACGATGCTGATCATATCTACTAAGCATGACTGAAGTTGCATATGGGAATCCATGCAGAGTTGAATATACCTTATCGACATGCATAACGTGAAAAAACGCTTTATAAGCGAAGCAACTGTTCCATTTTAAGTTTAATACTATAGCTGGGTTTATCTCCCTGGATTTTTCTACGATGCAGACCTCGCGATCGATTGTGTTTGATTTGAGTTTGTATTGATTGATCTTTAGCGCTGTTTAACCTTTCTACATACAAGAAATACATGTATGCAGCAGACGACTTTGAACATATTTTGTAAAAACATGGTAAATCTTTATAATTGTAGGGATAACCGGTGATTAAAAGTGGAAAACATTGTGGCAAAATGAGAAATTGCTCGTCATGAGCAATTTCTTCTTTTGCCACAATGTTTTCAAAAGTCGTCTGCTTCAGAGGCGTCAGAAAGCGTCTATATGTGGGAAAGGGTTAAATAAATGTCAGCCTCAGCAGAAAAACGGGCCTTCGCAAATGGTTATAACCGTCAGTACTGTTCGTAATTACCCATTTCCCACATACAAACAATTTACAACATCGAAGCAAACATAGGAAAAATCTCTTTATGAATAGAGTTGGAAACATTGTTGCAAAAGCGACATTTATCAAAATGAGCAATTTCTCTCTTCGTCACGTTTATTCAGAAGTCGTCTGCTGGATATGAATGTCTACATGTCGTAAAAGAACTAGTTATATTGTCTATTTCCATAATATTATGTTTAATTACAATTGAAAAAATGATTGCAAAAGGGGAATTTGCTTATTGAGAGTTATTCTCTTTAGCACAATGATTTCAGAAATCGTCTGCTGTAAAGGCGTCAAAAACAAACTGTTTGCGGGAAAGTGTTAAATCAAGCAATCGTGTATTGCTCAAACTATATACATTTATTATATGCCTGTACATTTTCCGGTGGAAATACATACAGATTGACATGCGCAAATACACCACGACAGATTAAAATTCCGTATCTACATGCGGTGTAAATACAAGATTGTGACGTCAGACAGTGCGCGGAATACTTTCAGCGAGGTATCCCCAATAAACAATGTATTGAATCTGTATATTTAATAGTTTTTTCGCTCTTCATAGATCGTAGGTATATAATAAAAGGAATATTACGTTGCGGGAGCGATAAATGGGTACGTATTGCACGACTCGTAGCGTGGGAAATTCCATATCTTACTCGACCTTCGGTCTCGTAAGATATCGATTTTTCCACGCTACTTGTCGTGCAATACAAACCCTTTTATCGCTCCCGCAACGTAATATTCCGTATATATAGGCTGATCGTAACCAGACTTAAAAGCAAAAAGGTAAAACGAGCAATTTCCTACGTTCTATCTCATTTCAGTAATTTCTCGGTGATTTCTGTCAGTATGTACATTGGAATACCGGAGTGACTAACGTTCTATCTCATTTCAGTAATTTCTCGGTGATTTCCGTCAATATGTACATTAGAATACCGGAGTGACTAACGTTCTATCTCATTTCAGTAATTTCTCGGTGATTTCTGTCAGTATGTATATTGGAATACCGGAGTGACTAACGTTAATATGTTCAATCTTCCATATACAAGTGCAAATGGAAGGATATAGTTAATACCATTACTTCAACTGTGACAAATGGAGAAATGGATCATGATGACCAACTATTCAATACTTACGTACTTTTCCCCCAATGTTTTCAAAGTCATGTGCTGTAACTTTGCTTGAAAATGGGACAGAGACATTTTTTATTTTTATGTTTTTATATGACTCATGCAGGGCAGGAACCTGAGACACATGGGTCTTTGGTCTAGTGGTGAGAGGTCCTGGGTTCACAGAATGTTCAGATCATCGTAATTTATTCTGAGTAAAAATGTTATTCCAAGTTGTTTCTCTTCATCTAGATTTATAAATGACACATGTTGGGGAAAAATTGCCGTGAGCTAATGTAATAACATGATCTAAATGCGTCAACTTTCTCTCTAAACGTCATCTCCTGTTTAGGCGCTGTTTGGTTTTTGACCAAACTTGCAAAGAATGACTCTTCTGTAGTTCCCTTTCAGGATTGTTCAAATGGGTCCCGGGTAGCTCTGCCGGGTTGACACACGAGGGGTTATGAGTTCAAACCTAAGCTCGCTCAACATCTTTTTTCCGACGTTTGACAAAAGTCAATGCGAAAAGTATCAATTATCAATTATCTTCCACCAATGGCCTAACAGTATGTGGAAAAGCAGCCAGATACTTGGAAAAGATTGCTGTGTCGAGTACTGGCGTATTGGTGAGAGAAAGCCAGGACACTCAGGTATACTGGCCGTCGTGGTATGACTAAAGAATTGGTGAAAACGGCGATAAACCATAATCAATCGATCAATCAAAATGGTTCCTATCTGTGAAATGAGATTAAAAATTGACAAGCTGAACAGAAGGTATTGAGCAGAAACATGTTTGAGGCCGGCCAGCACAATCACCCACTTATTAAACAACTAAAGCCATAGTTAGAAAACAATAATTGCTCATAATGAGCCTATTCTCCTATTCCAAAATTGCTTTGAATTCTGTCAAAATCTTAGTTATATTTTGTCAGTATTTTCCTTTATATTTTTCAGATTCATGCATTTTTAAATTGAATGCGTTCCAAAAAGCATACCCATCTGCAGCAAATGTCTTTAAAAATCATTGGTGCAAAATAAACATTGCTCATGATGAAATTTATACTTTTGCCATGATGTTTTCAAATCTATTCCGTATACTTGTTCTATCAATATTCAGACGTTTTGGATATATACCATCGTTGTAATAAGAAAATATTTTTTAAGTATGAAGAAAATATCTAAACAATAACCAGACTAGGTAAAGTTTGACAAGCAGAAACTACATAACCGTTTCATAAACATTACCTTAATAATGTTATTAGGATTCAGAATGCAGAGTTAACCAAACAGGTTTTACTTTCGTTTAATAATGCATTCTATATTTAACATTTGTAACATGCCTACGACAATATCAGTTCTTGTAAATTTGTCTATGCCTTGAATTCCTTTGAAGCATAATCTATGACATGTGTCTAGCTGTAGCAATTCTGATGATTTTAAGGAAAATAGTATTTCACACCCAAAAATGCCCCTAGAAAGAACTATGGTGTCATACAGCTTTTTACATGTAAAGGGGTGAAACCCTTTTTCATTCAGACCAATTTTAAATAGAGACATGTATGATCCTCTAATCTTTGAAGAGGTTTCTTTAACAATTTCGGCATTAGACATGTTCGTATTGTAAACAAGACCTAATGGAGCATAGTTTACAGTTTCATGTATAGTGTGGCATCTGATTGACCATTTTCTAGTAGAATTTGAATAATCATGTTTGCTTTCGTTAAAAACAATGACAGAACATTTCTGTGGATTATGCTCGAATAGCCGCTTTTGAGAATATAAATGACAAATATTTAATAATCGATCAAGACCTGAGTAAAACCATATCATCAGCTGAGGTAATACACGGTATATTAGTTTCCTGCATGCCAAGACCGTACCGACTATTATCTAACGTACAGAGTAGTCCATTTATAAAACAAAGGTAGAAAAATGGTGAACTCAAGCCCCTTGTCTGGTCCCGACCGTAACATTAACTGGATCCGATTTATATCCTCTGAACAGAACATATGATTCAGACTCATCATACAAACTAATTACAGACTTAGGGGTAGCAGTACTTACTCCCATTTCATGCAGTTTATGGAACAGTCAAACTTTATCGAATGCTTTTTTAATGTCTAAGAAGCAGGAAAACAGTTTGCTTCCAGATTCTCTTGCATGGCAGATACATTCTTTTAGCAAGAAGGATGTCATTATACAGCTCACACGCTTTTGAAATCCAAACTGTAAAGGATGTAAGCTGACATTGATATCTGATTTGACAACATCTAAAAGTTAGGCCTCATAGGTTTAAAATAGCAGACGAAAGAGTAATAACTCTATTATTATTTTGGTCATCCTTCATCTTTTTTCTCCTTTCACCACAATGTTTTCAAAGACAGAAAATCCACTCGAGGCGAAATGTGTCTGTCCGGGTTAGCCTGCGCGGTATGCTTAGGCAGATCCTGATCGATGCTTTACGTCTAGTTCACAATGTTGGTTTTCTCGAGGGATGGCTCATATGTTTAATTAAATGTATCTGCACAGAAAGTATGGATTTCTGATTTCGCAACACCAATTGCATGAGTATAGATTATTTAAGCCGTGTTTCTCCCAGAGAACCAACCAAAGCGGTTTTATGAAATGTGTAAAGTATCACGACAACCGACCTAGGCGATTTTGAGACCAGCAAAGCTCCAGATCAGTCTACGCCTTTGCGGAGGCTGATCAGGATCTCCAGTGTTAGCTATCTCACCACACTAGCATCCTGGCAGCATTTATTGAGCGTTTATGACCTAGATCTGACATTAAAGGTATGTGATTTGATCGAAACATTCTTTTTTTCGAAAACCGAAGGTTAGTTTAAGTGTCATATGACTGAAATGTGTAGATAAACTGTTTGCTACAATATACATGCATAAATAGTAATTATGAAGTTTTGCTATCGGATGCGAAAGGACAGTTTATTAGAAGGTTCTATAAAGTTTCAACGACTGTTTAGCGATTGATCTATATATTCATATTAAACTGCACACATGCGCAGACTGATCTGGATGTAAAGTAATCGAAAATGCCCTGAAGTAGGTTCTCGTAAAACGCCGCTCATATATTATATGTATATGCATACGTGCTTAACAATGTTTTATTCGAATTTATGTAATTATATATTTGCTATAATATATATTTGATAAATTTGTAGACTGGCTATCTGATTCAAATGCACACTTTCAAACATCAATAGCCTTTTCGCGACCATTGTATATTTATATTCGACTTCACAAATATGAAGGGTAATCTGGATCTACACTGGTAGCCAATGCACTGAGGTTCGTTATAGAAGTTACACCGAGCACAAGTATGTATGACTGAGTGAGTGCGTGTTTGACGGTGTATGTATGTGTGTTATTAACTGACTAAATTGGATTTAGATTGTGTGACAGGTAAACTCAAATAGTTCACCAACGGTCTCATATATAGTCTGATCTTTTCAAGCACTTTTTCACTGTGTCTATAATTGTAATTAAGAAAGTGTTAATTTGTAATCAAAGTAACTAAATGATGTATTCAAATGTTATTGTGAAAACTTAGTTAGGTCAGTAAACCGTGATTGAAGTTCAGTAGACCACAGAACAAACTTGGATATCATCACTACTTTCAAAACTGACGAAAAGCCTCCTTGTATTACTCTGAAAGAATAATGCTCGTGGTTTTCTATCTAATGTTGTAAGTGTTGTGGTGGTAGATCTATCGATATCAAGTGCTACAACTTTCTTTGATTTATAATCCGCTATGAACAAATGTCCGTCATCATCAAAACAAACTCCAGCGGTAACGTGTCTGTTTGGATACGTGTATTGAGCGATAAATTGTCCCGACAAGTCTGTAACAACTATGCCCTTAGCTGAATCGGCCACAACTATTTGTTGTTTCTCTGGCCAAAGACACATGTATGATGGATTTTCAAACAATTCTGATCCGGCCTGGTCTGTTGATATCGTTTTCAAACACTTGCCTGCTAAGTCATACACATTTACGTTTGCATTAAAGTAATCGCTAATATACAATCGACCGTCAACGTGTATTATCCCCGAACACGTACCGGTTACTTTGAACGAGTTCTTAATAGCCAACCCACCGTCAACTGATACAAAAGCAACTGTACTATTGTTTGGCATAGTGACAACAACCTCATTTTCATTCACAGCACATACACCGCATGGGTTACTAGACATTGATAGTTGACCAGACAGTGTGTATGTAGTATCATACTTTAGAGATTTAACCTTCTTATTGTACCAGTCTGTCAGGATGAAAGTACCGCTAGGAAGCTGACAAAAGTCCATACAGTCACACGTGTCTTTATCCTCAGGATCTCTTATATTCACATTTTCTACATGACTTAAGCCTGTCGGTGTTCTATTCCCTACTATGACACGTCCAAATATTGTCTCTGGAATCAAGATATCGCTGATTGCATTTCCTGTCTGAAAGTTAATTTTAGGCAAATAGTTGTTTTTATCGTTGGATGCTTTCCATCTCTGTTCTGCTTCCTTAAATATTCGCTGAACACCTTTAACGTTAACAAACGTCTGCGATACATTGTTCGAGTCCGATTCTATCAGCAATTTTGTGTTCATTTTTTCTAACACCATAATCGTGTCATCACATGTGTTAATATCAACATCCAGATTCTCACAAAATTCTTCGTATTTATCAGAAATATTTTTACAAATGACATTCTCACGTTTGTCTAGGTGATCATCAATTTTTTTCCTCCTTTCCTTCACAATTTCCAAAGCTAAATCTTTCTCACTTGATAAACGAGATTTTTGTTCATGCCGGTCATCCTTAAAGGTCTTGACTTTACAAAGATGCTCTGACAAATCTTGTTCGACGTTTTGAACAGTTTTATCCGTAATTCGACTAGTCGCAATGTCCGGAATGTAGCACATGTCTTTGCAGGTTCTGAATAATAAAGTAAAGATACTGATTTTAGTAATAACAAGATTCGACATGGGACAGCATTCTCGAATATTCGAGGGTATTTAAAATAAAAACAAATGAGCGGGGCTCCAGGTATCCCACGTTAATGTAACTCGTGGAAAAACAGTTGCCTGAGTATTCACGTTAAAGGATCGACATGGAATCTGCTTTACATAATTCGTAATAAAAATGACATAATGTAAGAATTGCGCCTGTTTAAAGGAAACTATCTCAACAAGTGTTAGTTCAAAGTACAATTACACTACATTTTCTTTATATGTCAATTCAGAAGTAAAACATCTTTTTTTTTAAAGTTGAAAAAATGCCATAACTTCATCACCATTAAACACAATGTGGACAAATTCTGCAACATTAAACACTACATTTATTTAACTCGAACATGTTCAGTACGCAACGGTGGTGTAGTGGGAGATCGTCCGCCTCCAATGCGGGGTATCGAAGATTCGATCCACGGTCGCTTTATCCCAAAGACTTTCAAATGGTTCTAACGACCGACTCGCTGGCCTGAATAAGTCATTAAATATCTAGTTAAATACGTGTTATGAAAAAGAGGCATTACTCTGTAATTGTTTCTTTCAGAAAAGAATATAAGTCAACTAAATTTATATACTTAACCCATACATGAAATTTCAAGACCATACCTTTGATGGTCGAGGGGCTGTGTGATATCTTAAAAAGGCATTTGAATTTTCAAGAAATAGTATAACTTTGTAAATATTTATGTTTTCGAAAGGAAACCAAAATAGCGGTCAGTTAAGGTCACGATTAATCAACAAGATATTGGTCTGCTAAATAGTTATGATAAACCAACAAGTTAGTGGTCAGCTTCATGTTAATGATAAGCCAAAAAGATAGTGGTCTGCTATATATTCATGATTTACCCATAAAAAAGAGGTCAGCAATAAATTCATGATATACCAAGAAAATATTGGTCACCTTAAACCCTTGATAAACACACACAAATAGTGATCAGCTACATGTTCATGATTTACCAACAAGATGGTGGTCAGCTATATGTTCATGATTTACCAACAAGATGGTGGTCAGCTATATGTTCATGATTTACCAACAAGATGGTGGTCAGCTATATGTTTATGAGTTACCAACAAGATGGTGGTCAGCTTTATGTTCATGATTTACAAACAAGATGGTGGTCAGCTATATGTTCATGATTTACTAACAATATGGTTGTCAGCTATATGTTTATGATTTACCAACAAGATGATTGTCAGCTATATTTTCATGATTTACCAACAAGATGGTGATAAGTTATATATTCATGATACACCAACACTATAGTGGTCAGCTATACTTTCACCAATTTACCAACACGATGGTGGTCAGCTATATGTTCATGATTTACTAACAATATGGTTGTCAGCTATATGTTCATGATTTACCAACAAGATGGTGGTCAGCTATATGTTTATGAGTTACCAACAATATGGTGGTCAGCTTTATGTTCATGATTTACCAACAAGATGGTGGTCAGCTTTATGTTCATGACTTACCAACAAGATGGTGGTCAGCTATATATTCATGATTTACCAACAAAATGGTGGTCAGGTTTATGTTCATGATTTACCAACTAGATGGTGGTCAGCTATATGTTCATGATTTACCAACAAGATGGTGGTCAGCTTTATGTTCATGACTTACCAACAAGATGGTGGTCAGCTATATATTCATGATTTACCAACAAAATGGTGGTCAGGTTTATGTTCATGATTTACCAACTAGATGGTGGTCAGCTATATGTTCATGATTTACCAACAAGATGGTTGTTAGCTATATGTTCATGATTTACTAACAAGATGGTGGTCAGCTATATGTTCATGATTTACCAACAATATGGTGGTCAGCTATATGTTCATGATTTACCAACAAGACGGTGGTCAGCTTTATGTTCATGATTTACCAACAAGATGGTGGCCAGCTTTATATTCATGATTTACCAACAAGATGGTTGTCAGCTATATGTTCATGATTTACCAACAAGATGGTGGTCAGCTATATGTTCATGATATACCAACAAGATGGTTGTCAACTATATGTTAATGATATACATGTACCTACAAGATGGTGGTCAGCTATATGTTCATGATTTACCAACAAGATGGTGGTCAGCTATATGTTCATGATTTACCAACACGATGGTGGTCAGCTATATGTTTAGGAAATAGATCTCATTTTGAGTGATATACCGGCTCGTATATCACGATTGGGAGTTCAGGTGTGTAGTAATTAATTACGAAGGCCGAATGGCCTGAGTGATTAATTTATACACACCTGAACGACAAATCGTGATATACGAGCCGGTATATCAATCAAAATGAGATCTATTTCAATTCTAGCACTTTTTGTATAACTTGAAGGGATACAAATTAAGGGTGAACTATGTTTTGACATGACGTTGTTTTCCTTGATAAAATCACGTGTAGGCTATTCCATCTTTACTCCCTATTGTATTTGTTTTGGAAATATTCGATTTGTTCCAACTAACAAAACATTTTGAAATTAGTTATATTAACAATGAACATTTTATTTGTATTATAACTTTTTCAATTGTTCTTAAACTCATCATGGGCAATTTTTTACTGTCTCATTCTAACACAACGTTTTCGAAGGCGCCAAAAATGTTGGTAAAACACGTGAATGACGTCATTTAAAACAATAACGTCAACGTTACAATTCAAATTTCAAAACGGCATTTACAACAGAAACTCGTGACTTCATTCATAAAATGTCAAGCCAAACGTAGAAACGCATGCGCACTAAGAAACGTTGTATGAAAAATACGCGGGAGGGAATTTCAACAGCCAAAAATAGTTCCGGAAATTTAGAGTGATATACTGCATTTAGATCACGCTCAAATCCTTCTTTGTGTATAGAAGAGAAATTGTCAATAGTGTTAGAATTAGGAAATAGATCTCATTTTGAGTGATATACCGGCTCGTATATCACGATTGGGAGTTCAGGTGTGTAGTAATTAATCACGAAGGCCGAATGGCCTGAGTGATTAATTTATACACACCTGAACGACAAATCGTGATATAAGAGCCGGTATATCACTCAAAATGAGATCTATTTCAATTCTAGCACTTTTTTATAACTTGAAGGGATACAAATTAAGGGTGAACTATGTTTTGACATGACGTTGTTTTCCTTGATAAAAAATCACGTGTAGGCTATTCCATCTTTACTCCCTATTGTATTTATTTTGGAAATATTCGTTTTTTTCAACTAACAAAACATTTGGAATTTAGTTATATTAACAGTCTATGAACATTTTATTTGTATTATAACTTTTTCAATTGTTCTTAAACTCATCATGGGCAATTTGTTACTGTCTCATTCTAACACAACGTTTTCGACCGCGCCAAAAATGTTGGTAAAACACGTGAATGACGTCATTTAAAACAATAACGTCAACGTTACAATTCAAATTTCCAAACGGCATTTACAATAGAAACTCGTGACTTCATTCATAAAATGTCAAGCCAAACGTAGTAACGCATGCGCACTAAGAAACGTTGTATGAAAAATACACGGGAGGGAATTTCAACAGCCATAAATAGTTCCGGAAATTTAGAGTGATATACTGCATTTAGATCACGCTAAAATCCTTCTTTGTGTATAGAAGAGAAATTGTCAATAGTGTTAGAATCATGATTTACTAACAATATGGTTGTCAGTTATATGTTTATGATTTACCAACAAGATGATTGTCAGCTATATTTTCATGATTTACCAACAAGATGGTGATCAGCTATATATTCATGATACACCAACACTATAGTGGTCAGCTATACTTTCATGATTTACCCACTAAAAAGTGGTCAGTAATAAATTCATGATAAACCAAGAAAATATTGATCAGCTTTATTTTCTTGATAAACATTCAAACAGTGGTCAGCTATATGTTCATGATATATCAACACTATAGTGGTAAGATATATGTTCATGATACATGAACATAGTAGTGGTCTGTTAAATTTTAATGATGATCCCATATTTAACAATGTATGAAATACCAAAACCTTTCCTTACGCATTTCATTGGTTATGACATATTTATATTAATGACGTGACGAAGCGCTACAATTATAAGGAAGACAAGGGCGTTTTTCTGCGTTAAGAGTTATTATTATAAAAAGATAATTTGAGGTAATTCCAAGGGAAAACCAACATTATTGACACTGCGTAATGTTCCATCGAGAGCAGCCTGTGCTGATCTGGACCGACACATTCCGTCACAGGGGGCTAGAGGTATTGATTAATTTTTCCTGAAACAGAAAGGCCACAGGAGACTGATCCGGGTCGATACTTTACGAGTAGTCCACAATGTTGGTCTTCTTGTGGGACGGCTCATGTGTCAGCTGTGATAATTCCGACTTGGGCTATCAATTCCGAGGTCGTGAGTTGGAATTTAGATCAGTATTTTCCAACGATTGGTATATTTCTTATGATATTTTACTCCGATTGCCAACCGTAATTGATTCATATCAGGGAGTTTCCTTAGAACATTATAAGTACTGTATATAAGCGTATCGTTAGTACATTAGAAGTTCTGTTTGTATGCGTATCCTTAGTACATTAGAAGTACTGTTTGTAAGTGTATCTTTAGTACATTAGAAGTTCTGTTTGTAAGCGTATCCTTAGTACATTAGAAGTTCTGTTTGTAAGCGTATCCTGAGTACATTAGAAGTACTGTTTATTTTTTTGTTTTGTTTGTTTGGAGTTTAACGCCGCTTTCAACAGCTTTGGTCATATCACGGCGGTCAGTGCACCTACCCATGTTTTCCTGGCTTTCCCACACCAGTACTTACACAACATTCTTTCGAAGCCACTGACTACTTTCTCACATAGATCAGAGGTGAGAGGCAATGGAAAACATCGCCCGAAAGAATGTCGCCGCAACCGGGTATCGAACCCGTGACCTCCAGATCATGAGTCAGATATGCTACCAATTGAGCTACCCGGCCGGGTCGAAGTACTGTTTATAAGGGTATCGTTAGTACATTAGAAGTACTGTTTATAAGCGTATCTTTAGTACATTAGAAGTTATGTTTGTAAGCGTATCCTTAGTACATTAGAAGTACTGTTTATAAGCGTAACCTTAGTACATTATAAGTACTGTTTATAAGCGTATCCTTAGTAGATTAGAAGTTCTGTTTGTAAGCGTATCCTTAGTACATTAGAAGTACTGTTTATAAGCGTATCTTTAGTACATTAGAAATTCTGTTTATAAGCGTATCCTTAGTACATTAGAAATTCTGTTTATAAGCGTATCCTTAGTACATTAGAAATTCTGTTTATAAGCGTATCCTTAGTACATTAGAAATTCTGTTTATAAGCGTATCCTTAGTACATTAGAAGTACTGTTTATAAGCGTATCCTTAGTACATTAGAAATTATGTTTATAAGCGTATCCTTAGTACATTAGAAATTCTGTTTATAAGCGTATCCTTAGTACATTATAAGTACTGTTTATAAGCGTATGCTCAGTACATTATAAATTCTGTTTATAAGCGTATCCTTAGTACATTAGAAGTACTGTTTATAAGCGTATCCTTAGTACATTAGAAGTACTGTTTATAAGCGTATCCTTAGTACATTAGAAGTACTGTTTATAAGCGTATCCTTAGTACATTAGAAGTACTGTTTATAAGCGTATCCTTAGTACATTAGAAGTACTATTTATAAGCGTATCCTTAGTACATTAGAAGTACTGTTTATAGGCGTATCCTTAGTACATTAGAAATTCTGTTTATAAGCGTATCCTTAGTACATTAGAAGTACTGTTTAAAAGCGTATCCTTAGTACATTAGAAGTACTGTTTATAAGCGTATCCTTAGTACATTAGAAGTACTGTTTATAAGCATTTCCTTAGTACATTAGAAGTACTGTTTATAAGCGTATCCTTAGTACATTAGAAATTATGTTCATAAGCGTATCCTTAGTACATTAGAAGTACTGTTTATAAGCGTTTCCTTAGTACATTAGAAGTACTGTTTATAAGCGTATCCTTAGTACATTAGAAGTACTGTTTATAAGCGTATCCTTAGAACATTAGAAGTACTGTTTATAAGCGTATCCTTAGTACATTAGAAGTACTGTTCATATGCGTATCCTTAGTACATTAGAAATTCTGTTTATAAGCGTATCCTTAGTACATTAGAAGTACTGTTTATAAGCGTATCCTTAGTACATTAGAAGTACTGTTTATAAGCGTATCCTTAGTTCATTAGAAGTTCTGTTTATAAGCGTATCCTTACACCTGAGCATCAGTCGTCATGCTATACCTGCTACCGTCAGAGCCAAGGAGGGAAGTATTTGGTGAAACTGGACCAAATTTTTTGATCGAGAAAAGGTTTCCCGCCCTCGAGGCTGGTGATCAAACCACTACACCACCGTAGCTGTTTTTCAACGATTGACAAACATAATTATGACAACATCATTCCTCTTCCACCAAATGGATCCATTGATTTATTGGAGTTTAACGCCATTTTCAACAATTTTTCAGTTATATCCCGGTGGCCAGTTCACCTGTCTCACAACAGTACTCCACACAACATACTTTCCAAGCAAATGGCTTCTTTTCCACATAAATTGTTAGCCAATTGGTGGAAGACGGATGACGCTGATCAGAGTCTATGTCTATGCATTGCACAGGAAGATTAACTTTTGAGGTACTCAGGGCTGGCTCTGGCCTAGACAAAATAATAGCCATTATTTTTTCATGAAAAAAATTAATAGCCAAAGCCAAAGCTAACGTGTGAAGCGCGTGAATGTGGTACAATAAAATAAGCACATGATAATGCTTTGTCAGCATTTTTATTTCATATATATTTATTACCCCTGTATACAAACTTTTCATATGACATTATCAGTTAGTCAAAATAGCAATGAAGGTACATACACTTGTTTAATTGCTTTGTTAAATCTGACACACCTTCCAAAATGTTTAGTCATTAGTGAATCCTGTTCAGATTTGCAAAAGTTAAATGAAAAAGTGTCAGACAATTGGTTCTGACAAAACATAAAGATCTGTAAGACCGAAACATATGTAACAAGAAAAAAATAAAAAAAATAAAAAAATTATAAATATGATTCAGAGGAATACTTTTAATCTCAACTATACATTATAAGGCTATTGAAATTCATAAGTTCATCTTGGAAATCTAAACACTCAGTCCCTATCATGATCACTCATTCACTGTCTTTGTGAGTGTATGTCAAAATCCCCTCAGTCAAAATCCCCTCACCCTGAAAATGGCATAGTAGTCAAAATCCCCTCAACCAAAATGATAGGGTAGTCAAAATCCCCTCGACCAAAATGATAGGGTAGTCAAAATCCCCTCGATCGGTATTCATAATCCGCTCAATTTAAGATTATATATTTTCTTGAAAATCATATGTAAATTTAAATATAGTACATCATTTCCGTTTACAGTCATCTTAATGATCAGTCAATAATTAACTGTTAAGTACATGTTAATTCTTCTGAAAATGTAGAGTAGACAAAATGTTTCTTTGAAAATGCAGAGTAGACAAAACCGCACTGATTGAAAATGCAGAGTAAACAAAACCCTAATGATTGGTGATAATTCAGTCACATGTTATAAATGAATTAAGGTAATAATTGCTTTAATACTGTTTGTCACAACCATAAGTCCCTTCAGGAATTCTTGTCAGTGATTGGACAACTTATAAGAATAAGATAAACACATGAGTTTCTAGTTAGAAAGTGATTAGTTAAACTGTGAAAATATAAAATATTGTGTGCTGAATATTTATTAAAATGATTATATTACTTACTGTGTTATGTAATGATTATGTATGCAAAACATTAAAATGATTTAAATTACTTACTATATGTTATTTGTCTTTTTAATGCAATGTTATTTTAGCCTCCTTAGACACCTTGGATATCTCCTAATGTCATACATTATGATTACCCTGCTAATCTCATCGAGGGGATTTTGACTACCCTATCATTTCGGTCGAGGGGATTTTGACTACCCTAACATTTAGGTCAAGGGGATTTTGACTACCCTATAATTTTCAGGGTGAGGGGATTTTGACTGAGGGGATTTTGAGTGTCTCCCGTCTTTGTCTAAGTCAATTTATTTCTGTTACGAAACGTAAAGGGTACGAAACGTAAAGGGTACGAAACGGAAAGGGTACGAAACAGTCTGCATATAATTACCAAAGTGAAAGTTAATTTCCGGAAAACCCTTCCAGTTAAACAAAAACAAAGTCTGTGTTTAAATAGTCCAAATCATTTCGACAAGTATTTGCTCGTATTTGTTTTGCTACCGACGTCTAAAACCCACTTCAATGATACATAAAAAATCGAAACCACATTGATCAGCGATAAATTTTAATCGTCCGCCATTTTGTTTGCAAGGTAAACAAATCTGTTAGATTTAATAAGCATGTCTGTCATTTTTAAAAATTGAATGCATCGAAAATTATATCGGCATTGAATTAATTTAAGGTGTTATCATTCTAAATTGGGGCGATTAAAATGTACAATGAAAGGTGATAAGTTGCACAGTCTTCGAAGTGTATTACACACACTCAAGGATTAACTGATAAGGCGATGACCCGCGGCCAATCAATCTTGTAATTAACACCGGGGTATGACACTTGATATAAACAAGGTCATTCACGCTTCATTGACACGTGTTTTCATGCTCTCATACGCAATTAGCAGACGATTTTTTTTATCCAGTTGCAAAATAAAATAATCGCCATTTTCCGTCGCCAAATTAACAAAATAATCGCGGTCTTCATTAAATAATCGCCATTTGGCGACCTACAGCGCGAGCCCTGGGTACTAGTGCGAGAAAGTCAGCATAAATATGTAGATTGGCTGTTGTGATAGACGTGTACATTTGAAAAGAGTGTTACACTATATATGTGTAAACTCATCTGACCATGAATGCACGTTTAATCTATAAATGTTAACAAAAAAAAAATCTTATGATAAACACCGAAAAAAAAAAGCAGCACATTCGTGTTTCAAAGGATGTTGTGGATACACACTCCCCAATCAATTAATCATTTCTCTATGTTGTACAATACAGATTTCAGCCGATTTAACAAATATCTACCAACCTGTGATCTAGGGCCATGCAGACACTACATCCTACCAAATCATGGTCCTCACAAAACATGTCTATAAGTTTTCCATGATGTTTGGTACATGTCTCAGTTGGGAGGTCTGGTTTTCCTGTTTGACTACTTGCTGTCGTGGCGTGTCCAAACTCGTCCTTGTCTATAAACTGATGATCTTTCCCACCAGCCATTCGATTGTGAAACTTCAAACATCCCGTACAAAAGTACTGATTACAAGTAACACACAGAACAACGGCTTCCTTGTTGATATCATCCTCGGCACAAGAAGTACAAGGAAAATCGTGCGCGGTGTCCGATGTTAAACACGTCGCCATTTTGTATCTAGTTGTATACTAGTCTGGAGTTCCTTCCCCTTATTACTATGTAAAGTAGTCTGGTTCCCGACTTCCTATGATAGTCCTTTACATAGTAATAAGGGGAAGGAACTCCAGACTATCATAGGAAGTCGGGAACCAGACTAGTTGTATACACGATTGTGTCGGTTTACCCTTACACGCATCTTGACGCATCCGAATCTGACGGCTTTACGAAACGCTGTTGGGAAAAAGGAAAAAATGCTTTTGATAAGCGATTTCTATTTTTGCCACACTGTTTTCAAACTCTATTCAGTTATTATACTTTTTGTTGATAGAAATGTTCAATATGTTTGCCCAGACGTTGTCAATGTTACGTTTAGCTAAGTCTGTGTATGTGGAAAAGGGTTAATCGTTAATATGGGTCAGATATGATCATCTTATGTGACATATAAAGAAACCTTTGATTACACCGCTGATTTTCTACACTTCGAGAATCAATTATTGTATCTGTCGGTTCAAATATCTACATAAAACAAGATTTATTTAGTTTCAGAACACATACTGTTAAAGAACTCTTCCATTGTACCAATTTCAAATCTATTTTTAGAATTCCTGGGAAATTCCAATTATTTTATATCTACGGCTATTGCCGAGATATTTCGTCTATTTCCGTAAACAAACTATTGCATAACTACGGAATGACAGCGTTTTACAATCGGGTTTTATCGCCCGCATTCTTTATTCCCGTAACTAGCCGTACATTTTACTTCATCTGGCGACTTTAACGGAAAGCTTTTATCTCGCCTTATTTTTGAGAACATCCAGAAACACGCGAGATGTGTCCCATTTTGTTAATTTTCTTCAAATGTTCGACTCAAACTTCGTCGCGGTGTACATGATACTTCAGTAGAGAAAACAATGCCCGATTTGAATTTACTTTATTGAACTTTATACATGTTTGAAATTGTTTCATATGTTCACATTGTTAACATGTTGTCAATTTCTACTTCATAACTTTCTACGTGTAGACTACATGTATGCATATACAGCACAAGTCTACTAGTGAACTTGTTCCATCTCGGAAACTATGATACCATAAAATATGCCTGCTGTATCATTTTATATGTTTGCTTTGGTGGATATTTAATCTGACAACAACATTTAATAATTGCGCGCGTTTCTTGTGACTCATGTGACGCCACAGAGCGCAACCGTTAATACCGTTCAATGCTTTGTTTGTTATTATCAGAAGCATGAATGACGTAGACATTTTGTAATATGTACGCTGTTGATGTCAATTAATAATCAATCCCTTCTGCGTCAAAATATCTTATTTAAAAACTGTTCAATTTCACTAAAGTTGTTTACTTATTAGCGGAAAATGACACCAGCCCCGCTTAAATGGACATTCGTCCTGTGAAGAATGTGATCACACCCTTCATATATCTGTGATGAATGTGATTTGTGATAAAATGAGGACCTATGTCTCAAACGTCATTATGCGCTTTAAAATGGTTGAAAGGTACTATCGTAAACTTGGCATTTTATCATTGATTGATTGGGGTTTAACGCCGTTTTTAACAATTTCTCAGTTATATCACGGCGGCCAGTTCACCTACTCATGCATTTCCTGGTTTTCTCACACCAGTACTCCACACAACAATCTTCCCAAGCAATGGCATTTTATAAATTAAATTTGGTCTGGCGCAGGAATAAAACTACCCTCAAGCGTTTCCAGTTGAGGGTTCTTTAGTCGCTGTCTTCAGCTTTTTGAAATCTGAAACCATATTGTATGTTACTGAGAAGTGATCCTTAAGTGCCACAGAACAAGTTAATTATTTCAAAGGAATCGATGTTCTAGTAAAATTTAAAAAAATTGTTTAAACAGTAAGTTACTGAGAAGTGATCCTTAAGTGCCACAGAACAAGTTAATTATTTCAAAGAATCGATGTTCTGGTAAAATTTAAAAGATTTGTTTAAACAGTAAGTTACTGTGAAGTGATCCTTAAGTGCCACAGAACAAGTTAATTATTTCAAAGGAAACGATGTTCTAATACAATTTAAAAGATTTTTTTAAAACAAATAATTACCTTACGATGCCGCTCAATTTTACCAGGCATGTATGAAGATGCACAGGGGAATCCAGGAAGAGTTGAATTTCGCCGTAGAAAAAATAACATACACTAAGTTATTTGATTCGACAGATATATAGGGGAAGCAACTGTTTCAATATAAGTCGAATGATATAGTTGAATTTATCTCCCTGGATTTTTCTAAGATGCAGACCTCGCGATTGAAAGAACGAAGCGTTTGCAAGAGAATCATTTTGTTTGATTTAATTTTGTATTGACGCTTTGAACATAGCAGAGAAAACAGGCCTACACAAATGGTGATAAACATCTGTACTGTTCGTAATTCTTTCCAATATACAAAAATCTGCAGCAGACGCCTTTCAAAATCATCGAGGCAAAAATTTGAAAAATCTCTATCAATGAAAGTTTACTTCGTGAATATAGTTGAAAACATTGTTAAAAAGGCGACATTGCTCAATATGAGCAATTTCTCCTTTTGTCACAATTATTCAGAATTCGTCTGTTGATATGAGTGTCTACATGTAATAAAGGTTCCTATTGTCTATTTTCCATAATATTATAGTTTAGTATAATTGAAAAAATAATTGCACAAGGGGAATTAGCTCATTGCGAGTTATTTCTACTTTTGTCACAATTATTTCAGAAATCGTCTGCTGAAAAGGCGTCAGAATGCATCTGTTTGCGGGAAAGAGTTAAAGCATGGAATCAAGTATTGCACTGACTGTACATGAAAAGGCTGATCCTAACCAACCTCAAAAGCAAAAAGGTATAACGAGCAATATCCTACGTTTTATCTCATTTCACTAATGTCTCGGCCTACATTGGAATATTGGTGTGAAACGTAAATAGGATCAATCCCTCAAACAAGTGCTCATGATGACCAGTTTCTCCTTTTGAACACATTGTTTCAACTCTATTCAATAATTGCCAAACTTTTGCCCACAATGTTTTCAAATTCATATGCTGTGGGATGGCTTGAAAATGGGAAATCGGCAATATTAATTTGTTTAAAGATTTTATACGACTCATGCAGGGCAAGAACCTGAGACACATGGGTCTTTGGTGTAGTGGCGAGATGTCCTTGGTTCAAATCATGTTCAGATCATCGTAATTTTTTCAGAATAAAAATGTAATTCCAAGTTGTTTCTCTTCATCTAGATTTATAAATAACACATGTGAGGGGAAAAACAGCCGTGAACTATTGTGATGACCTGATCTAAATGGTCCATGCTTCGTCAACGTTCTCTCTAAACGTCATCTCCTGTTTAGCTGCTGTTCGGATTTTGACCAAACTTGCAAACAATGGTTCTTCTGTAGTTCTCGTACAAAGTAGTTCAAATGGGTCCCGGGTAGCTCTGTCGGGGGTGAAGCGCGATGTCACTCGAGGGGTTATGAGTTCGAACCCAAGCTCGCTCAACATCTTTTCCGACGTTTTACAAAAGTCAATTATCTTCCACCAATGGACTAACAGTATGTGGAAATGCAGCCAGATGCTAGGACAAATTGCTGTGTCGAGTACAGGGGTGTTGCTGGGAAAAGTAAGGGAAAACAGTGTAGGTGAACTGGCTGTCGTGATATATCTGAAACATTGTTGAAAACTGCGTAGAACCATAATAAATCAATCAATCAACTGGTTTCGGTTCATTGGAATACAAGGACACTAGAGCTGATTTGTTTATCTCCGATATATACTCAGTTCCAAAAGAAAGTGTGCACTTTGTTTTCTGTGATTTGTCATCGACTACTTTTCTGAACGCCTATATATTTGGTACCAAAATTGAGATCTGTTTACGTACAATATGGCGAAAATGTTAGCCCCAACGGAAATGACGTCTGGCCCTCTGTAAACGAGCAGCCCGATGACGTGCTGCCAAGACCTGCCCCACATAGGGCCTCCTAGCTCGGATCGGCACCCGAGCTTGCCTGAGGCGACGCAATACGGTCTGTCTGCTGATACCGTACTGCCTTGCAGTACTAGACGCCGTTTGAAAACAACGTCGAAGGTGCGTCAACGTAAACAATATGTCCGTTTGTTGATTTGTTACCCTAGGTCTACCAGATCTGCGGCGATCTGCTACACCACCTGTTTGCTGGAAACGTTGGCGCAACCGAATTACTGTGTTTCTGTGGCATACTAACGCCCTACTAACGTTAGTTACGTTGTCGCCACGAGCAAGCATCGTTAATGCTAGAATTCGCTGATTTTCATTAAATCTAGGCATGTTCGTTGTGTACCGATGTGAATTCAAATGTGATTTTCCCTTTGTATAAGCATTAAGGATTACCCCCATACACGTTTCCGGTGACATGTACATTTTCCTCGGGCTGCACGTGCAAATCAGGCAAATGCACGTCTAATCGAATACACTGAAAATCTCTTCATACCATGTGGTAGATTTTGGACTCGATCGATGACAAATACACTTGAGATATAGTGTGCGAAAATTGAAACCGATACGTCAGCTAAATGTTGAAATATTTAAAATTAAAAAGTGCACACTTTCTTTTGGAACTGAGTGTACATATTATCACTTTAAAAATCTTCTTGTCCAAAAGTATCGTCTTTGGGCGGTGCTTGTGTTCTTTAAATGATTATAATACAATCAACTTTAAAACTCTTATTGTCCAAAAGTATCGCCTAATTTAAAATAATTTGGTACAATGGTTCCTTTGGTGACCCTCTTATAAGTTTGTTTAAATTTAATCATGGCCAGGGGGACTAGGCTCCATTTGCTTATAAGTATATAGAAACGGCTTATACACATATTCTTATTTAAAAGTGTTGTAAAACACGGCCACATATGTATAGTAAACGATTTAAAAAGCTCTTTGCTGAAATCAAAGGACTTTTGAAAACATTCTGATAAATGGAGTAAATGCTTAAAACGTTTCACTCGAAACACGCTCGATTGGTTTGAAATAGTGGTAAATCAATGGCTGGTTGAATAGCGAGTTGTGTAAGTTGGTTCAAGGCTTTATTCATAACTGACATAAACATCAGTGGCTGGATGTATAGCGAGTTGTTTTAGTTGGTTCCAGACTGTATTCATAATTGACATAAACATCAGTGGCTGGATGAATAGCGAGTTGTGTTAGTTGGTTCAAGGCTTTATTCATAACTGACATAAACATCAGTGGCTGGTTGAATAGCGAGTTGTGTTAGTTGGTTCAAGGCTGTATTCATAACTGACATACACATCAATGGCTGGGTGAATAGCGAGTTGTGTATACAAAGTTTTATTTGATTAGAGGCCACCGGCCCATTACAATAAAATATAATATTACAAACAATGTTGAAGACCTTAATCGAAGTATTGATAGAATGTAAACATTGGTAACATTATTCATGCACATAATTCAGGCCGTTTTCCACATCATTCCCGTCATACCACCCCGTCAGTTCACACACTAGTGATCCCTGGGCGAATCAACCCAGCTATGCCATAGACCTGAACACATTGTGGCAAGAGAAGCAATTGCACGCCATGCTTTAAAATGTCGTTTTGTTTGCACATACTCATGTTTTTGTTAGTGATTCTGCCCAGCTAGGCAATAGGACTGAAAACAGTGTGGTACATGTAAGAGAAGCCATTGCTCATCATGTCTTCAAAGGTCGTTTTGATTGCGTTGTTGGGTGTTTTACGCCGTTTTCAACATCATATATGTCAAATCGCACGCACTGTTCACATACTCATGCGTCCTGGGTGATTCAACCCAGCTATGCGTTACGACTGAAAACAGTGTGGAAAGAGGAGCCATTGGTAATCATGATTTCAAAGGTCGTTTTGTTTGTATTGTTGGGTGTTTTACGCCGTTTTCAACATCATATATGTCAAATCACACGCACTGTTCACATACTCATGCGTCCTGGGTGATTCAACCCAGCTACTCAATAGTACTGAACACGCTGTAACAAAGGGAGCAATTGCCCGCCCTGCTTTCAGAGGTCGTTTTGTTTGTATTGTTGGGTGTTTTAGGCCGATTTCCATATCATTCAAGTCATACCACCCCGTCAGTTCACACACTCGTGATCCCTGGGTGAATCAACACAGCTATGCAATAGACATGAACACATTGTGGCAAGAGAAGCAGTTGCCTGCCATGCTTTAAAATGTCGTTTTGTTTGCATTGTATGGGTTTTGATCTTGGAAGCGAGTTGTTGTATCACTAAATAAGTGTGGGAAGTGATATAAAATATCTGCATGTGGGAAAGGGTTAGTACATGTACATGTATCTGTTCACGGGTCTTCGCACCTCTGCAGGCCAAATCCCTTTCGGCGGTACAGTGAACGATTTTCCCATAACCCCGTTCCCACATGCATACACTCCCTATACATGAACTATCGAAAACATTGTGATAAAAACAGCCATTGCTCATCATGTTTTCAAAGGTCGTTTTGCTTGCATTGTTGGGGTTTTAGGCCGTTTTCAACAGCATGTATGCCCAATCGCCATCACAGTGCACATACTCGTGTTTTTCGGGTGATTCTACACAGCTAGGCAATAGGACTGAAAACAGTGTGGTAAAAGGAGCCATTGTTTGTCATGTTTTCAAAGGTCGTTTTGATTGCGTTGTTGGTTGTTTTAGGCCGTTTTCAACAGCATTTATGTTAAATACCCCTCACTGCTCACACACACATGCTTCCTGGGTGAATCAACCAATATACGCGATAAGACTGAAAACAGCGTGGTATAAGAAGCCATTGCTCATCATGTTTTCAAAGTTCGTTTTGAGTGCACTGTACGGAGTTTTAGGCCGTTTTCAACAGCATTTATGTCCAATCACTCTCACAGTTCACAAACTCATGGGACCTGGGAGAATCAACCCAGCTATGCGTTAGAACTGAAAACAGTGTGGAGAGATGAGCCATTGCTAGTCATGATTTCAAAGGTCGTTTTGTTTGTATTGTTGGGTGTTTTACGCCGGTTTCAGCATCATATATGTCAAATCACCCGCACTGTTCACACACTCATGCGTCCTGGGTAATTCAATCCAGCTACTCAATAGTACTGAACACACTGTGACAAAGGAAGCAATTGCCCGCCCTGCTTTCAGAGGTCGTTTTGTTTGTATTGTTGGGTGTTTTAGACCGTTTTCCACATCATTCCCGACATATCACCCCGTCAGTTCACACACTAGTGATCCCTGGGCGAATAAACCCAGCAATGCCATAGACCTGAACACATTGTGGCAAGAGAAGCAATTGCCCGCCATGCTTTAAAATGTCGTTTTGTTTGCACATACTCATGTTTTTGTTAGTGATTCTGCCCAGCTAGGCAATAGGACTGAAAACAGTGTGGTACATGTAAGAGGAGCCATTGCTCATCATGTCTTCAAAGGTCGTTTTGATTGCGTTGTTGGGTGTTTTACGCCGTTTTCAACATCATATATGTCAAATCGCACGCACTGTTCACATACTCATGCGTCCTGGGTGATTCAACCCAGCTATGCGTTAGGACTGAAAACAGTGTGGAAAGAGGAGCCATTGGTAATCATGATTTCAAAGGTCGTTTTGTTTGTATTGTTGGGTGTTTTACGCCGTTTTCAACATCATATATGTCAAATCACACGCACTGTTCACATACTCATGCGTCCTGGGTGATTCAACCCAGCTACTCAATAGTACTGAACACACTGACAAAGGGAGCAATTGCCCGCCCTGCTTTCAGAGGTCGTTTTGTTTGTATTGTTGGGTGTTTTAGGCCGATTTCCACATCATTCAAGTCATATCACCCCGTCAGTTCACACACTCGTGATCCCTGGGTGAATCAAGCCAGCTATGCAATAGACATGAACACATTGTGGCAAGAGAAGCAATTGCCTGCCATGCTTTAAAATGTCGTTTTGTTTGCATTGTATGGGTTTTGATCTTGGAAGCGAGTTGTTGTATGACTAAATAAGTGTGGGAAGTGATATAAAATATCTGCATGTGGGAAAGGGTTAGTACATGTACATGTATCTGTTCACGGGTCTTCGCACCTCTGCAGGCCAAATCCCTTTCGGCGGTACAGTGAACGATTTTCCCATAACCCCGTTCCCACATGCATACACTCCCTATAAATGAACCATCGAAAACATTGTGATAAAAACAGCCATTGCTCATCATGTTTTCAAAGGTCGTTTTGCTTGCATTGTTGGGGTTTTAGGCCGTTTTCAACAGCATGTATGCCCAATCGCCATCACAGTGCACATACTCGTGTTTTTCGGGTGATTCTACACAGCTAGGCAATAGGACTGAAAACAGTGTGGTAAAAGGAGCCATTGCTTGTCATGTTTTCAAAGGAGCCATTGCTTGTCATGTTTTCAAAGGTCGTTTTGATTGCGTTGTTGGTTGTTTTAGGCCGTTTTCAACAGCATTTATGTTAAATACCCCTCACTGCTCACACACACATGCTTCCTGGGTGAATCAACCAATCTACGCGATAAGACTGAAAACAGCGTGGTATAAGAAGCCATTGCTCATCATGTTTTCAAAGTTCGATTTGAGTGCACTGTACGGAGTTTTAGGCCGTTTTCAACAGCATTTATGTCCAATCACTCTCACAGTTCACAAACTCATGGGACCTGGGAGAATCAACCCAGCTATGCGTTAGAACTGAAAACAGTGTGGAGAGATGAGCCATTGCTAGTCATGATTTCAAAGGTCGTTTTGTTTGTATTGCTGGGTGTTTTACGCCGGTTTCAGCATCATATATGTCAAATCACCCGCACTGTTCACATACTCATGCGTCCTGGGTTATTCAATCCAGCTACTCAATAGTACTGAACACACTGTGACAAAGGAAGCAATTGCCCGCCCTGCTTTCAGAGGTCGTTTTGTTTGTATTGTTGGGTGTTTTAGGCCGTTTTCCACATCATTCCCGTCATACTACCCCGTCAGTTCACACACTAGTGATCCCTGGGCGAATCAACCCAGCTATGCCATAGACCTGAACACATTGTGGCAAGACAAGCAATTGCCCGCCATGCTTTAAAATGTCGTTTTGTTTGCACATACTCATGTTTATGTTAGTGATTCTGCCCAGCTAGGCAATAGGACTGAAAACAGTGTGGTACATGTAAGAGGAGCCATTGCTCATCATGTCTTCAAAGGTCGTTTTGATTGCGTTGTTGGGTGTTTTACGCCGTTTTCAACATCATATATGTCAAATCGCACGCACTGTTCACATACTCATGCGTCCTGGGTGATTCAACCCAGCAATGCGTTAGGACTGAAAACAGTGTGGAAAGAGGAGCCATTGGTAATCATGATTTCAAAGGTCGTTTTGTTTGTATTGTTGGGTGTTTTACGCCGTTTTCAACATCATATATGTCAAATCACACGCACTGTTCACATACTCATGCGTCCTGGGTGATTCAACCCAGCTACTCAATAGTACTGAACACACTGTGACAAAGGGAGCAATTGCCCGCCCTGCTTTCAGAGGTCGTTTTGTTTGTATTGTTGGGTGTTTTAGGCCGATTTCCACATCATTCAAGTCATACCACCCCGTCAGTTCACACACTCGTGATCCCTGGGTGAATCAACCCAGCTATGCAATAGACATGAACACATTGTGGCAAGAGAAGCAATTGCCTGCCATGCTTTAAAATGTCGTTTTGTTTGCATTGTATGGGTTTTGATCTTGGAAGCGAGTTGTTGTATGACTAAATAAGTGTGGGAAGTGATATAAAATATCTGCATGTGGGAAAGGGTTAGTACATGTACATGTATCTGTTCACGGGTCTTCGCACCTCTGCAGGCCAAATCCCTTTCGGCGGTACAGTGAACGATTTTCCCATAACCCCGTTCCCACATGCATACACTCCCTATAAATGAACTATCGAAAACATTGTGATAAAAACAGCCATTGCTCATCATGTTTTCAAAGGTCGTTTTGCTTGCATTGATAGGGTTTTAGGCCGTTTTCAACAGCATGTATGCCCAATCGCCATCACAGTGCACGTACTCGTGTTTTTCGGGTTATTCTACACAGCTAGGCAATAGGACTGAAAACAGTGTGGTAAAAAGAGCCATTGCGTGTCATGTTTTCAAAGGTCGTTTTGATTGCGTTGTTGGTTGTTTTAGGCCGTTTTCAACAGCATTTATGTTAAATACCCCTCACTGCTCACACACACATGCTTCCTGGGTGAATCAACCAATCTACGCGATAAGACTGAAAACAGCGTGGTATAAGAAGCCATTGCTCATCATGTTTTCAAAGTTCGTTTTGAGTGCACTGTACGGAGTTTTAGGCCGTTTTCAACAGCATTTATGTCCAATCACTCTCACAGTTCACAAACTCATGGGACCTGGGAGAATCAACCCAGCTATGCGTTAGAACTGAAAACAGTGTGGAGAGATGAGCCATTGCTAGTCATGATTTCAAAGGTCGTTTTGTTTGTATTGTTGGGTGTTTTACGCCGGTTTCAGCATCATATATGTCAAATCAACCGCACTGTTCACATACTCATGCGTCCTGGGTAATTCAATCCAGCTACTCAATAGTACTGAACACACTGTGACAAAGGAAGCAATTGCCCGCCCTGCTTTCAGAGGTCGTTTTGTTTGTATTGTTGGGTGTTTTAGGCCGTTTTCCACATCATTCCCGTCATACCACCCCGTCAGTTCACACACTAGTGATCCCTGGGCGAATCAACCCAGCTATGCCATAGACCTGAACACATTGTGGCAAGAGAAGCAATTGCCCGCCATGCTTTAAAATGTCGTTTTGTTTGCACATACTCATGTTTTTGTTAGTGATTCTGCCCAGCTAGGCAATAGGACTGAAAACAGTGTGGTACATGTAAGAAGAGCCATTGCTCATCATGTCTTCAAAGGTCGTTTTGATTGCGTTGTTGGGTGTTTTACGCCGTTTTCAACAACATATATGTCAAATCGCACGCACTGTTCACATACCCATGCGTCCTGGGTGATTCAACCCAGCAATGCGTTAGGACTGAAAACAGTGTGGAAAGAGGAGCCATAGGTAATCATGATTTCAAAGGTCGTTTTGTTTGTATTGTTGGGTGTTTTACGCCGTTTTCAACATCATATATGTCAAATCACACGCACTGTTCACATACTCATGCGTCCTGGGTGATTCAACCCAGCTACTCAATAGTACTGAACACACTGTGACAGAAGGGAGCAATTGCCCGCCCTGCTTTCAGAGGTCGTTTTGTTTGTATTGTTGGGTGTTTTAGGCCGATTTCCACATCATTCAAGTCATACCACCCCGTCAGTTCACACACTCGTGATCCCTGGGTGAATCAACCCAGCTATGCAATAGACATGAACACATTGTGGCAAGAGAAGCAATTGCCTGCCATGCTTTAAAATGTCGTTTTGTTTGCATTGTATGGGTTTTGATCTTGGAAGCGAGTTGTTGTATGACTAAATAAGTGTGGGAAGTGATATAAAATATCTGCATGTGGGAAAGGGTTAGTACATGTACATGTATCTGTTCACGGGTCTTCGCACCTCTGCAGGCCAAATCCCTTTCGGCGGTACAGTGAACGATTTTCCCATAACCCCGTTCCCACATGCATACACTCCCTATAAATGAACTATCGAAAACATTGTGATAAAAACAACCATTGCTCATCATGTTTTCAAAGGTCGTTTTGCTTGCATTGTTGGGGTTTTAGGCCGTTTTCAACAGCATGTATGCCCAATCGCCATCACAGTGCACATACTCGTGTTTTTCGGGTGATTCTACACAGCTAGGCAATAGGACTGAAAACAGTGTGGTAAAAGGAGCAATTGCTTGTCATGTTTTCAAAGGTCGTTTTGATTGCGTTGTTGGTTGTTTTAGGCCGTTTTCAACAGCATTTATGTTAAATACCCCTCACTGCTCACACACACATGCTTCCTGGGTGAATCAACCAATCTACGCGATAAGACTGAAAACAGCGTGGTATAAGAAGCCATTGCTCATCATGTTTTCAAAGTTCGTTTTGAGTGCACTTTACGGAGTTTTAGGCCGTTTTCAACAGCATTTATGTCCAATCACTCTCACAGTTCACAAACTCATGGGACCTGGGAGAATCAACCCAGCTATGCGTTAGAACTGAAAACAGTGTGTAGAGATGAGCCATTGCTAGTCATGATTTCAAAGGTCGTTTTGTTTGTATTGTTGGGTGTTTTACGCCGGTTTCAGCATCATATATGTCAAATCACCCGCACTGTTCACATACTCATGCGTCCTGGGTAATTCAATCCAGCTACTCAATAGTACTGAACACACTGTGACAAAGGAAGCAATTGCCCGCCCTGCTTTCAGAGGTCGTTTTGTTTGTATTGTTGGGTGTTTTAGGCCGTTTTCCACATCATTCCCGTCATACCACCCCGTCAGTTCACACACTAGTGATCCCTGGGCGAATCAACCCAGCTATGCCATAGACCTGAACACATTGTGGCAAGAGAAGCAATTGCCCGCCATGCTTTAAAATGTCGTTTTGTTTGCACATACTCATGTTTTTGTTAGTGATTCTGCCCAGCTAGGCAATAGGACTGAAAACAGTGTAGTACATGTAAGAGGAGCCATTGCTCATCATGTCTTCAAAGGTCGTTTTGATTGCGTTGTTGGGTGTTTTACGCCGTTTTCAACATCATATATCAAATCGCACGCACTGTTCACATACTCATGCGTCCTGGGTGATTCAACCCAGCTATGCGTTAGGACTGAAAACAGTGTGGAAAGAGGAGCCATTGGTAATCATGATTTCAAAGGTCGTTTTGTTTGTATTGTTGGGTGTTTTACGCCGTTTTCAACATCATATATGTCAAATCACACGCTCTGTTCACATTCTCATGCGTCCTGGGTGATTCAACCCAGCTACTCAATAGTACTGAACACACTGTGACAAAGGGAGCAATTGCCCGCCCTGCTTTCAGAGGTCGTTTTGTTTGTATTGTTAGGTGTTTTAGGCCGATTTCCAAAGTCATACCACCCCATCAGTTCACACACTCGTGATCCCTGGGTGAATCAACCCAGCTATGCAATAGACATGAACACATTGTGGCAAGAGAAGCAATTGCCTGCCATGCTTTAAAATGTCGTTTTGTTTGCATTGTATGGGTTTTGATCTTGGAAGCGAGTTGTTGTATGACTAAATAAGTGTGGGAAGTGATATGAAATATCTGCATGTGGGAAAGGGTTAGTACATGTACATGTATCTGTTCAAATCATGATTTCAAAGGTCGTTTTGTTTGTATTGTTGGGTGTTTTACGCCGGTTTCAGCATTATATATGTCAAATCACCCGCACTGTTCACATACTCATGCGTCCTGGGTAATTCAACCCAGCTACTCAATAGTACTGAACACACTGTGACAAAGGAAGCAATTGCCCGCCCTGCTTTCAGAGGTCGTTTTGTTTGTATTGTTGGGTGTTTTAGGCCGTTTTCCACACCATTCCCGTCATACCACCCCGTCAGTTCACACACTAGTGATCCCTGGGTGAATCAACCAGCTATGCCATAGACCTGAACACATTGTGGCAAGAGAAGCAATTGCCCGCCATGCTACAAAAAGCGAGTTGTTGTATGACTAAATAAGTGTGGGAAGTGATATAAAATATCTGCATGTGGGAAAGGGTTAGTACATGTACACGTTTTACGCCGTATTCAACATCATATATGTCAAATCGCACGCACTGTTCACATACTCATGCGTCCTGGGTGATTCAACCCAGCTATGCGTTAGGACTGAAAACAGTGTGGAAAGAGGAGCCATTGGTAATCATGATTTCAAAGGTCGTTTTGTTTGTATTGTTGGGTGTTTTACGCCGTTTTCAACATCATATATGTCAAATCACACGCACTGTTCACATACTCATGCGTCCTGGGTGATTTAACCAATCTACTCAATAGTACTGAACACACTGTGACAAAGAGAGCAATTGCCCGCTCTGCTTTCAGAGGTCGTTTTGTTTGTATTGTTGGGTGTTTTAGGCCGATTTCCACATCATTCAAGTCATACCACCCCGTCAGGTCACACACTCGTGATCCATGGGTGAATCATCCCAGCTATGCAATAGACATGAACACATTGTGGCAAGAGAAGCAATTGCCCGCCATGCTTTAAAATGTCGTTTTGTTTGCATTGTATGGTTTTTGATCTTGGAAGCGAGTTGTTGTATGACTAAATAAGTGTGGGAAGTGATATAAAATATCTGCATGTGGGAAAGGGTTAGTACATGTACATGTATCTGTTCACGGGTCTTCGCACCTCTGCAGGCCAAATCCCTTTCGGCGGTACAGTGAACGATTTTCCCATAACCCCGTTCCCACATGCATACACTCCCTATAAATGAACTATCGAAAACATTGTGATAAAAACAGCCATTGCTCATCATGTTTTCAAAGGTCGTTTTGCTTGCATTGTTGGGGTTTTAGGCCGTTTTCAACAGCATGTATGCCCAATCGCCATCACAGTGCACATACTTGTGTTTTTCGGGTGATTCTACCCAGCTAGGCAATAGGACTGAAAACAGTGTGGTAAAAGGAGCCATTGCTTGTCATGTTTTCAAAGGTCGTTTTGATTGCGTTGTTGGTTGTTTTAGGCCGTTTTCAACAGCATTTATGTTAAATACCCCTCACTGCTCACACACACATGCTTCCTGGGTGAATCAACCAATCTTCGCGATAAGACTGAAAACAGCGTGGTATAAGAAGCCATTGCTCATCATGTTTTCAAAGTTCGTTTTGAGTGCACTGTACGGAGTTTTAGGCCGTTTTCAACAGCATTTATGTCCAATCACTCTCACAGTTCACAAACTCATGGGACCTGGGAGAATCAACCCAGCTATGCGTTAGAACTGAAAACAGTGTGGAGAGATGAGCCATTGCTAGTCATGATTTCAAAGGTCGTTTTGTTTGTATTGTTTGGTGTTTTACGCCGGTTTCAGCATCATATATGTCAAATCACTCGCACTGTTCACATACTCATGCGTCCTGGGTAATTCAATCCAGCTACTCAATAGTACTGAACACACTGTGACAAAGGAAGCAATTGCCCGCCCTGCTTTCAGAGGTCGTTTTGTTTGTATTGTTGGGTGTTTTAGGTCGTTTTCCACATCATTCCCGTCATACCACCCCGTCAGTTCACACACTAGTGATCCCTGGGCGAATCAACCCAGCTATGCCATAGACCTGAACACATTGTGGCAAGAGAAGCAATTGCCCGCCATGCTTTAAAATGTCGTTTTGTTTGCACATACTCATGGTTTTTTTAGTGCTTCTGCCCAGCTAGGCAATAGGACTGAAAATAGTGTGGTACATGTAATAGGAGCCATTGCTCATCATGTCTTCAAAGGTCGTTTTGATTGCGTTGTTGGGTGTTTTACGCCGTTTTCAACATCATATATGTCAAATCGCACGCACTGTTCACATACTCATGCGTCCTGGGTGATTCAACCCAGCTATGCATTAGGACTGAACACATTGTGGCAAGAGAAGCAATTGCCCGCCATGCTTTAAAATGTCGTTTTGTTTGCATTGTATGGGTTTTGATCTTGGAAGCGAGTTGTTGTATGACTAAATAAGTGTGGTAAGTGATATAAAATATCTGCATGTGGGAAAGGGTTAGTACATGTACATGTATCTGTTCACGGGTCTTCGCACCTCTGCAGGCCAAATCCCTTTCGGCGGTACAGTGAACGATTTTCCCATAACCCCGTTCCCACATGCATACACTCCCTATAAATGAACTATCGAAAACATTGTGATAAAAACAGCCATTGCTCATCATGTTTTCAAAGGTCGTTTTGCTTGCATTGTTGGGTTTTTAGGCCGTTTTCAACAGCATGTATGCCCAATCGCCATCACAGTGCACATACTCGTGTTGTTCGAGTGATTCTACACAGCTAGGCAATAGGACTGAAAACAGTGTGGTAAAAGGAGCCATTGCTCATCATGTCTTCAAAGGTCGTTTTGATTGCGTTGTTGTGTGTTTTACGCAGTTTTCAACATCATATATGTCAAATCGCACGCACTGTTCACATACTCATGCGTCCTGGGTGATTCAGCCCAGCTATGCGTTAGGATTGAAAACAGTGTGGAGAACTGAGCCATTGCTAATCATGATTTCAAAGGTCGTTTTGTTTGTATTGTTGGGTGTTTTACGCCGTTTTCAACATCATATATGTCAAATAACACGCACTGTTCACATACTCATGCGTCCTGGGTGATTCAACCCAGCTATTCAATAGTACTGAACACACTGTGACAAAGGGAGCAATTGCCCGCCCTGCTTTCAGAGGTCGTTTTGTTTGTATTGTTGGGTGTTTTAGGCCGATTTCCACATCATTCAAGTCATACCACCCCGTCAGTTCACACACTCGTGATCCCTGGGTGAATCAACCCAGCTATGCAATAGACATGAACACATTGTGGCAAGAGATGCAATTGCCCGCCATGCATTAAAATGTCGTTTTGTTTGCATTGTATGGGTTTTGATATTGGAAGCGAGTTGTTGTATGACTAAACAAGTGTGGGAAGTGACATAAAATATCTGCATGTGGGAAAGGGTTAGTACATGTACATGTATCTGTTCACGGGTCTTCGCACCTGTGCAGGCCAAACCCCTTTCGGCGGTACAGTGAACGATTTTCCCATAACCCCGTTCCCACATGCATACACTCCCTATAAATGAACTATCGAAAACATTGTGATAAAAACAGCCATTGCTCATCATGTTTTCAAAGGTCGTTTTGCTTGCATTGTTGGGGTTTTGGGCCGTTTTCAACAGCATGTATGCCCAATCGCCATCACAGTGCACATACTCGTGTTTTTTGGGTGATTCTACACAGCTAGGCAATAGGACTGAAAACAGTGTGGTAAAAGGAGCCATTGCTTATCATGTTTTCAAAGGTCGTTTTGATTGCGTTGTTGGTTGTTTTAGGCCGTTTTCAACAGCATTTATGTTAAATACCCCTCACTGCTCACACACACATGCTTCCTGGGTGAATCAACCAATCTACGCGATAAGACTGAAAACAGCGTAGTATAAAGAGCCATTGCTCATCATGTTTTCAAAGTTCGTTTTGAGTGCACTGTACGGAGTCTTAGGCCGTTTTCAACAGCATGTATGCCCAATCGTCATCACAGTGCACATACTCGTGTTTTTCGGGTGATTCTACACAGCTAGGCAATAGGACTGAAAACAGTGTGGTAAAAGGAGCCATTGCTTGTCATGTTTTAAAAGGTCGTTTTGATTGCATTGTTGATTGTTTTAGGCCGTTTTCAACAGCATTTATGTTAAATACCCCTCACTGCTCACACACACATGCTTCCTGGGTGAATCAACCAATCAACGCGATAAGACTGAAAACAGCGTGGTATTTGGAGCCATTGCTCATCATGTTTTCAAAGTTCGTTTTGAGTGCACTGTACGGAGTTTTAGGCCGTTTTCAACAGCATTTATGTCCAATCACTCTCACAGTTCACAAACTCATGGGACCTGGGAGAATCAACCCAGCTATGCGTTAGGACTGAAAACAGTGTGGAGAGATGAGCCATTGCTAATCATGATTTCAAATGTCGTTTTGTTTGTATTGTTGAGTGTTTTACGCCGGTTTCAGCCTCATATAAGTCAAATCACCCGCACTGTTCACATACTCATGCGTCCTGGGTAATTCAATCCAGCTACTCAATAGTACTGAACACACTGTGACAAAGGGAGCAATTGCCCGCCCTGCTTTCAGAGGTCGTTTTGTTTGTATTGTTGGGTGTTTTAGGCCGTTTTCCACATCATTCCCGTCATACCACCCCGTCAGTTCACACACTCGTGATACCTGGGTGAATCAACCCAGCTATGCCATAGACCTGAACACATTGTGGCAAGAGAAGCAATTGCCCGCCATGCTTTAAAATGTCGTTTTGTTTGCACATATATGTCAAATCACACGCACTGTTCACATAATCATGCGTCCTGGGTGATTTAACCCAGCTACTCAATAGTATTGAACACACTGTGACAAAAGGAGCAATTGCCCGCCCTGCTTTCAGTGGTCGTTTTGTTTGTATTGTTGGGTGTTTTAGGCATAAACATCAATGGCTGGATTAATAGCGTATCAATTGCTGGATGAATAGCGTATCAATCGCTGGATGAATAGCGAGTTTTGTTAGTTGGTTCAAGACTGTATTCATAACTGACATAAACATCAATGGCTGGATGAATAGTGAGTTGAGTTAGTTGGTTCCAGACTGTATTCATAACTGACATAAACATCAATGGCTGGATGAATAGCGAGTTGTGTTAGTTGGTTCCATACTGTATTCATAACTGACATAAACATCAATGGCTGGATGTAGAGCGAGTTGTGTTAGTTGGTTCCAGACTGTATTCATAACTGACATAGACATCAATGGCTGGGTGAATAGCGAGTTGTGTTAGTTGGTTCCAGACTGTATTTATAACTGTCATGAACATCAATGGCTGAATGAATAGCAAGTTGTGTTAGATGGTTCCAGACTGTACTCATAACTGACATAGACATCAATGGCTGGGTGAATAGCGAGTTGTGTTAGTTGGTTCCAGACTATATTCATAACTGACATAAACATCAATGGCTGGATGAATAGCGAGTTGTGTAAGTTGGTTCCAGACTATATTCATAACTGACATAAACATCAATGGCTGGGTGAATAGCGAGTTGTGTTAGTTGGTTCCAGACTGTATTCATAACTGACATAAACATCAATGGCTGGATGAATAGCGAGTTGTGTAAGTTGGTTCCAGACTGTATTCATAACTGACATAAACATCAAAGGCTGGATGAATAGCGAGTTGTGTTAGTTGGTTCCAGACTGTATTCATAACTGACATAAACATCAATGGCTGGGTGAATAGCGAGTTCTGTTAGTTGGTTCAAGGCTGTATTCATAACTGACATAAACATCAATGGCTGGGTGAATAGCGAGTTGTGTTAGTTAGTTCTAGACTGTATTCCTAACTGACATAAACATCAATGGCTGAATGAATAGCGAGTTGTGTTAGTTGGTTCCAGACTGTATTCATAACTGACATAAACATCAATGGCTGGGTGAATAGCGAGTTGTGTTAGTTAGTTCCAGACTGTATTCATAACTGACATAAACATCAATGGCTGGAGGAATAGCGAGTTGTGTTTGTTGGTTCAAGACTGTATTCATAACTGACATAAACATCAATGGCTGGGTGAATAGCGAGTTGTGTTAGTTAGTTCCAGACTGTATTCATAACTGACATAGACATCAATGGCTGGATGAATAGCGAGTTGTGTTAGTTGGTTCTAGACTGTATTCATAACTGACATTAACATCAATGGTTGGATGAATAGCGAGTTGTGTTAGTTAGTTCCAGACTGTATTCATAGCTGACATAAACATCAATGGCTGGATGAATAGCGAGTTTTGTTAGTTAGTTCCAGACTGTATTCATAACTGACATAAACATCAATGGCTGGATGAATAGCGAGTTGTGTTAGTTGGTTCCAGAATGTATTCATAACTGACATAAACATCAATTGCTGAATGAATAGCGAGTTCTGTTAGTTGGTTCCAGACTGTATTCATGACTGACATAAACATCAATGGCTGGGTGAATAGCGAGTTTTGTTAGTTGGTTCTAGACTGTATTCATAACTGACATAAACATCAATGGCTGGATGAATAGCGAGTTCTGTTAGTTGGTTCCAGACTGTATTCATGACTGATTTAAACATCAATGGCTGGGTGAATAGCGAGTTTTGTTAGTTGGTTATAGACTGTATTCATAACTGACATAAACATCAATGGCTGGAAGAATAGCGAGTTGTGTTTGTTGGTTCCAGACTGTATTTATAACTGACATAAACATCAATGGCTGGGTGAATAGCGAGTTGTGTTAGTTGGTTCTAGACTGTATTCATGACTGACATAAACATCAATGGCTGGAAGAATAGCGAGTTGTGTTTGTTGGTTCCAGAATGTATTCATAACTGACATAAACATCAATGGCTGGATGAATAGCGAGTTGTGTTAGTTGGTTCCAGACTGTATTCATGACTGACATAAACATCAATGGCTGGATGAATAGCGAGTTGTGTTAGTTGGTTCCAGAGTGTATTTATAACTGTCATAAACATCAATGGCTGAATGAATAGCGAGTTGTGTTAGATGGTTCCAGACTGTACTCATAACTGACATAGACATCAATGGCTGGGTGAATAGCGAGTTGTGTTAGTTAGTTCTAGACTGTATTCCTAACTGACATAAACATCAATGGCTGAATGAATAGCGAGTTGTGTTAGTTGGTCCAGACTGTATTCATAACTGACATAAACATCAATGGCTGGGTGAATAGCGAGTTGTGTTAGTTAGTTCCAGACTGTATTCATAACTGACATAAACATCAATGGCTGGAAGAATAGCGAGTTGTGTTTGTTGGTTCCAGACTGTATTCATAACTGACATAAACATCAATGGCTAGGTGAATAGCGAGTTGTGTTAGTTAGTTCCAGATTGTATTCATAACTGACATAGACATCAATGGCTGGATGAATAGCGAGTTGTGTTAGTCGGTTCTAGACTGTATTCATAACTGACATAAACATCAATGGTTGGGTGAATAGCGAGTTGTGTTAGTTAGTTCCAGACTGTATTCATAGCTGACATAAACATCAATGGCTGGATGAATAGCGAGTTTTGTTAGTTAGTTCCAGACTGTATTCATAACTGACATAAACATCAATGGCTGGATGAATAGCGAGTTGTGTTAGTTGGTTCCAGAATGTATTCATAACTGACATAAACATCAATGGCTGAATGAATAGCGAGTTCTGTTAGTTGGTTCCAGACTGTATTCATGACTGACATAAACATCAATGGCTGGGTGAATAGCGAGTTTTGTTAGTTGGTTCTAGACTGTATTCATAACTGACATAAACATCAATGGCTGGATGAATAGCGAGTTCTGTTAGTTGGTTCCAGACTGTATTCATGACTGACATAAACATCATTGGCTGGGTGAATAGCGAGTTTTGTTAGTTGGTTATAGACTGTATTCATAACTGACATAAACATCAATGGCTGGAAGAATAGCGAGTTGTGTTTGTTGGTTCCAGACTGTATTCATAACTGACATAAACATCAATGGCTGGGTGAATAGCGAGTTGTGTTAGTTGGTTCTAGACTGTATTCATGACTGACATAAACATCAATGGCTGGAAGAATAGCGAGTTGTGTTTGTTGGTTCCAGAATGTATTGATAACTGACATAAACATCAATGGCTGGATGAATAGCGAGTTGTGTTAGTTGGTTCCAGACTGTATTCATAACTGACATAAACATCAATGGCTGGGTGAATAGCGAGTTGTGTTAGTTAGTTCCAGACTGTATTCATAACTGACATAAACATCAATGGCTGGGTGAATAGAGAGTTGTGTTAGTTATTTCCAGACTGTATTCATAACTGACATAAACATAAGCATAACTCTAGATAAGAAGAGTATGTAACATCCCCAAATCCTTAATTGACTCTTAAACCCTTTTGTGTGGGTACTCAAATTAATATTCTCAGTACAGTGAGACGATTCTTTTGAATACCTACAATATTGTGTTTAGTGTAGTCATAAGAGAGATATGGATTGGCAAAGAACAGTTCACTCCTACTTATCTAGTCCTCTGCATAAGCCAGGTAAATCGACCTGCTACCATCCTGGTGAATGGTCATACAACGAACTGCACATTTGGTGCTTCTGTACTATTTAAATCTATATATAGATGAAGTGTGTGACTAAACCCACCTAAGGTCCTTTTTCACCTGTGTAGACCCGGATGATGGAGCACATCCGAAATATCTTATCTTAAGCTGCTACATACAGCTATATATCAAGCATTTGGGGTTTGTATATTATCTATAACAGCAAATGCAATCATGAAGAAAGTTTGGAACTATTACTGAAATATTTCAAACCATTTTATAAATACCGGATAACATTATTAAAGTAATGACAACTGTTCGGTATTTATTAAGATTAGTGATGTACATTAGAAGGTGTTATGTTTTAATTTAAATGAATAATGTACAATATACAACACTGTTCAAAGATTTATACGTTTGTTTCTATTGTTTTCTTTTAAAGCGACTGAAATCCAGATGGCACGGAAAAAAAAAAAAAAAAAGAAGAAAAAATCGAATTCGCCCTAAATGTTATTCTTTATGTTATCCAAATAAAACCAGGGTAGAAAATGTATCGTTTTTTATCCATAAAGTGAACTTGAGTCGTTTTTAATTGTCCCGATGAAGGGGTTTCCTATTTAAAAATACTTACCCCGTTACTGACAGGGTAGAATTTGCGATGGAAAAAGTATCGAAAACAAGAAAATCTGACCGATTATAGGTGTATATAATATGTCAGTTATCATATTTCAATTCACCAAATACAAAAATAACACTTATTTTCTTAAAATTGGATTTTTTTTTTCGACTGTTTGGTATCTGGAGTTCAGTCGCTTTAATAGGTTTTGAACATACGTCCTGGTTTCTGGATAGGTTGGTCACATGCTGAAAGTATAAAACGACACGTGATCCTACAGTATGAGACTACTGAATACGTTTCTTCAATGTAACAGAACTTATATGTGAATTTAATCAGGTTAAAATTTTAAGTCAGATCGTAGATATGTGACACTAAACTAAAGATTTACCGCTTTAAAGTATCAAATCATATCAAGATAGTATCTATCTTCTAAGTATACACATTTGCTGAAAACTTGGAACACATCACATATTTAGTAGTCAGTATGATACGCTTCACGAGACAATTAACGTTATGGACTCTGCGTAATGCATATATCAAGAAAAGCCTGCGCAATCCGCGCAGGCTAATCCGGGCAGACACATTCCGTCTCAGGGGGATAGAGGTATAAAGTAATGATTCCTGAAACAGAACATCCACAGGTGGTGAAACTTGCCTGTCCGGGTTAGACTGCGCGGCATGCTAAGGCTGATCCGGGTTGATACTTTACGCAGATATCACAATGTTGGTTTTCTCATGGAACGGCTCATATAACTATGCCGACCTTGATACCTTCTATCAATACTTTTCCTTAATCTTCTTTTTAAAAATGTTCACCACGAGGCATTCATGTATACATATACAAGTCTTACTTATCTTAGTGGTCATCTCGGTTAACCTTTCCTACTTACAGACGCTTTATGACACGTAGTAGACAGCTTGTTGAAAACATTGTGACAAAAGATAAAATGAGCAATTTCTCTTTGTACAGTTTTTTCAACTCTTTTCAGTAATTACTCTTTTATTCTATTCATTTTTAGAGGTTTTTCATGTTTTGCCAAGATGTATTCAAACTTGTCTTCTGCAGAATGTTTGTATACGGGATATTGTTAAGCAGCCCCATGAATTTTAACCAAAACATCTTGATTTGTATTAAGCAACGGCCTTTGTTCAGCAATCCTATTTTAACTCTCCTAGGTTTGGTGACTACCTAAGACAAGTTTTACTATTAAGTATGATAAATTAAACTTAACCAAAGTAAGAGACAACGGAACTACACTCCTTTTGAATCATTTCTAGTAACAAATTAATGTTTTATTCTTTCTTTCCTATATCAATTCAGTCACCAATGTATTTATTCTTTCATTCCTATATTAATTCAGTCACCAATGTATTTATTCTTTCATTCCTATATCAATTTAGTCACCAATGTATTTATTCTTACATTCCTATATCAAATCAGTCACCGATGTATTTATTCTTTCTTTCCTATATCAATTCAGTCACCAATATATTTATAATATCATTCCTATATCAATTCAGTCACCAATGTAGTTATTATATCGTTCCTATATCAATTCAGTCACCAATGTATTTATTCTTTCATTCCTATATCAATTCAGTCACCAATGTATTTATTTTTTCATTCCTATATCAATTCAGTCACCAATGTATTTATTCTTTCTTTCTTATATCAATTTAGTCACCAATGTATTTATTATATCGTTCCTATATCAATTCAGTCACCAATGTATTTATTTTTTCATTCCTATATCAATTTAGTCACCAATGTATTTATTCTGTCTTTCCTATATCAATTCAGTCACCAATGTATTTATTCTTTCTTTCCTATATCAATTCAGTCACCAATGAATTTATTCTTTCTTTCCTATATCAATTCAGTGACCAATGTATTTATTATATCATCCCAATGTATTTATTCTTTCATTCATATATCAATTTAGTCACCAATGTATTTATTCTTTCATTCCTATATCAATTCAGTCACCAATGTATTTATTCTTTCTTTCCTATATCAATTCAGTCACTAATGAATTTATTCTTTCATTCCTATATCAATTTAGTCACCAATGTATTTATTCTTTCATTCCTAAATCAAATCAGTCACCAATGTATCTATTCTTTCTTTCCTATATCAATTCAGTCACCGATGTATTTATTATATCATTCCTATATCAATTCAGTCACCAATGTATTTATTATATCGTTCCTATATCTATTCAGTCACCAATGTATTTATTCTTTCATTCTTATATCAATTCAGTCACCAATGTATTTATTCTTTCATTCCTATAGCAATTCAGTCACCAACGTATTTATTCTTTCATTCCTATATCAATTCAGTCGCCAATGTATTTATTCTTTCATTCCTGTATCAATTTAGTCACCAATGTATTTATTCTTTCATTCCTATATCAATTTAGTCACCAATGTATTTATTCTGTCTTTCCTATATCAATTCAGTCACCAATGTATTTATTCTGATATTCCTATATCAGTCACCAATGTATTTATTCTTTCATTCCTATATCAATTCAGTCACCAATATATTTATTCTTTCATTCCTATATCAGCCACCAATGTATTTATCCTTTCATTCCTATATCAATTCAGTCACCAATGTATTTATTCTTTCATTCCTATATCAATTTAGTCACCAATGTATTTATTCTTTCATTCCTATATCAATTTAGTCACCAATGTATTTATTCTTTCTTTCCTATATCAATTCAGTCAACAATGTATTTATTCTTTCATTCCTATATCAGTCACCAATGTATTTATTCTTTCAATCCTATATCAATTCAGTCACCAATGTATTTATGCTTTCATTCCTATATCAGTCACCAATGTATTTACTGTGTTGTTTATATGCAGGAAATAAATAATCATTATTGAAAAGCATGTGAACACACAGATTAGCAACCAATAATCCCGATATTAAACATGCCAACAAAAACACTTTTAAACTTACGAGTGTTGTGAGGCACCAACACTGTATCGGATAGAGAAATGCCCCGAAGCTGGTGGAGTTTCTGGTTGATCTCGTCCACGTATTTCTGAGAGATGTTTGGTTTACGAGTTCTTACACCGAACATATAGTCATCACACATACCGGGATGCACAGATTGTTTAACACAGCCCCAAGTGATTGCGTAGTTAGTATAGTCCGTACACATGCTGACCAGTGTACCTGACCATAGGTCACCTGCAATAAAAAGTGTCTTTATCCGATGACCTCTCATCTTACTCATCTTTAAACTAGATTTATTGGGTATTTATGCCGTTTTTCAAAAGTGAAAGTACGCTTAGTCATTGTCCCTGGATGACAAGTAAAGCGAGTGCATCCGGAGATGGAAGGGATTATTTCATAAAGCGATTGTCAAATTCGGCGTGTGGGTCATTTCTTAACAAAATAACGGAAATATCTGCCCAAAACAAAGATAATCCAGTGCAGTATGTCAATATGACTTCAATTCGAGACATTGCGTATTCTGTGAAGATTAAAACAATGTATTTTAAAAGAAGTCGCCTGTAATAATCCTACAGATGTAACTAGTAAATGTATTTACAATATATCTATCACTTGAGCCACTACACGGAAAAAACAACGTTCTGAATTATACGACTAATTAAAATCTAAATCGGCCATTAGCGGTAGAACATCCAAGGGTTAACTTTCGCATGGCATGGCTTATATTACAACGTCTAGATTACCTCTAGAGTTAACCCTTTCCCATCTATAGACGCATTTTGAAGCATCTGCAGCAGACGAATTTTGAAAACATCGTGACAAATAGAGAAATTGGTCAAAACGAGCAATTTCTCTTTTTGCCACAATGTTTTCAACTTTTTTCAGTAATTAAACCTACAATTATAGAGGTTTTCCATAATTTTGAGAATACATTTTCAAAGTGATCTGCTGCAGATTTGCTGTATGTGGGAAAGGATTAACTGCTTTTTATACAGGTTTGTACGGTGTGAAAGTTCAATTAATTTAAAAAAAATGTAAACTATTGTAAACTCTAACAGACATCGCAGGATATGGTATACTAACTGCTGAAGCAAAGACCTTCAAAAATTCCATCTCTTGTTTAAAAAACACTTTTTATCCACAGGTAGCGGTTTCCATCATTTTTTTGTTCAGTCATATCACGGCGACCAGTTCACCTACTCATGTGTTTCTTGACTTTCTTACACCAGTACTCTACACCATATACCTTCCAAGCAACTGGCTGCTTTTTCACATTGACTGGCATCCTATAGGTGGGAGACAAATTACGCTTGGCACAGTGACGTCGGAAAGAATGTTTTGCCAAGCTGGGTTTCTAACTCACAACCCACTGATTCACAGTCATGGTCGCTACCGACTGCGCTACCAGGGATCAGCTATATCTAAATAGATAACTGATTGTTTATACGAATTATGCCTGTTGTGGATTACCCATGTTCAGATATTTGGTTACAATTCCGTAATTTACCCTTTTTGAGAACCATCTTCACTAAATTAACCCTTTCCCACACAAAAACGCTTTCTGACACATCTGTAGCAGACGATTTTTTAAAATTATAATTCATAATTAGTCTTTTGTAGAGAAATGTCATAATTTTGGCTGTATGATTTCAATGTCGTCTGCTGCAGATTAGTTGTACATGGGAAAGGGTTAAGAAAAGGCATTAACTATATATACTGTATGTCTATTTTTTTTTTCTCGTATGCACATGTATATTGTAAATGTTTTGACGATGAACCATATGTGTTCAAGTCTTATGAATAAACTTCTGTTCTGTTCTGTTCTGTTCTGTTCTATATAAAAAGACCTGATGTATATACCAATTTGATCCACCACTTTAAAGACTGCTGGTGATGTCGTTGAAGTGACTTTTGCTTTCGTAGTTGTACATGATCCGTCTTTCCTGGTGTGTACAATGTTACATATTTTATTGGGTCTTTGAATAGTTTTCGTTCAAAATGTGCACAAAGAAGGTGTTAAAGGTGCTTGAACTCCAGATTATAGATAGTATAGTTAAAGTTTTAAAACTGTTCAAAAATTGTCTTGAAATAATAGAACCATAATTCTGGGATAAAATTAAAGTAATAATTTCACTTTCCACTACAATAAATATCTAAATATTGATCGTTTATGCTTTATTTTTACTGACTTGTCAGCCAAATTGTGTACATTTTTATGGCATTCAATTGAACGTTTTTCCACATTTACTGCCTGAATAGTTTTGAACTATTTATTACTTACTTTGTTGTCACTATTAGCAATGTTTGCAGAAGTTTCAACATTTAAACATTTTGATCTCCATCTTGAGTTCAGTACCGTTAACAATAAAAATAGCATCTAATAACGAATAGGGCATTTAACGAATTATTATGTTAAGTAATTTATCTTAGACAAGTGAGTGGCTATTTTAGGCAAAAAGCAATTGCGAAAGAATTCTAAGCCTTATTTGGTTTTTTTTTAAACAGTGTCACAAAACTGAAACATATAAAAATGTTTCCTTTTGGAATTCATACCACGGTAAAAGGTCAACTTCGATGATTTGTAGACCCCTGGCCTGTCCTAGGTATTCTAAAAATTAACACAGTAGCAACATTACAAATACTATAAGTATTTTTGTGTAGACTTACACATGCTTTCATTAGCTGATCATATTTAATGCATGACCTAAACATTATATAAATTTGCTGACAGATTCATTTCAAATTAACTATCGTACCTCCATTTTTCGTCAACGGTAAAACCATGTGGATCCAGACTGAGTGTGTATGTCCAATCTTTAAATGCGTTTCCACCTTTCCATGTGCAAGGCTGTTCTACGGCGTAAAGATACCATTTTCCCATGGACTGAAACAAGTAATATACGCAATAGGGACAAAACATACAGCTACCTGATTTCTGGAATGACTTTTCATTAACTCGGAAGATTTTTCAAAATCGCCAAAAAAGTGTCCAGATTGATCTAATATAGAATATAAATGCATAATCACCTTATGCAAATCAAAGTTATCCATTCCCTTTTGCCACTTTCTTAGTCGGGTCGTGTCGGTGGACCCGATCTTTACGATAACTAAAAGGAGAAAGACGACGGCCAACTTCATTCTGACTCTGATGTACGTTCACAAACATACTAATTTTGATCTGAGTATATATAGGAGACAAACTACCGTGGAGTCTTTGATGTTGCAAAACATAAGCCATTAAATATCTTAAATTGTCTTTATTTTTACTAATGCGCTATTGTGTGTAGTGATCGAATACCGGTACAAAACATTTATTTTAATCTTTTCAGATGTATTAATGCGTTACTGAACGCTCAATTTAGACTTCGTTTTGTATAAAACAAACAAGATCGTCGTAGACAGTGTATTTATAATTGGCATTTCTTTTATTTCACAGAATGGAAATGAACCAATATGACTCTGTTTCTTATAAGTATGTTATTCTTAAAAGATTGTCAAATTATTCAACCATTTAATGGTAATTATTTTATCGACTTAATGAACATTCAACATCACTCGCAGTAAATGAAGACAAATGACATGTTAACCCTTTCCAACATACAAGAAATCTGCAGTAGACGACTTCGAACATATTTTTTAAAAAAAGAAGGAAAATCTCTATAATTGAATGAATTAACAATGACTAAAAGAGGAAAATATTGTAGAAAAGGGAGAAATAGCTCATTATGAAAGCGTCTGTATAAGGGAAAGGGCTAAATACAATGAGAGTAATTATTGGGCGGGGTGAACTTATACAGTTTAATTCATGGTATTACAGTATCCTTTTGTTCTAGTGAATCCCTGTGGTCTCCTTTCATCAATCAATCCCATCGCATTTCGTTTAATTACCGTTTCTTCTAATTGCACGTAACATATTTCAATCTTAAAGGCATACTAGCTCTTAAAAAGTATCTTAGCCTATTCAATCTTTTTGGAATTGTCAATTAAAAGCATACATGAAATAGTTTAATTTCAACTTCATTGTTTTTACCTTTTCTGTAATATCTCTAGATAAATACCACATTGTTAAATTGTTTCCGGCTTTTTTAGGTTTGTTTACACAAGTGCGACAGTAATAATCTCACTGGACGCTCTATCACGTGAAGATGCTTAAATAAGCAAGGGGTGTTAACAATTATGCAGACATATGGATATACGTGCATAGCCTGAAATTATATTTGAATGAACAAAACACAGATACACATGTACAGAAGTCATACAAACCAATTATCGAAATCAGTAAAATAGTTACTGATTTGTTACTGTCTTTGAGTACAAACAGAGTTACCATAAATATCTACGAAATTATTGATAACCTCATTTCATCGTCGCGTGTTAACTGGTCTTATACATTAATTTCCACGTTCAAAACAGTCTTTACATGAGCTCGACCTTGGGTAAAATAATCCTTTGACTTTGGTGGCCAGTGTGGCTTTCCCAAGTTACTTCATAAATGTGTGGAGCTATCGTTACTTGCGTTAAAATACTTGCCGACACAAGACCTTTGCAACTTACGACGCTTCAACGACCTGGTTTTACAAATGTACCCACACCATAGGGTTCTACGTTATGCTGTACGTCATAACATCAGCGTCAAATCACACACGACACGTGTGATGCCTTGGTATACCGGTGTGGCATAACATGTTGTATGTCTGTGAGATTGTGTATGTATCGTACAAATGCGCATTCGACAAACTTCGCGGGACTTCCGGCTGGTCTCTTGTTTTTCACTGTCTTTACAATTCCACGCTACAATTTCTTTATTTAGTCTATTTAGTCCCCTATACACATAACACATGTCTGGTGCCTGGCGATCCTCTGGTCGGACATATCCGAATACAATTATTTGTCAAGATCTGATACTATACTGTGAACAGCAGAAGACAGTTCCTGGCAATTGTAAAACGTGTTCCTTCAAAGTATACTTTACTACAAGAAATAAAAAACGAAATCTATCGGCAACATTCGTTCTTGGTGGGATTGAAGTTAAGTTTCAGCATCAAGATAGTAATTCCATGTCTCGTCTCTTGTCACAACATGGTACAAGAATTCGTCACCTTCTCGACGAAAGCGGTTTCGTAACTTCCTCGACGCATTCAAACGTCTCTGTTTGTTGTCATCAGTAAGTAGGCGATGTATCCATATCGCACTGACTTTTTAAATGTAACTGTCAGAACTCGATGACCATTGCCATAACTGTACCTGTTGTTATAGACGACATCCCTAATTTTTGTCACTAATGTCATGTCCACAAACGTTTATTTAACGACCCGTTAAATTCTCATCTACTAGAGAACTTTTTCCACGGAAACTATGATACCATAACAAAATGCGTTAAAACATTTTCTTCGTTGTAGATGCCTGCTGTATCATTGTATATGTTTGCTTTGCTGGATATTTAAGCTGACAACAACATTTAATAATTGTGCGCGTTTCTTGTGACTCAGGTGACGCCACAGTGAGCAACCGGTATTAACGTTCAATGCTTTGGTATTTATTATCAGAATCATGAATGACGTAGACATTTTGTATTATTATACCTCAATTTCATTGTCCATATAAAGCTCCCATTGACAAAAAGTTGCTATTTTTACGTGACCTTGAGACAGCTTTTGTACTGTTTCACGGCGTTATGCAAATATTTTACTGTCTCACGGCCGTATGCAAATTAGGTAGGTAGGAAGATTTATGTTAATGAAACTCATTAAAATTAGACATGTAGAGCGATCTATGTTGTACTTTTGTGCTATGAAACATTTTACAGATCATAAAGTAATTTAATTCTATTTTTTGGTATAATAAAATAAATAACAAATTGCTTTGAATAGGACAGTAATATTGTCATCCTTCGGAGAAATGCTGTCACCCTTGCCTGCGGCTCGGGTGACAGTATTCTCCTCAGGCTGACAATATTACTGTCCAATTCAAAGCAATGTGTTATTTATATATTATTATACCTCAATTTCATTGTCCATATAAAACTCCCATTGACAAAATGTTGCTATTTTTACTGTCAAGACAAATGTACCACGTGACCATGAGACAGTTTTTGTACTGTCTTACGGCGGTATGCAAATTTTTTAGTCTCACGGCCGTATGGTAGGTAGGAAGATTTATGTTAATAAAACTCATTAAAACGAGACATGTAGAGCGCTCTATGTTGTACTTTTGTGCTATGAAATATTTTTTGGTGTAATAAAATAAATAACAAATTGCTTTGAATTGGACAGTAATATTGTCATCCTTCGGAGAAATACTGTCACCCGAGCCGTACAGTATTCTCCTCAGGCTGACAATATTACTGTCCAATTCAAAGCAATGTGTTATTTATATATTATTACACCTCAATTCCATTGTCCATGTAAAACTCCCATTGACAAAAAGTTGCTATTTTTACTGTCAAGACAAATATACCACGTGACCATGCGACATTTTGTACTGTCTCACGGCGGTATGCAAATTTTTTTACTGTCTCACGGACGTATGCAAATTAGGTAGGTAGGGAGATTTATGTTAATGAAACTCATTAAAACTAGACATGTAGAGCGCTCTATGTTGTACTTTTGTGCTATGAAACTATTCATTATTTAAGAAATAAACTATCAACAACCGTGGGTTATTGGCGAATAACCAATGGTTTGGAGTTCTGATGCGCAGGAATTAACCACGAAGGCCTACGGCCTGAGTGGTTAATTACAACGCATCAGAACGACAAACCATTGGTTATTCGCCAATAAACCAAGGTTTTTGATAGTTTCATTTCGATTCTAACATGACCCGACACCTTAACAAAGGGAAATAAATGCACTATTTAGCAAACCAGTTTACCCACCAGTTTGCTGTTCCATCAATTGTGACTACCCACTGCATTATACGCATAACTGCAGAAAAAAACGACAAAGAGGGGTAGACTCAGCAACAAGACAATGTAATTTTATTTAATTAATTATTTAGTTTTCATTGTACTATACAAGTTAACAATATGTATAGAATGAGTGTAGTGGAGCAGAATTATTATATTCTGTTCTGCGGAACGAATGTCTACAGGGCTATGTCCGAAAATTCAGCGATTTGAGGACAAAGAAATTTTGCTGAAATTCCCCACACTTATAGAACTCAATGTGATCTAGGTCTGGGCGTGTTCGTTATATATGGGAAAAATCTAGTTTCAGAGATTTTTGAGGTTAAAACCTGAAAAATCGACATTTTCACAACATATTTCTGTAGATCTCGTACCAGCAAATAACGGAATCAGCTAGAAACCTGAAATTCAACCTAAAACTTGTCCGAGATCCAGTGCAAACAACGGTGTGTTTAGATTTCTGATACATTTAGTTTGGATTCTTGGAGAAAGCTTTTAATAGGGGTTCTTAACTTAAACATTTTCTGTGGGCGTGACTAGGAAAGTGACGTCACGGGAGCGGTTTGACGTCATAACGTTACAGTGGTGCAGAGGTAGAGCGTCGGCCTCTCGTATCAAAGGTCCCTGGTTCGCGTCCCGTGATGAGCGGGTCCTGTCTTTGAGATTTTTCCACACAAAACGGCACGAGTACTGGTTAAGTCTCCAGGAAGCAGACATCGAGCATGATTAATCCAAGCTGAAAGCTTGTTTCGCAATCGATGTAAAATAAATAAAAATAAAATAGATAAAATATCGAGTCAGCCATTGCAGACGACGTAGTATACACATGTATGTTTCTTTACATCACGTGACGCTGAATGACAGGCTTATACGCGGGGGGGATAACCGGAATAGCCAATGTGAAAAGTAGTGCATTTCCATTGGTTATTGACGAATAATCAACGGTTATTTTCTTCGTTCTCTATAGGCAAGGAAAACAACGTCATGTTAGAATTATAATTTTATTATTTATATTTTATTATTTATTATTTTATATTTTTTTGGTATAATAAAATAAATAACACATTGCTTTGAATTGGACAGTAATATTGTCATCCTTCGGAGAAATACTGTCACCCTCGCCGGCGGCTCGGGTGACAGTATTCTCCTCAGGATGACAATATTACTGTCCAATTCAAAGCAATGTGTTATTTATATAATATGACGCTGTTGACGTCAATCAATATTCAATAATGTCTGTGTCAAAATATCTTATTTAAAAACTGTTCAATTTCACTAAAGTATCTTACTTATTAGCTGAAAATGATACCAGCCCCGCTTAAATGGACATTCGTCCTGTGAAGAATGTGATCAAGATCTGTGATGAATGTGATTTGTGATAAAATGAGGACCTATGTCTCAAACGTCATTTATAATGGTGGACAGGGACTATCGCAACCTTTGCATTTAATCATTTAAATTTGGTCTGGTGCAGGAATAAAACTACTCTGAAGCGTTTACAGCTAAGGGTCCTTTGGTCGCTGTCTTCATCTTTTTAAAATCTGAAACCATATTGTAATATTCGGGGGAATTTCATCTAATATAAAGCCGCAATAGCTCAGCAAGGGCTTTCAATAAAGGGGTTTGAGTGAAAGTTGTTGTGACTAACGTGGTAGGATTAGAAGTAGAGAATGCCAGTAGACACATGTTCTGTGAAGAGGGGCCCCGTGATGTAACTGAAATATCTTTTAAAATGGCGTTGAACTCGAATCAACCAAATTAATATGATCCATTCCATGAGAAAACCAACATTATTGACTCTGCGTAATGTATTGACCCAGATTATCCTGCGCAGTCCTCGTAGGCTAATCCGGGTCGACACACTGTCTCATGGGGGAATAGAGGTATAGATTAATGATTCCTGAAAATCCACAGAATGCGAAAAGTGTCGTGACGGTTAGCCTGCGCGGCATGCTTAGGCTGATCCGGTTCGATACTTTACGCAGAGTCAACAATGTTGCTTTTCTCGTGGAACATCTCATATGTATTCGAAATTGTAATTACTTAAATGAGAAATATCTCATTCTAAGAAAGTTTTCAATTTTCTTTCCCTATGATATGTCCATTGTGTCAGATTACGTGTGTATGAAGGAAATGGTTAATCTCACACATCAACATAAAAGGTAATTAAGCGACATTACGAATCGATGATATATCGATGAAGTTTTTGCTTTTGTCAATTGTCGTTAATTCTAACACTATTGACAATTTATCGTCTATACACAAAGAAGGATTTGAGCGTGATCTAAATGCAGTATATCACTCTAAATTTCCGGAACTATTTTTGGCTGTTGAAATTCCCTCCCGAGTATTTTTCATACAACGTTTCTCAGAGCGCATGCGTTACGACGTTGTGCTTGACATTTTATGAATGAAGTCACGAGCTTTTGTTGTAAATGCCGTTTGGAAATTTGAATTGTAACGGTGACGTTATTGTTATAAATGACGTCATTCACTTGTTTTACCACCATTGTTGGCGTGGTCGAAAACGGTGTGTTAGAATGAGACAAATTGCTCATGATGAGTTTAAGAACAATTGAAAAAGTTATAATAAAAATAAAATGTTCATAGACTGTTAATATTACTGATTTCAAAAGATTTATTAGTTGAAAAAAATCGAATATTTCCAAAACAAATACAATGGGGAGTAAAGATAGAATAGCCTACTCGTGATTTTATCAAGGAAAACAACGTCATGTCAAAACATAGTTCACCCTTAATTTGTATCCCTTTAAGTTATAAACAAGTGCTAGAATTGAAATAGATCTCATTTTGAGTGATATACCGGCTCGTATATCACGATTTGGAGTTCAGGTGTGTAGTAATTAATCACGAAGGCCGAATGGCCTGAGTGATTAATTTATACACACCTGAACGACACATCGTGATATAAGAGCCGGTATATCACTCAAAATGAGATCTATTTCCTAATTCTAACACTATTGACACTTTCTCTTCTATACACAAAGAAGGATTTGAGCGTGATCTAAATGCAGTATATCACTCTAAATTTCCGGAACTATTTTTGGCTGTTGAAATTCCCTCCCGAGTATTTTTCATACAACGTTTCTCAGAGCGCATGCGTTACTACATTGGGCTTGACATTTTATGAATGAAGTTACGAGCTTTTGTTGTAAATGCCGTTTGGTAATTTGAATTGTAACGGTGACGTTATTGTTTTAAATGACGTCATTCACGTGTTTTACCAACGTTTTTGGCGCGGTCGAAAACGTTGTGTTATAATGAGACAGTAACAAATTGCCCATGATGAGTTTAAGAACAATTGAAAAAGTTATAATAATAATAAAATGTTCATAGACTGTTAATACTGATTTCAAAATGTTTTGTTAGTTGAAAAAGTCGAATATTACTAAAACAAATACAATGGGGAGTAAAGATAGAATAGCCTACACGTGATTTTATCAAGGAAAACAACGTCATGTCAAAACATAGTTCACCCTTAATACCCTTTAAGTTATAAAAAAGTGCTAGAATTGAAATAGATCTCGTGACTTCATTCATAAAATGTCAAGCCAAACGTAGTAACGCATGCGCACTAAGAAACGTTGTATGAAAAATACGCGGGAGGGAATTTCAACAGCCATAAATAGTTCCGGAAATTTAGAGTGATATACTGCATTTAGATCACGCTCAAATCCTTCTTTGTGTATAGAAGAGAAATTGTCAATAGTGTTAGAATTCCTAATTATATCTAAATATCGTGGCCGATTGACGAAAACAAACATGTACTTCATTTAAATAATTAGGCTCAAGCACATGTAATGGGTGTAAAGGAAGATCGTCGTATGCACAACGTACCATCTTACCATAGTGGCGTTTGTACATCTATAAATACTGATGAAGACATGAGAGCCGTTCAACGAGAAAACCAACATTATGTACTCTGCGTAATGTATCGACCGCGATCAGCCTGCGCAATCCGCGCAGCCTAATCCGGGCCGACACATTCCTTCTTCTCAGGGAGATAGAGGTATAGATTAATGAATCCTGAAACAGATAATCCAAAGGAGGCGAAAAGCGTATGTCCGGGTTTGCCAGCGCGGCATACTTATGCTGATCCGGGTCGATACATTACGCAGAGTCCACAATGTTTGTTTTCTCGTGGAACGGCTCATATTTTTATAATATGCACATAATCAACCTCACACGGTAACGTCGTGCGAAACCCAACATTCGGGACTTTGCGACCAGCGGAGGTCAGATCAGAGTGTGCATCCATGGAATTTGATCAGGATCTTCCCTGTTTGCTACTTCATCACACAAGAACCATTGAAACCCTCCAAGAAACTGTATGTAAAAGTATGATTGTAAGTATTTAAAAAAAAAATCCCCCTGACGACTGGATAATTGAGCATCCGCGTAAAAACTGAACTAATCATTCTTTTTCCATATATGCCGTGCTGTACCAAAAGCAACGCCTGTCTCTTTTTGAGGATAAGAATAAACATCAAAGCGCATCTATACTATCTTGTCTAAATTAAACAGGTATGCCATAGGAAGGCTTTTTGAATGCGCTGTGACTTACGAGCGAATAGTGTAAAGCCGGAATCATACTGCTCGACAGCGCAAGGTGCAATGGAATGAGTGTGTTTGAATTCAGACTGTTTTCAGAATTCGGAATTTATTTATTTATTCATCCTCCTCGTGGGAGATTTGTTAACATCAAAAGAAAATATAATATATACATACACAATATGATAGAAGAAAAGAAAATATAGTTACATCCAGCGTCTAATGCTTATAACGACATGCCGAGTCTGATATTCAATATATAAATATACTAGCTGCAAATCATATTCAGATACTGTGGTTCTCACAAATGTGAATACACATTTGTAAAAATCATAGTTCTGCTCGATGGAAATATTTTCCTGCCTTGCGCCTAGTAATGCACAAGCAAAATCTACTTTTCCTAGCCTAGTTAAGTGCATCGCATTTTCCCTTCCAAATGTTCGAGATTTCATGACGAACGCGCCGTTTCCATGCATATTTAGACAGAGTTTCCGCGTTTTCTGAAAAGCAATATAAAATGTCAGTCATTAGATATTTTTCAGTGATCTGGTACATATCCGGTATAAAACCTTTCATCGTTTTGGGATCTTTTATGTAAGTAAGTAGTCTTCGTGTAAATATTTGCCTAGTAATAGAATTTGTGTTTAGAGTCGATATTTTGTGCACAAAACGTAGTTTCCTATCCTCTACCTGACTTGACAGTCGATTTAAACCTAGCATTGACTCGCTCATGTCGGAACGGGTTAATTTTGGAAATTGCTGTATTGACTTAACTATATAATGCTGTGTCCTATTTATCTGATCTACGTCCGTAGTTTTAAGATCGTTCCATAACTCGCTGCCCGGCGTATAATATGGTTGGTTTTATTACCTTATTATATATGTAACACACGGTTAACGGGTTTAGGGTTTTAGGCTGGATTCCATACCCAAGCATAGCATGATAGACATTTTTACCCTTTTTACACCGATCTATTATTTTAGATTTACAGTTTTTACCATAACCAGCGTCCAATATCATACCTAAATGGGTAGAAGACTCTGTTCTTTTCAGTTCCTCGTCCTTATATTTTTAACTGTGTACGGTAACTGCATCATCCTACGATAGGAAAATGCAAAGGTACACGATTTATCAGTGTTTATTTCAAATTTAAACTTTTCTGCGTATTGTTGTACAATATTTAATTGGTTTTGTAATGCTAATGGACTGGTAGTTACGATACTTATATCGTCTGCTAGAGTAGGATTTCCCGCTGGAACGCTTCCAACCGTTGCACCATACCCTGACCTTTCAAGGTCATCAAGGAGGTCATTAATAAACAAGGTGTAGTAGAATCCTGATAAAACTCCTCCCTGACGGACGCTACGGTTTACGTTAATAGGCACTCACGTCCCATGTGACGTTTTAACATACGTTTTAAGGTTCCGATAACTATCATTTAGTGTCTTCCATACTTTGTTATCAATTCCTAAATCTAACAATTTCGCAAAAAGAGCATCGCGCCAGACCGAATCGAACGCGCCTTTAATGTCTAACTGGGCTACATATACATTGCTTTTTAGTTCTAGATTATGATATATCGTTTCTTGGAGATTAAAGCCCGCCTTAATACAGCTAAATCCTTTTTGAAAACCTTGTTGTTGTTTATTTGGGAAGGAAGGAAAACGAATTTGATTAAGTCTGTTAGCGATAACTCTTTCAAAAACTTTGCATACAGTGGACATGAGAGACACCGGCCGATAACTTTTCGGATCAGTTTTGCTCTTTCCATTACCCTTATATATCGGGATTATGTAACTCTCTCTCCAGCTGTTTGGACATGTACATTCATTAAGTATTTTGTTAAATAGTAACTTTAACGCCATTACTACCGGTTTTCCCCCATTTATAATATGTTCATTTGTAATCCCATCTGGTCCTGGTGCCTTTTTACGTTTCAATGCCTTTCGTGCTATGATAATTTCCTCCTCGGAAATTTCTTTGAAGGCTCCTAAAGACTTATCAGTTTTAGTAGTATTCCTTACTTTATCTCGAATATCACTTTCGAACCTTGTACAGGGTTCGGCATATCTAAATTCAAAGAGTTTCTCGTAATATTTGGCGAATCCGTCCGGTATTTCATTATCAGTGAAAGTTTGACCGTTTACAAGGATTTTCTCAATTTCTCTACTTTGCCTGCCTTTAAAGTTTCTCATGTATTTCCAGAATAGCTTGTTATCTACGCCCGCAGCTTTATCTAAACCGCTTACAAGTATTTCTGTATACTTGCTTGATTCATTCCGTTGTACCTTTCTAAAGGCTGCCTTTTTCTGTTTGTTTTGCATATATGAAGGATGTTCGCGGTTTCTAGGTTTACCCACATCTACCCACGCACTTCTAGCGCGTTTAGCAATTGAGTGATTTTCTTTAACTTTTGCGTTCCAATAAGGTTTTGTATGTTTGTTACACTTGACTACCGGTAAGCAAGTATTTGCGCATGTTTTAATTATTAAGTCTATCTTTTTATATAGTTCATCGGTGTTCTTGATTTTGCCGATTTCGTTTAACCTAAATTGATTGTCAAGTTCGTACTGGTATGTATTTATATGATCAAATTCCGCCTTTTCCCATGCAATATTTGGTTTATTTTGTGGCGTAGATGATTTTCTTGATGTACAATTATCGATAGTAATTGAGTACGGTAGATGGTCCGATGTCGTAACAAGGTGTTCATCCTTGATATCAAAATGAGACACGTATTCCAGCGTGTCACATGTGACTAATACATGGTCTATCTTTGTTGTTAGGATAGGAACTATAACCAGCAGTATTCCATCGTGTTTGCATATTTAATGGAACAGGGCTATAACGGTGTACACAATCATATAGAGCAATAGATTTGAAGTGTCTGCTCATTGAAACTAACTTAGCGTTAAAATCCCCACCTATTAGTATACGACCATAGTCACTGTAAAATGCAACCATAGCTTCAAGCTCGCTTAATGTATCCATGTAAAGTATACGATCACCATCGGCTGGTAGGTATACACCAAACACATATAGTGTTTCACAGTTAGGCTTTTTAAGCTGCAACCCAATTATTCTATTACTGTAGCTTGTTTTAATCTTGGAAACATACTTTTCTATTGTTTTATTGACTAACAAGGCAATACCAGCCCGACCATATACTGGATTTCCGTTTAAGAGTTTTAGCTCACTACACATCGCATAGTATGTGTATCGGGAATTAATGCTTTCTAAAAATGACACAGAAGATGGTAATAACCTATGTTCGGATATAATCGCGATATCCATTCGTTTACTATCAAGTATGTTTGACAATGCAACGGAAGAAGACATGATACCCCTAACATTCCATATGAGAATATTTGTTGTCATGGTTATTAAATAGAATAACAGAATATTTGCTTTATGTTCATTATTCATTTTAGCCATGTTCATTAACGCGATTGATGCCAGCTATCTATATCATCATTCCAACTATCATGCGTTGAACCCCACGCAGTTTGATCATTTCTGTTTACAAATTATTCGTTGAAGAAGGTATTTTCTAGGTGTTATTCAAGCAATAGTACGAGAGTATTGATCAATAATAAGCACATCAAACCCTGTTTAAAATACGATTACTATTTATATCCCTTTTGGACATATGGACGGAATTCATATGAATGTTTGCATGACGTTGTTACAGTAATGCGTTCCCGGGCTGTTTCAACAGGCATTGATACCGAAGTTAGTTTCTCATTTTGCCACGATCTTGTGTGCTCGGGCTGAGATATAGGGAAAGTGTTTGACTTGCTCCTGTCAAATAACAATAAGACATTTGTCACCTTTATAGATCTAGATATAAACGCATATTCGCACAGCCGTATCTGGATCTGCAATGGGCGAACTTGTGTATGCTTACATTCACTTCATTTGAAGTTGTGATGTGGTCACAAAAGAGGCTTCACAAAAATACATATTTATAATCGCCATTAATTAAAATAACAACAGCATGTAGGTTTTCGAAAAGCGAGGCCAATTTAATCCAAACTTTAGACAATCTGAAAGAAACCACCAATACTAGTAAAAGCTCCAAATGTAGGTTTTCGTTTAGTTAAGATGACTTGATGTCAATCGAAATTCTGGACGCTAACGTCTTTCAATTTGTTTATTCAAAGTCCATAATAAACATACATATAGTAATATACATACATATAGTAATATACATACATATAGTAATATACATACATATAGTAATATACATACATATAGTAATATACATAAAGAGGAGTGGTAATATTACACTGTCTGTTCAAATAAACTGATTTTTGAATGATTTTGACTTGTTATTCATTATCTGTGCTTAGCGACTCAATGCTAAAAGGTAAATAAAAACGAAAGGGTAAGTTACGGACATATGAGATGAGAAGATTGGCCGAGTTTTCACTCTTAAACTTAGTTATTTCCTATCACTCTGTCACCCACTGTATAGGCATTTTGCAAATAAAGCTAACTAGCATCATATGCCATGTCTTTGCAAACTGATCTTAGTCTGCAACATCACATTACAGAATAAAACATCATCGCACAGTTAATCTTATTTCTATAAGAATACAAGTAATTCTCAATAATTGAAGGAAAACTAACAGTTTAACAGTCAGCAATTAATAATGAATAACTTTCACATTACAATATAATAAATAGTGTTGCTTATTTCAAAATTAGACAGGTAGATTGTGTATTCCTAGTCTTTTTCATGTTTTCTTAATATATACTGAAATGGATATTATAGAAATGTCTTGTCCAATTTGGAGACTCTTATGAACAGTGAAGAAAGCATTACGGGTGCATAACGTGTGAATAAGTCGAGAGCAGTGCAGACAGAGATTATAAAATTAACTTTCCTGTGCACCGGCTCATTGAAATCAACATCTTAAATACTTACATATACATAATGATGTACACATTCATGGCAGAATCGCTGGTCTATTTTTCATATGAAACATGTAATAGTTCATTTATTTCTCATCCTTCAGAAACTGTTTCCTAAAATGAAAGGCAATTGCATGCATCATGGAGAAATAATGCAACCACATGTTAAAACATGTCAATGTTTTCTTGTAGAAGACGTTCCAAATTTGGGTCCAAACCAAACAAAGTTCGACAACTTTTCATGCGTATCAGCAGTGGTGCAGTGCCTAAACATATTGTAAGAATGGTGCAGTCAGATTTCACTTAAGATAAATAAAGATATCAAAGATTGTTGTTACAAAGCTTTTTCTTTATGTTTTATGTCAGCAGCTTTGAATAATATCCGATTAACGAATTATATATTCAAAGACAGTGGAAGTACATGCATATATACTGTTGGTTCATTGTGGTAACATTGTACAATTGTTCATTTTGAGACACGTATCCTGTTTATAAAATGGTTCCTGTTGCAGATATATTAAAATCGTCTAAATACATAACACATGTTTACATTTTACTAATTGTGATTGTGTAAGAAATACCGAACAATCAAATTCAACACATAGCAACATAACAACTTATTTTGTCATATCAACAAACTAGCGACATACAGATTGTTAAACACCTTTGGGCGTCAAGTAATTAACCCGTTGTCCTCCTACAGACGTAATTTAACGCGACTGAAGCAGAAGACATTTTAAAACACTATAATGAGCGTGAAAGTATGAACAGGTAGAAGTTGGTCGCCAAATAGTTAATTATGCATGGCGATGGTTAATAAATTCATCTTTACTATAGGTACAAGTTGGCTTTTGTGAACAGTGGGGATCCAGATCAACATGTTCATCCGCACAGTCTGATCAAGAGGTACACTGTTCATGTATTACTCGCGTAAGCTTGTTAGACGTTTCTGTCAACTCTGTGTACATTCCGATAAGACTGAGCAGATCGAAATGCTGATCTGAACCTATTTTGTTAAACCTTTTCGCTCATATAGACGCTTTCTGACGCCTCTGCAGCAGACGGCTTTTTGAAAACCTATTGACAAAAGAAAAAATTGCTCAAAACGAGTTGTTTTCAAAGTCGTCTGCTGCAGATTTTGTTGTGTGGGAAAGGGTTAAAAAAAGCCAACTTGTACCTTTTTCCATGGACGGGTTCATATGGTTTGAGGAGAAATGGTTCATAATGAGCAGTTTGCCACAATATTTTCAACTGTATTAAATAATAGTATTTTCATTAATGAACATTTCCCCCAGCGTCTGCTGCAGATTTAATGCATGTTTTAAAAGGTAAAAGCAAAGTTTACATTCCTAGTCTTTGATCTGTTTATAACAAAATGGTCAACACGGGATACACTTTGTATTAATGTACATGCTCTTTTGGATACACTTTGTGTTAATGTACATGATCTTTTGGATACACTTTGTATTAATGTACATGATCTTTTATAAGCAAAAACGTGTGATCAATAACTGTCTCGTCAACACAAATTCTGAAGACAGATTACGGTAAATACGTTCTCAGGAGGTACCCAGAGAAATGAGACCCATAGTGGGAGTCGTCGTAGTGGACAGTCGTGGCAGCCATACTCTTAACGGCAACGCGTGCTCCTGTCTTAAGTCGTGACATAAGTGTAGCAGTGGCACATGTCAATTCTTGGTACGGAGCGATTGTCATGAGTTTCTGTATCACATCATCAACGGTAAAAGCTAAACGGACAGAGCTCCTAAAGCCATTACACAGTTGTGTGGTGAAGATGTAATCTCCGTCAACAGGCGCTGTAAATATTCCACTTTCCTTATTGTAACCCTCACCTCTGTTCTCTACGATTGTTGGAAACACAAATTTCTGATCAGTTGACACTGTCACGTCGTCAAGGTCCTTTGCCGTGAAAAACACGTCGGGTGTTTTGAACATCGCTGTTGGGTAAAATGAAAATAAAACATTTAGAGAAGTACAGACAGTAAAAATGCGTGACGAGACAAATGGAGTGAGATATAAATGTTCGTCCTAACACGAGGGATAGAAGTAAACAGAGAGAGATTATTTTACTCTTTCCCACGTACAACAAATTTGTAGCAGACGACTTTGAAAATAAATAAGAAATGTAGATCTCTCTTCTTTTGCTAAGCTGGTATTGCCATAGACTTTTTTTTACTTTTCTTTAAAACAAAAATAGGTCGATTAACTATAAATGTGTCTGTAAACTTAGTATGGTATGTATTCATCACGAGGCAGTTTAATATATACGGACAAGATAAGATAACCCATTTTATTTCTGAAGTTTTTATATAACAGAGGACTCCTGAAACCCCTACACTGATGTCCCCACACTTATATAACACCCCTCGAACTCTTTCCAACAAACAACACATCTGAATCATACGACCAGAGAACTAGATAAGGAGGAGTAAACTTGTCTTTTCCCATCTATATTGTTGTTATTCATTAACAAAACCCTATCGTGTGGGTACTCAAAAGAATCATCTCACTGAGACAAATCCTTTGAGTACCCACAACAAAGGGTTGAGTGTCAAATAAGGGTTTTGCTAATTGAAATACTCATCTCATTTAGAGCTATTATACGACTTTGAAAATATCAAGGCTAATTTATGGAAAATCTCTATCAATGAAAGTATACATCTATTGTATAGAATTGCATAATGAGACATTTTCATTTTTCCAATGTTTCCAAAAGTCGTCTGCTGCAGATGCGTCTACATGTTGGGAAGGGCTAATAACGCGTGTGAATATTTTGGGCTTTAATGCAACTGAAGCCAAAACGAAGAGGTATTAAGACCCCAAATCGCAAGGCGCTGCCTAAGTTTAATCAAAGCACTGACAGTGCTGGTGGCCTGAGGGATGCAGGAAGTTTGGAGGAGTAGAGGAAATGTGAAGGGAAATAAAAATGTATTTATTGTTAAGAAGTTGAAAGATCATATCAAGAATAGTAAATATTATGAAACTGCTAATTTGAAAACAGGAGGACCTTGCTGGCACTATATCGCTCTAAGACACATCTAAGACACAAAGAATCAAAAGAAAATTGACAGCAGGCTTAGGCAGAATATTTTGAAGTTTCGGCCTTATTATATTGAGAAATATGTCAGAGTTAAATCAACTTCCATAAAGTAGAAATAGTTCTGTAAACCATGTACTAGACTGGGAAAAAGTGCTTGGTCAATGCAACACTCATCAAGACAATTATTATGACAAAGATTCAAAATGCAACCTCCAGAGAGTTTCCTTCATTTGGCCTAGTGACCTATTTGTTTTGTTTACATGATATGATCCATATTTGAAAATGGACTAGATATTATCAATACAAACATTCTCACAAAGTTTTAAACTGCTGAAGCAAAGAATGCGGCCTCCAGAGTATTAATAAGATTTTTCTTCAATTTGGCATAGTGACCTAGTTTTTAACCCGGCATGACCCATATTCGAACTTAGCCTAGATATCATTAAGATAGACATTCTGACCAAATTTTAAAAAATGTGGTATTTACAGTGTTGGCGAGATTTTCCTTCAATTTGGCCTAGTTACCTTGTTTTTGAACAGACATGACATTTTCAAACTTGGCCTACATATCATCAAGACAAACATTTAGAAACAGTTTCAACATACTCAAGTTAAAAATGCAATATCCAGAGTGTTAATAAGATTTCCCTTCATTTTAGCCAAATGACCTAGTTTCTGACCCAATATGACTCATATTCAAACTTGACTTAGATAGCATTAAGACAAACATTCTAACGAAAATGCCGTTGATACCTCCACAGCGCTTGCGGGTACCTGCATAGCGCGATCGGGTCGTCCGGTTGAGGGAGAGTTTGGCGTTTGCTCTCTTCCGCTTCAATTTAGTTATTGGTGCATTGGTGGCTGAAGAGGAGAGGCATGGTCTAATTCACTTCACTCTCTTGTGGGTTCTGCACTCTCTTCTGGGTTCTGCACGCTCCTTCCCCTTTAGTCGTCCCATCTTTTCTAAGGCATCGTGTAGTACTGTTATTCTGACACTTTTGCGATAAACTATGGGTTAACCTTCTGTGAAGAGCGCGACTGGATGATCTAATGAATGATGCGATGGGCCGGCTTTCAGAACCTGCGAGTCACAGTGGGTGGTCGTTCAGACGCCGGCCTGTCCCCGGTCAATGTCTGACTGATTTCCGGTCGGGCTCTGAGCGGCTTCTGGATTGTCTGGGTAGTCCAACATGTAGCCCGGTGCTCGCCCGATATGTGTGATGCCCGGCCGGACATCGGCCAGGCATCATCCGAGTAATGTGCATTGAGGCTTTAAGTCCGAGTTAAAAGTAACTCGATGCCCGCGAGGAGTCCCGAAGGATTCCGGCCGAAAACAGCTAGGAACTCGCCGCAAATTACTCCAAACCTATCGAAAGGTAATTGTGACTGTGGTTTAAGTGATACTAGGAAGGCTTTATTTTTAATTCATAAATATGCTTTTGATAACAATATAAATCTGCAGCAGAAGACTTTTGAAAACATAAAGGTTGATATCCATATCTCTCTGTCCAGACATAAGGCTCATTCCTGTAAGCATTTTCTTCGCCATTGATGATCTTCAGTCGGACTTCACGGGGCCAATAGTTGAAATTCTTTCTTCGAACTCGCAACTTGTTACCAACAATGTGATCACTATCCAACGAATTGAGTTGGCATTATGATCGCTTGACTTCCTTAATCAAGTCGTCAATCGTTGACTGGTCGGTAAGATAAGGGTGATACACCACCCCATTTTTCCTCCAGTACTGGATTTACACCTGTAGTGCATCGTCCGATGGCAGGTCTTCCGTTATAAAGTTTACCGACTCGTCGTTACGTGCTATATCAACTGGCGGGAACAGTAAAATTAAATAAATAAATTGCATCGACACGTAATGGGTTTCTTTTTAGATAATATAAAAAAGGCAAAATAAAATAATAGTGGAGCTGGGAACGTCGGGAATAGGGTGGGGTTGTGTGGTGGGGGATGCATGGGCCTTTTGCCCCTCGCTAAAGCCGGCACTGCATTTGTTACACGACTCCTTTGTTTAGCATTAATTTTTCGTCGCACGGGCGATCCGCCACTGCATTTGTCACGTGGCGCTTTGTACTTTTCCGTTCTGCTTCGAAAATGTTAATTGTTAATAAGCTTTCATATTTGACCTCTCGGCGCATTAATTTCGAAAACATTTGTTAAACTTATATTGGAGTGCTCACGACTCAAGTTGTTCACTGATGTTCCAACAATATTAAAGTGATCTTTTGTTGGAAGATCTTAACCTTTTAAATGCAGTTTTGTTGAATCCATGTTGAACTATTTTTTCTCGCGCAGTCTCACCCTAAAATGCGTTGTTTGGTGGTAACAGCAATTGGCAGGTCGCCAACTCCGATAAAAATGGTATTACTACTATGAACAGGAGCTAAAGCCCCAGGCCAAAACACAAGTTCAACCCTTTCCCGCGTAACAATTTTGCAGCAGACGACTTTGAAAAGATGTTGACAACAATCTGAAAAATCTCAATAATTGAGGGTTCAACTATTTTGTCACAGTGTTTTCAAAGGTCGTCTTCAGCTGAGGCGTCAGAAAGCGTCTGTATGTGGGAAAGGGTTATAGTATTTACCTGTAAGGTCACTCATAGTCTCATTCTTGAACACCTGCAGGTTAGCAGAAAAGCTCATCAGTTTCGCTTCATTCTGTTGAAGCGTCAGTTATGTGGTTGACAGTTTATCTTCCATAGTCTTAGCACCGTCTTGCAAGGTGGTCACTTTTGTTTCCATCTGTTCAAGCTTAAACTCCAATTTGATCATCTTTGCTAATAGTTTTTCTTCGTATTCAAATTTCGAGCAACTTGGTTCAATGCTTTCACAGGAAATGGTGGTGTAAACTAGACATACAATAAGAACTAACATAAGACTAAACAGATCCATGCTAATAGCTTTCTTTGAGTCGAGCGATCAAAAGTTATGTTGATGTCTATATGATAACGGATTATGATTTATTTTGTATACTGCTGTATTGTCGTAACTGATACTTCAGTTAATAGGGAATCAACACGTCTCATTATACGCGACTTTCGAGTAGCCCGCTGTGATAAATCTTAGTAATAGAATGTTAACAACTGAAACATAGGAATATTTATTCTTTGACAGAAGCTGTTTACATTGTTTGAAAGTGCATAATTGCTCATTCCGTTGAACATGCCTTCTGTATTTTGGTATTATTACATGAAGACGTAATCCCCGTCAACAGGCACTGTAAATATTCCACTCTCCGTATCATAACCCTCACCACTGTTCTCTACAATTGTTGGAAACACAAATTTCTGGTCAGTTGACACTGTCACGTCGACGAGGTCCTTTGCCGTGAAAAACACTTCGTGTGTTTTGAAAATCCCTGCTGGGTAAAGGGAAAATGAAAATAAAACATTTAAAGAAATACAGACAGTAAAAATGCGTGACGAGACAAACGGAGTGAGATATAAATGTTCATCCTAACACGAGGGAAGGAAGAAAACAGAGAGAGATTACTTTACTCTTTCGACTTAAATAGGGCAAAGTAGGAAAATCATTACAAATGAAAGGATATTATTTTAAAAGAGTTGAAAGCATTAATCAATAAGAGCAACTCCTCCTTTGCCGCAACAATTTTCAAAAGTCATCTACTGCAGAGACCCCAGAAAAGTGTCTACAGTTATGTGGGAACGGGATTACGCGAGGGACATGTTTGTCAAATTACGAAATAACCAACAGTGTGGACTTTGCGTTAAGTTTCGATCCTGATCGGCCTAAGCAAGCCGCGCAAGCAAACCCGGACAAACACTTTTCGCCTCCTGTGGATTTTCTGTTTCAGGAATCATTTCTCTATACCTCTATCCCCCTGAGACGGAATGTGTCGGCCCGGATAAGCGTGCGCGGACGACGCAGGATGATTCTGGTCGATATTTTACGCAGAGTCCATAATGGTCGACAGAAAGATAAGATCAAGCTGATGTACACAAATTGCCTCGTGGAACACATCGGGTGTTTTGAATAAAGCTGTTGAGTGAAATGAAAATAAAACATTTAGATAGATACAGACAATAAAAATGCGTGACGAGACAAATGGAGTGAGATATAAATGTTCGTCCTAACACGAGGGATAGAAGAAAACAGAGAGAGATTATTTTACTCTTTCCCACGTACAACAAATTTGTAGCAGACGACTTTAAAAAATAAATAAGAAATGTAGAAAAATCACAAGTAATGAAAGGATACTTTTTCAAAAGAGTTGAAAACATTATGGCAAAAGGTGATTTTGCTCAATAAGACCAATTTCTCCATTTGCCACAACGTTTGTTTAAAGGTCGTCCGCTGCAGAGACCCCGAAAGCGTCTACAGTTATATGGGAAAGGGATAATGTGAGGGACATATGAGCCGAAATTACCAGAAAACCAATATTGTTGACTCTGTGTAAAGTATCGAACCTGATCGGCCCAAGCAAGCCGCGCAGGCTAACCCAGACAGACTCTTTTCGCCTCCTTTAGATTTTCTGTTTCATGAATCGTTACTCTATACCGCTATCCCAATGAGACGGAATTGGTCGGCCCGGATCTTTCTGGTTGATACATTATGCTGAATCCATAATGTTGGTTCAGTGTTTCAATCTGTACGATCACACTCCAGTAGGGTATCAAATTTTTGACACTACTGATTTTTATATTTTACTCGGACAGGTAGTTTTAACCAGAGACATATAAACACATGCATTCTTTGTATCTGTTTAACCTTTGAACAATTGTAGACGCATTTTAGAGCAGATCACACTTGAAAGATTTGTGAGAAAAGGAGAAAAATAATCGAAATGAGCATTTTTCCAGCTTGCCAAATATTATTGATCATTTGCTTTTATATATAGTTATTTTCGATTTGTTTATATAGATGTTTTCAAAGTTGTCTGCTGCAGATTTATTATATGTGGGAGATCGATGATATGGGTGCTTTTAAACATTATTTTTACACATTGATTTGATTTTGAAATTGTCCTGATGCATCATAGTTTAAATATCCTGACCATGTCATACATATGACAATAGTAGAAAACATTGTGACAAACATAAAATCCGTTCACGATGAGCAATTCTTCTTTTGCTACAATGTTTCAATTATATCCAATGGTTTTACTTAAATTTATAAAAGTGTTTCCATATATTTAAAGACGTATGCTGCATACACGTCGTACATGTACATGTGAAACAGGTTGAAACAAATTGTGCAATTGTTCGTGTAGTTCATATTTCTACGAACCATGATTACAATCGAAGCAATTGTAAACATGTTTTAATTTCAGATTTAAAAACAACAAGAAACTAGAAATATTAATTACAAAGATTTCTTTCTTAAATAAACCAATTTCGAAACTAAGATGAACCTATAGATATGTACGTGTAGTACTAGATCAAACATTGTTTTCCTTTGCAGCCAAATTAACATTTGCTTCACGGTTTAATATATATCTCGATTAAGAAGCCAACACAACTACCAATGAAGGCAAAAAATTAACAAACATGAGCCCCGTCTGAAGTGTTTGGGTGCATCTGCGTACAGTGAAGATCCAGACGAGCCTGTACATCAACACAGTCTCATCCGAGCTTTCGCAATCCGTCTACATATACATTAGTCTTGTGTTGTGTTATATAAAATGGAGATTTATATTCTTTATAATAATGTGCTTTCGGAGATTCATTAATTTTTGCTTGCCAATTTTGTAATGTTATGTCTATACATTAGTCCTGTGTGCTTCTTTGACAACAAAACTAGAAGTGTAGCCCCATCATTTTTACAACAATTTAGCTTCGTGTGATCCAGTTACGGAGAGTTATTTAACTCTTTCAGCGCCAATGGCAATATTGAGATTTTTGCAAACAATACAGATTCAGGTAAGTCAGCTCGTAACGAGCTGTCTCATCTGAAACCAGCATTGTTTGCCTTTAAGTTATAAAAATATTCCAAATTCTTATCACAAGAGAAATGGAGACGCTTGATTTTGAACATTGGAGGGGTCTACTTTAAACAATGTGCTAACAGAGTTAAACCCCCAAATCATTAGACGCGGCTAATATACAAGCAAGGTGTCGACAGGCGACAGAGGACCTCCGTCATTATTCCATTGTGATCAAAAGAAGAAATAAGTTATAAGTCCGACAGAACATATCTGATCTTAACGTCTGATGGTCAGGATGGATTTAATATTGATAAGATACGATACATTACGACTTGTATCGATCTGATTCAGTTTAAAAAGCTTCTATCCAAACATTTTTGAGATGTTAAGCATTGATTGATCCGTTGAAAAATGGTCTTGAGAGATTCAACTGCAAACTAGATGTGCGTGCATACGAAACATTTATCCAATATTTCTAACTCTTTGCACAATATGAGTCTTCTGCTCCAAATATGTGAAGTTTTATTATTTCTGCGTATGGCACGCCGTTTGCACAATAACTCAATTTCTGTACCAAGAAATATACTGTATAGCGTATCGTGGAATAATAAAATAATGTTTTTTCTATGCCATGAAGCCTATTTTTGCATTACTCGCATGCATATAGCAATGTATTTAGCCCAGGTTTCCCTTGATGATTCTGTGTAAAGAGTTCTTTCTCAATCGTATTTAAACGGCGCTCTGCGAAAACCAGCCTAAGCGCAATTATTACACATGTATAAAAGTATATGCATGCACATCCGTCTTTAGGATCGAAAGGAATCCTGCTTTACTAACGTTTCTTCAAACCATATGTGACTGATTTGCGAAAAGTGAAGAGTCAGATCCGTTTGCGGGTACACTAGTCCCATATGCTGATCAGTTGTGCCAAGAATGAATGAAGTTGCATGTATAAATCAAGGCAGAGTTGAATATACCTTATTTACATGACGTGGAAAAAACGCTATATAAGGGAAGCAACTGTTTCATTTTAAGTTTGATACTATAGCTGGGTTTATCTCCCTGAACTTTTCTTAGCTGCAGACCTCGCGATCGTTTTTTTTTAATTTGAATTTGTATTGATCTTTAGTGCTGATTTAAATAAATTTCAGCCTCAGCAGAAAAGCCTCACAAATGGTGATAAGCATCTATGCTGTTCGTAAATTACCCCTTTCCCACATACAAATATGTGCAACAGACTACTTTGACAACATTGAAGCAAACATAGGAAAAATCTCTTTCAATGAAAGTTTTCTTTATGAATTGAGTTGGAACATTGTTACAAAAGCGACATTTCTCAATATGAGCAATTTCTCTATTCGTCATGTTTATTCAGAAATCTTCTGCTTGATATGACTGTCTGCGTGTCGTAAAATAACTATATTTTAGTATAATTGAAAAAAGAGCTCAAAAATGGGAATTTGCCCTTTGTGATTTATTTTTCCTTTTAGCACAATGTTACAGAAATCGTCTGCTGTAAAGGCGTCAGAAACAATCTGTTTGCGGGAAAGTGTTAAATCAAGGAATCGAGTATTGCTCAGACTTTATACATGTAAAGGCTGATCTTAACCAACATTAAAAGCAACCAGAGCTCCAACTGTCACAAAATACACCCGTCCTGTTTCTTTGAGACCAAGTATAGTGATTATTGGTTGTAAGTCAGGCAAATTTAGAGAGCGGACACAGTTAAAACAGCTTTGGCCATTTCGAGGAACAAAGTGTGGAGTGACTAAGATAACGTAGTTAGTTATCGAACCTGATCAAGATATTCTGCCCATCAACATATTGTCTAAATTTGGTGATGATCAAAGAAAATGTATTCATAACTCTGAATAGTCGGGTTATATTGTTAAACTAGTGATACGTTTTTAACCTGACATGACCCATTTTTACAAAATTAATCAAGATATTATGATCAAATTTGCTGGTGATTGGACAAAGGCTTCTAGTTATTGCAGACAAGACCAATTTTAGGTAATTTCTATAATTAAAGGGCGATAACTCTCGAGTGACTTAAGCGATATGGTTAGTTATCAAACTTGTCCGAGATATTATGTCAATACACATTCTGACCAAATGGTGATGATTGGACAAAAGCTTCTAAAGTTATTGAGCAGACAAGACCAATTTTATGTAATTTCTATAATTAAAGGGCGATTACTCTCGAGTGACTAAAGCGATACGGCTAGTTATCGAGCTTGTCCAAGAATGAATGAATGTATATTGTTTTATGGCGCATCGACAGCTAAGGTCATTTAGCGCGGAATTAAATTTGATTATGCATGATCCCTGGGTAAACAAACCAGTACTAGGCTAGAAAATGTGCCTTTCCCAAGGGCACTCCACCATGACCGTAGTGCCACGACTGGGGATCGAACCCGGGACACCCTGTTTCGAAATCCCCGACGCTAACCACTCGACCACAGCGGATTCCTGAACTTGTCCAAGACATTATGCCAATACACATTCTGACCAAATTTGGGGATGATTGGAAATAGGCTTCTAAATTTATAGGGCGGACAACATACTGGACGCCGCGCGCCCGCCCATCCGCCCGTACGCCGCAGGTAAAACTATAATACGTCCCGTTTAAAAAAAAAACGGGCGTATAAAAAGGTAAAACGAGCAATTACTTGTGTTCTTTCTCATTTCAGTAATTTCTCGGTGATTTTGGTCAGTATGTACATTGGAATACCCGCGTGACACTTACGTAAATATGTTCAATCCTCCCTTAACAATTGCAAAAGGAAGGATATTATTAATACCATCTTTACCTCAACCCCACAAACAGACGTTTCTGCAGCAGACGAGTTCTGAAACCATTGTTACAAATGGAGAAATGGATCATGATGACCAGATTCTCCTTTTGAACACAATGTTTTCAACTATTCAATACTTACCAAACTGTTGTCCCAATGATTTCAATGTCATGTGCTGTAACTTTGCTTGAAAATGGGAAAGGTTTTTATATGACTCATACAGGGCAAGAACCTGAACCCTGAGTCTTTGGTCTAGTGGCGAGAGGTCCTGGGTTCAAATCATATTCAGATCATAGTAATTTATTCTGACTAAAAATGTTATTCCAAGTTGTTTCTCTTCTTCTAGATTTATAAATGACACATGTGAGGGGGACAGCTATTGCGATGGCCTGACCTAAAGGGTCCATGTGTCGTCAACTTTCTCTCTAAACGAAATCTTCTGTAAAGGCGCTGTTTGGATTTTGATCAAACTTGCAAAGAACGGCTCTTCTGTAGTTCCCTTTGAGGATTGTTCAAAATGGTCCCGGTTAGCTATGTCGGGGGTGAAGCGGGCTGTTCGAATCCAAGCTCGCTCAACATCTTTTTCGACGTTTGACAAAAGTCGATGCGAAAAGTGACAATTATCTTCCACCAATGGTCTAAAAATATGTGGAAAAGCAGCCAGATGCTTGGAAAAGATTGCTGTGTCGAGTACTAGGGTAGTGATGAGCCAGAAATCATGTAAACTGGCCGTCGTGATATGACTGAAAAAAATGTTGAAAACTACGATAACCATAATCAATCGATCAATCAAAATGATTCCGGTACATTGGATAACAAGGTCGCAGGAGCTGAAAATAGATTTTATATTTTACTGCTTTAAAAATCTGTTTGTCCCAAAGTACTGACATGACCGTCTTGGGGTGGTGCTCGTTTTCTTAAATGATTAAACTAACAACTTTAAAAATCTAATTGTCCAAAAGTATTAGCATAGTTTAAAAATAATTTGGTACAAAATGTTCCTGTGGTGACCCTCTTCTTAGTTTGTTAAAATTCAATCCCTTGAAAAATATGGCCGCCAGGGGGGCTATAGGCTCCATTTACTTATCAGTATATAGTAACGCTTTAAAAAGGTCTTGCCTAATTTGAAAATGATACGGCACAAATGTTCCCTGTTCTACCAAGTTCTACCAAAATTCTTCAAATTATTTAAAAAAGAAATTGCTTATCCTTGGCAATTTCTCTTTTTGTCATAATGGTTTGAACTCTTTTCAAAAATAATTCTTTCATTGATAGATATTTCCATATTTTAACCTTTATCTATTTAGTTGTCTGTTTTATAATTGTTGTGTGTGGGAAAGGGTTGAGAAGCATCACCTATACAGTAGTTAACCATATCTTACCAGCAATATGACGCCTGTGTAGTAGAGAACATTTAAACAAAAATGTGTCAAAAGGAGAATTTGCTTATCATTAGAAATTACTCCTTACTACAATGTTTTTTTTAAGTAGGAGTCCAGCTCTTTTAATGGTAGCAGGACTTACTCCCATTTCATGCAGTTTATGGAACAGTCCATTGTGCCAAACTTTATTGAATGCTTTTTTAATGTCTAAGAAGCAGGAATACAGTTGCTTCCAGATTCTCTTGCATGGCAGATACACTCTTTCAGTAAAAAAAATGTCATTGTACAGCTCACAACCTTTTGAAATCCAAACTGTAAAGGGTTTAAGCTGACATTGATATCTGATTTGACAACATCTAAAAGTAAGGCTTCATATAGTTTTAAAATAGCAGACGACAGAGTAATAGCTCTATAATTATTTGGGTCATCCTTCGTCTTTTTTCTCCTTTCACCACAATGTTTGCAAAGACAGAACATCCACTGTCCGGGTTAGCCTGCGCGGTATGCTTAGTCAGAACCGGGTAGATGCTTTACGCAGAATCCACAATGTTGGTTTTCTCGTGGAACGGCTCATATGTTTAATTAAATGTATCGGCACGGAAAGTATGGATTTCTGATTTCGCAACAACAATTACACGAGTATAGACTATTTGAGTCATGTTTCTCCTAGAAAACCAACCAACGCGGTTTTATGAAAAGTGCCAAGTATCACGAAACCCGACATAGGCGATTTTTAGACCAGTAAACCTTCAGATCAGTCGGCGCCTTTGTGAAGGCTGATCAGGATCTTCAGTGTTAGCTTTCTAACCTCACAAGCATCCTGGCAGCATTTATTGAGCGTTTACGACCTAGATATTACATTAGATGTATGTGATTTGATCGTAACATTCTTTATTCGAAAACCGAAGGTTGGTTTAAGCACGATTTGACTGAAATGTGTAGATACTATACATGCATATATAATAATTATGAAGTTATACTATCGGATGCGAAAGGACACTGTTTATTAGAAGGTTCTATAAAGTTTCAACGACTGTTTAGCGATTAGTCTATATATTCATATTAAACTGCACACATGCGCAGACTGATCTGGATGTAAAGTAATCGAAAATGCCCTGAGGTAGGTTATCGTGGAACGCCGCTCATATATTATATGTATATGCATACGTGCTTAACAATGTTTTATTCGAAAATAAACGAGGGATGGTTTTCATAAGACATGGCTTTAATATGTAGATACATGTACATGTAATTATATATATGCTATAATATATGTTTGATAAATTTGTAGACATGCTATCTAATTCAAATGCACACTTTCAAACATAAATGGCCTTTTCGCGACCATTGTATATTTATATTCGACTTCACAAATATGAAGGGTGATCTGTATCCACCCTGGTAGCCAATGCACTGAGGTTCGTTATAGAAGAACACCGAGCACACGTATGTATGCCTGAGTGAGTGTGTGTTTGACGGTGTATGTATGTGTGTTACTAACTGACTAAATTGGATTTAGATTGTGTGACAGGTAAACTCAAATAGTTCACCAACGGTCTCGTATATAGTCTGATCTTTCCAAGCTCTTTTTCACTGTGTCTATAATTTTAATTAAGGACGTGTTAATTTGTAATCAAAGTAACTAAATGATTTATTCAAATTTTATTGTGAAAACTTAGTTAGGTCAGTAAAACGTGATTGACATTCAGTAGACCACAGAACAAACTTGGATATCATCACTTCCTTCAAAACTGACGAAAAGCCTCCTTATATTACTCTGAAAGAAAACTGCTCGTGGTCTTCTATCAAATGTTGTAAGTGTTGTGGTGGTAGATCTATCGATATCAAGTGCTACAATCTGCTTTGATTTACAATCCGCTATGAACAAATGTCCGTCATCATCAAAACAAACACCAGCGGTAACGTGTCTGTTTGGATACGTGTATTGAGCGATAAATTGTCCGGACAGGTCTGTAACAACTATACCCTTATGGTTATCGACCACAACAATTTGTTGTTTCTCTGGCCATAGACACATGTGAGTTGGCTTTCCGAATAATGCAGATCCAGCCTGGTCTGTGGATATCGTTTGTAAACACTTGCCTTCTAAGTCATACACATTGACCAGTGAATCCCAGAGGTCAGCAATATACAATCGACCGTCAACGTGTATTATCCCCATACACATACAGGTTACTTTGAACGAGTTCTTAATAGCCAACCTACGACCAACTGATACAAAAGCAACTGTACTATTTATTGGCATAGTGACAACAACCTCATTTTCATTCACAGCACATACACCCCAAGGTCTGCCAGACATTGATAGTTGACCAGACAGTTTGTATGTAGTATCATACTCTAGCGATTTAACCTTCTTATTGGTCAAGTCTGTCAGGATGAAAGTACCGCTAGGAAGCTGACAAAGGTCCATACATTCACACGTGTATTTATCGTCAGGATCTCTTATATTCACATTTTCTATATGATTTAATCCTGTCGGTGTTTCATTGCCTACTACGACACGTCCAAATACTGTCTCTGGAACCAAGATATCGCAGATCGCATTTCCTGTCTGAAACTTAATTTTAGGCAAATAGTTGTTTTTATCGTTGGGTGCTTTCCATCTCTGTTCTGCTTCCTTAACTATTCGCCGAAAAACTTTAATGTTAACAAATGTCTGCGATATATTGTTCGTGTCCGATTCTACCAGCAATGTTGTGCTAATTGTTTCTAACACTGTGATCGTGTCATCACATGTGTTAATATCAACATCCAGATTTTTACAGAATTCTTCGTATTTATCAGAAATAACTTTACAAATGACATTCTCACGTTTGTCTAGGTGTTCATCAATCTTTTTTCTCCTTTCCTTCACACTTTTTAAAGCTAAATCTTTCTCACTTGATAAACGAGACTTTTGTTCATGCCGGTCATCTCTTAAGGTCTTGACTTTACAAAGATGCTCTGACAAATCTTGTTCGGCGTTTTGAACAGTTTTATCCGTAATTCGACTAGTCGCAATGTCCGGAATGTAGCACAAGTCTTTGCAGGTTCTGAATAATAAAGTAAAGATACTGATTTTAGTAATACCAAGATTTGACATAGGACAGCATGCTCGAATATTCGAGGATATTTAAAATAAAAACAAATGAGCGGGGCTCCAGGTATCCCACGTTAATGTAACTCGTGAAAAAAAAAAACGGTCTGAATATCCATGTTACAGGATCAACATGGAAACTGCTTTACATAATTCTTAATAAAAAAGACACAATGTAAGAGTTGCGCTTGTTTAAAGGAAACTATCTCAACAAGTATTAGCCAAAGTACAATTACACTACAGTTTCTTTAAATGTCAATTCATAAGTATAACATAATTTGTTAAAGTTGAAAAAATGCCATAACTTCATCACCATTAAACACACTGTGAACACATTCTGCAACATTAAACACTACATTTATTTAACTCGAACATTTTCAGAACGCCACGGTGGTGTAGTGGAAGATCGTCCGCCTCCAATGCGGGGTATCGCAGATTCGATCCACGGTCGCTTAATTCCAAAGACTTTAAAAAGGTTCTAACGACTGACTCGCTGGTGTCAGGATAAATGAAACAAGAAAACTGGTAAATTACTCAGAAAATGCCGTGAAATAACTTAAAATTGTTGAAAGTGGCCTAAATAAGTCATGGAATATCTAGTTAAATACGTGTTATGAAAAAGAGGCATTACTCTGTAACTGTTTCTTTCAGAAAAGAATATAAGTCAACTACATTTGCATACTTAACCCATACATGAAATTTCAAGACCATGCCTTGGTGAGGGGCTGTGTGATGTCTTAAAAATGCATTTGAATTTTCAAAAAATAGTATAACTTTGTAAATACTTATGTTTTCGAAAGGAAACAAAATAGTGGTCAGTTATTGTTTCACGATTAATTAACAAGATAGTGGTCTGCTAAATAGTTATGATAAACCCACAAGTTAGTGGTTAGCTTTATGTTAATGATAAGCCTAAAAGATAGTGCTATATATTCATGATTTTAAAAGAGGTCAGCAATAAATTCATGATTAAACAAGAAAATATTGGTCACCTTAATTTCTTGATAAACACACACAAATACTGGTCAGCTATATGTTCATGATTTACCAACAAGATGGTGGTCAGCTACATCTATATGTTCATGATTTACCAACAAGATGGTGGTCAGCTATAGGTTCATGATATACCAACAAGATGGTTGTCAGCTATATGTTCATGATTTACCAACAAGATGGTGGTCACCTACATATTCATGATTTACCAACAAGATGGTTGTCAGCTATATGTTCATGATTTACCAACAAGATAGTGGTCAGCCATATATTCATGATACACTATAGTGGTGAGCTATAATTTCATGATTTACCCGCTAAAAAGTGGTCCGTAATAAATTGATAAACCAAGAAAATATTGGTCAGCTTTATTTTCTAGAACATTCAAATAGTGGTTAGCTATATGTTCATGATATACCAACACTATAGTGGTAAGATATATGTTCATGATACATGAACATAGTAATGGTCTGTTAAATTTTAATGATGATCCCATATTTAACAATGTATGAAATACCAAGACCCTTCCTTACGCATTTCATTGGTTATGATATATTCATATTAATGATGTGACGAAGCGCTACAATTATAAGGAAGACAAGGGCGTGTATGTGCATTAAGAGTTATTATTATGAAAAGATAATTTGAGGCATTCCATGAGAAAACCAACATTATTGACACTGCGTAATGTTCCATCGAGAGCAGCCTGCGCTGATCTGGACCGACACATTCCGTCTCAGCGGGATGGAGGTATAGATTAATTATTCATGAAACAGAAAAGCCACAGGAGACTGATCCGGGTCGATACTTTACGAGTAGTCCACAATGTTGGATTTCTTGTGGGACGGCTCATTTGTCAGCTGCGATAATTCAGACTTGGGCTATCAATTCTAAGATCGTGAGTTGGAATTTAGATCAGTATTTTCCAACGATTGGTATTTTTCTCATGATATTTTACTCCGATTTCCAATCGTAATTGATTCATATCACAGAGTTTCCTTAGAACATTAGAAGTTTTGTTTATAAGCGTATTACACCTGGGCATCAGTCGTCATGCTATCCCTGCTACCATCAGAGCCAAGAAGGGGAGTATTTGGTGAAACCAGACCAAGGATCGAAAAAAGGTTTCCTGCTCTCGAGGCTGGTGATCAAACCACTACACCACCGTAGCTGTTTTTCAACGATTGACAAACATAATTATGACAGCGTCATTCCTCTTCCACCAAATGGATCCATTGATTGATTCGAGATTAACGCCATTTTCAACAATTTTTCAGTTATATCCCAGTTCACCTGTCTCACACCAGTACTCCACACAACATACTTTCCAAGCAACTGGCTGCTTTTCCCCATAAATTGTTAGCCAATTGGTGGAAGACGAATGACGCTGATCAGAGTGAGTTTCCAAATGGATCAAATGTCTATGCATTGCACAGGAAGAATAACGTTTGAGGTACTGGTGCGAGAAAGTCAGCATAAATCTGTAGATTGAGTGTTGTGATAGACGTGTAAATTTGACCATGACTGCACGTTACATCTATAACTGTTAACAATCTTATGATAAACACCGAAAAAAAAACCAGCACATTCGTGTCTCAAAGGATATTGTAGATACACACTCAGCAATCAATCAATCATTTCTCTATTTTGTACAATACAGATTTCAGCTGATTTAACAAATATCTACCAACCTGTGATCCAGGGCCATGCAGACACTACATCCTACCAAATCATGGTCCTCACAAAACATGTCCATCAGTTTTCCATGATGTTTGGTACATGTCTCAGTTGGAAGGTCTGGTTTTCCTGTTTGACTACTTGCTGTCGTGGCGTGTCCAAACTCTTCCTTGTCGATAAACTGATGATCTTTCCCACCAGCCATTCGATTGTGAAACTTCAAACATGTCTTACAAAAGTACTGATTACAAGTTACACACAAAACAACGGCTTCCTTGTTGATATCATCCTCGGCACAAGAAGTACAAGGAAAATTGTGCGCGGTGTCCGATGTTAAACACGTCGCCATTTTGTATCTAGTTGTATACACACGTTTGTGTCGGTTTACCCTTACTCAAATGTACACGCATCTTGACGCATCCGAATCTGACGGCTTTACGAAACGCTGTTGGGAAAAAAGAAAAAAATGCTTTTGATAAGCGATTTCTCTGTTTGCCACACTGTTTTCAAACTCTATTCAGTTATTATACTTTTTGTTGATAGAAATGTTCAATATGTTTGCCCAGACGTTTATCTAAGTTTGTGTATGTGGAAAAGGGTTAATCGTTAATATGGGTCAGATAAATGAGCATCGTATGTGACATATAAAGAAACCTTTGATAACACCGCTGATTTTCTACACTTCGAGAATCAATTATTGTATATGTCGGTTCAAATATATACATAAAGCAAGATTTATTTAGATTCAGAACACATACTATTAAAGAACTCTTCCATTGTACCAATTTCAAGTCTATTTTTAGAATTCCTTGGAAATTCCAATTATTTTATATCTACGGCTATTGCCGAGATATTTCGTCTAATTCCGTAAACAAACTATTGCATAACTACGGAATTCTTTATTCCCGTAACTAGCCGTACATTTTACTTCATCTGGCGACTTTTACGGAAAGCTTTAATCTCGCCGCATTTTTGAAAAACGTCCAGAAACACGCGAGATGTGTCCCATTTTCTTAATTTTCTTCAAATTTTCGACTAGAACTTCCTCGCAGTGTACATGATTAGTCGCCGGGCAGAAGCCCGCGACTTCTATTTTTAATAGGTTTTCTGAAATCACATGCGAGGGGGAATTATTATTAGAAAGAAACACATTTAGATGTCTTGAACATATTACAATTGTGTTTGTTTAAAAACACTAAGTAATGACACATCTAAAATGAAATAAATATTCCGATGTTTTAGGTATTTTCAGTTTCTTTATTTTGACTCGCATTTATGTTTTTTTGTTTTATTTACGAAGACAAAACAGTCCCTATTAGCTAGACTGGTATACTTTATTTTACACTATATACTACATGTAATCAAAAGTCGATAACTACAAACCTTTACGTCGCAGTCTAATTTGTTTACTTACGCGCACCTGCGTGACTCGCGAATACCAACTGCGTAGATCAATCTCCTTTGCAGAGAGCCGCTCTTTAGACTCACTTACAAATAGTAAATTATAGGTGATTTAAAATGTTTATTTGGTTCGAAACAAATGAAGAAAAGAACAAACCGAGATAAACTGGTTTTAATGGAAAAATGACTTTGAACGAACACTCTCTGCCTATAAAGAGAGTTTCAAGAACGACACCTCTGCGAATAAGAAAGAATCGGGTCTTTCGTACAAAATTATTTCGTCCTTGACAATTTTAAATGTGTCATTTAATTCCCTAAAGGCATATTGCTTCCGATCTGCATATTGTTATGCATCATTGACACAAGGGCGCTCATCATAATATAATTTTAAAACATGAGTAGTTTGTTGTTTTCATTATAAAAAAGGAAGGAAAGAATTAAAATAAATGACATGTTGTAGGGCTCAGTTTATGTTCGAAATTAAGTTTAAATTATACAACAATTTCAATGAGATTTAACTGTTTAGTTGATATTATATTTCGAAGGTGGTCTAATTTATAAATATTGGACTACATTTCAACATTTGTTAAAGTATGATATAATAAGGATGCTAAGCTTATATCATTTTGAGAAAAAGAGAAAACTCATGTCTTCAGCTATTTAACCCTTATCTCATTGTTTTAAAAGTAGATTGCTGCAAAGGTGTTCACTGTTGACTTTAAAAGAGGAAAGGTAAAATGACGTGCTATTGCATGCAAATCCTAAATTGTCTGTTTTGTGGTTTTATTGAAAAATAATAAAATTCAAATATTCTGACAAACATCTTGAAAAGTGTATGTGGAATTCACAAATCTTATAATTATTCCTTAATGAAAGCACTGTATACATATTGACTAATGATTGGCAAGATTACTCATTTCAATTACTGTTTATGATCAATAATTAGTTAATTGGTTGTGTGTATGGTCAACCTACTTTGGAATGGAGATTGATCATAAACAATGAAAGGCTTCAATTATCATTCACTTCGTTGACCAAAACAATGCAAGTTATGATACATTTTCACTTGACCCCACCCCTGATGTTCCAATATGCCCCTAAGTTGATAACTGTTTATTCAACTACTATAATGTTAGTGTTATGCATAACTGCACTATGGATATCCGGCGACATTGATGCGTTGCATCAACTTTCTCTTGTACTTCAGTAGAGAAAACAATGCCCGATTCTATTTAACTTTATTGAACTTTCTACATGTTTGAAATTGTTTCATATTTTAACATTGTTAACATGTTTTCAATTTCTACTTCATAACTTTCTACGTGTAGACTATGCATATACAGCACTAGTCTACTAGTCTACTAGTGAACTTGTTTCATCTCGGAAACTATGATACCATAAAAGATGCCTACTGTATCATTTTATATGTATGCTTTGGTGGATATTTAATCTGACAACAACATTTAATAATTGCGCGCGTTTCTTGTGACTCAGGTGACGCCACAGAGCGTAACCGTTAATACCGTTCATTGCTTTGTTTTTTATTATCAGAAGCATGAATGACGTAGACATTTTGTAATATGACGTCAGCGTTTTGACGCCAAAACGCGTAAATTTCATCTAGAAATATTGTAATCGTTAAATACATTTTTATAGAAATACGCCTCATAAGTCACTTTATGTGATAGATATAATATCTCATGAGTGTTATTTATTATCACTTTTAATAAACTAAGCTGAATATGATCTCGGAATAATTATTTGTGGCATTGTTATACGGTTTACTGACGAAATTAAAATAGCTTTGGAAAACCCGATTTTCTTTGTGTGTTTCGTCATGTGATAAAAAGAATCTAACATTCGTTGTCATTTCATGAACAGTTTTATTAAACTCGTGCAAGATATTTGTTATTAAGCTCTCCACAGGCTCGCTTAATAACAAAAAATCTTGAACTCGTTTAATACAACTTTATATGAACTGACAACTCATGTCAGATCCTATATTTATTGCATAAAATCTATGTTTTACGCCCGCTTAAGGGATACAGAAACATTGCAAAAACCGGGCGTATTCCAGACTGTATTCATAACTGACATAAACATCAATGGCTGGGTGAATAGCGAGTTGTGTTAGTTGGTTCCAGACTGTATTCATAACTGACATAAACATCAATGGCTGGATGAATAGCGAGTTGTGTTAGTTGGTTCCAGACTGTATTCATAACTGACATAAACATCAATGGCTGGATGAATAGCGAGTTGTGTTAGTTGGTTCCAGACTGTATTAATAACTGACATAAACATCAATGGCTGGGTGAATAGCGAGTTCTGTTACTTAGTTCCAGACTGTATTCATAACTGACATAAACATTAATGGCTTGGTGAATAGCGAGTTGTGTTAGTTGGTTCCAGACTGTATTCATAACTGACATAAACATCAATGGCTGGATGAATAGCGAGTTGTGTTAGTTGGTTCCAGACTGTATTCATAACTGACATAAACATCAATGGCTGGATGTAGAGCGAGTTGTGTTAGTTGGTTCCAGACTGTATTCATAACTGACAAAAACATCAATGGCTGGGTGAATAGCGAGTTTTGTTAGTTGGTGCCAGACTGTATTCATAACTGACATAAACATCAATGGCTGGGTGAATAGCGAGTTGTGTTAGTTAGTTCCAGACTGTATTCATAACTGACATAAACATAAGCATAACTCTAGATAAGAAGAGTATGTACCCCAAATCCTTAATTGACTCTTAAACCCTTTGTTATGGGTACTCAAACGAATCTTCTCAGTACAATGAGACGATTCTTTTGAATACCTACAATATAGTGTTTAGTGGAGTCATAAGAGAGATATGGATTGGCAAAGAACAGTTCACTCCTCCTTATCTAGTCCTCTGCATAAGCCAGGTAAAACGACCTGCTACCATCCTGGTGAATGGTCATACAACGAACTGCACATTTGATGCTTCTGTACTATTCAAATCTATATATAGATGAAGTGTGTGACTAAACCCACCTAAGGTCCTTTTTCACCTGTGTAGACCCGGATGAAGGAGCACATCCGAAATATCTTATCTTAAGCTGCTACATACAGCTATATATCAAGCATTTGGGGTTTGTATATTATCTATAACAGCAAATGCAATCATGAAGAAAGTTTGGGACTATTACTGAAATATTTCAAACCATTTTATAAATACCGGATAACATTATTAAAGTAATGACAACTGTTCAGTATTTATTAAGATTAGTGATGTACATTACAAGGTGTTATATTTTAATTTAAATGAATAATGTACAATATACAACACTGTTCAAAGATTTATACGTTTGTTTCTATTGTTTTTGTTTTGAACATCCGTCCTGGTCTCTGGATAGGTTGGTCACACGCTGAAAATATAAAACGACACGTGATCCTACAGTATGCGACTACTGAATACGTTTCTTCAATGTAACAGAACTAATATGTGAATTTAATCAGGTTAAAATCTTAAGTCAGATCGTAGATATGTGACACTAAACTAAAGATTTACCGCTTCAAAGTATCAAATAATATCAAGATAGTATCTATCTTCTAAGTATACACATTTGCTGAAAACTTGGAACACATCACATATTTAGTAGTCAGTATGATACGCTTCACGAGACAATTAACGTTATGGACTCTGCGTAATGCATATATCAAGATCAGCCTGCGCAATCCGCGCAGGCTAATCCGGGCAGACACATTCCGTCTCAGGGGGATAGAGGTATAAAGTAATGATTCCTGAAACAGAACATCCACAGGAGGTGAAACTTGTCTGTCCGGGTTAGACTGCGCGGCATGCTAAGGCTGATCCGGGTCGATACTTTACGCAGATATCACAATGTTGGTTTTCTCATGGAACGGCTCATATAACTATGCCGACCTTGATACCTTCTATCAATACTTTTCCTTAATCTTCTTTTTAAAAATGTTCACCACGAGGCATTCATGTATACATATACAAGTCTTACTTATCTTAGTGGTCATCTCGGTTAACCCTTCCCACTTACAGACGCTTTATGACACGTAGTAGACAGCTTGTTGAAAACAAAAGATAAAATGAGCAATTTCTCTTTGTACAGTGTTTTCAACTCTTTTCAGTAATTACTCTTTTATTCTATTCATTTTTAGAGGTTTTTCATGTTTTGCCAAGATGTATTCAAACTTGTCTTCTGCAGAATGTTTGTATACGACAAATTGTTGAGCAGCCACATGAATTTTAACCAAAACATCTTGATTTGACTTGTATTAAGCAACGGCCTTTGTTCAGCAATCCTATTTTAACTCTCCTAGGTTTGGTGACTACCTAAGACAAGTTTTACTATTAAGTATGATAAATTAAAATTAACCAAAGTAAGAGACAACGGAACTACACTCCTTTTGAATCATTTCTAGTAACAAATTAAAGTTTTATTCTTTCTTTCCTATATCAATTCAGTCACCAATGTATGAATTCTTTCATTCCTATATTAATTCAGTCACCAATGTATTTATTTTTTCATTCCTATATCAATTTAGTCACCAATGTATTTATTCTTTCTTTCCTATATCAATTCAGTCACCAATGTATTTATTATATCGTTCCTATATCAATTCAGTCACCAATGTATTTATTATATCGTTCCTATATCAATTCAGTCACCAATGTATTTATTCTTTCATTCCTATATCAATTCAGTCATCAATGTATTTATTCTTTCATTCCTATATCAATTTAGTCACCAATGTATTTACTCTTTCATTTCTATATCAATTCAGTCACCAATGTATTTATTCTTTCTTTCCTATATCAATTCAGTCACCAATGCATTTATTATATCGTTCCTATATTAATTCAGTCACCAATGTATTTATTTTTTCATTCTTATATAAATTTAGTCACCAATGTATTTATTCTTCCTTTCCTATATCAATTCAGTCACCAATGTATTTATTATATCGTTCCTATATCAATTCAGTCACCAATGTATTTATTCTTTCATTCCTAATTCTATTCAGTCACCAATGTATTTATTCTTTCATTCCTATATCAATTTAGTCACCTATGTATTTATTCTTTCATTCCTATATCAATTCAGTCACCAATGTATTTATTCTTTCTTTCCTATATCAATTCAGTCACCAATGTATTTATTATATCGTTCCTATATCAATTCAGTCACCAATGTATTTATTCATTCTTTCCTGTATCAATTTAGTCACCAATGTATTTATTCTTAATTTAATATATCAATTCTGTCACCAATGTATTTATTCTTTCATTCCTATATCAATTTAGTCACCAATGTATTTATTCTTTCATTCATATATCAATTCAGTCACCGATGTATTTATTCTTTCTTTCCTATATCAATTCAGTCACCAATGTATTTATTATATCATTGCTATATTAATTCAGTCACCAATGTATTTATTATATCGTTCCTATATCAATTCAGTCACCAATGTATTTATTCATTCTTTCCTATATCAATTTAGTCACCAATGTATTTATTCTTTCTTTAATATATCAATTCGGTCAGCTATGTATTTATTCTTTCATTCCTATATCAATTCAGTCACCAATGTATTTATTCTTTCATTCCTGTATCAATTCAGTCACCAATGTATTTATTATTTCTTTCCTATATTAATTTAGTCACCAATGTATTTAGTATATCATTCCTATATCAATTCTGTCGCCAATGTATTTATTCTTTCTTTCCTATATCAATTCAGTCGCCAATGTATTTATTCTTTCATTGCTATATCAATTTAGTCACCAATGTATTTATTCTTTTATTCCTATATCAATTTAGTCACCATTGTATTTATTCTGTCTTTCCTATATCAATTCAGTCACCAATGTATTTATTCTTTCATTCCTATATCAGTCACCGATGTATTTATTCTTTCATTCCTATATCAGTCACCGATGTATTTATTCTTTCATTCCTATATCAATTCAGTCACCAATGTATTTATTCTTTCTTTCCTATATCAGCCACCAATGTTTTTATTCTTTCATTCCTATATCAGTCACCAATGTATTTACTGTGTTGTTTATATGCGGGAAATAAATAATCATTATTGAAAACCATGTGAACACACAGATTAGCAACATTGCCAATGGTCCCGATATTAAACATGACAACAAAAACACTTTTAAACTTACGAGTGTTGTGAGGCACCAACACTGTATCGGATAGAGAAATGCCCCAAAGCTGGTGGAGTTTCTGGTTGATCTCGTCCACGTATTTCTGAGAGATGTTTGGTTTACGCGTTCTTACACCGAACATATAGTCATCACACATACCGGGATGCACAGATTGTTTAACACAGCCCCAAGTGATTGCGTAGTTAGTATAGTCCGTACACATGCTGACCAGTGTACCTGACCATAGGTCACCTGCAATAAAAAGTGTCTTTATCCGATGACCTCTCATCTTACTCATCTTTAAACTAGATTTATTGGGTATTTATGCCGTTTTTCAAAAATGAAAGTACGCTTAGTCATTGTCCCTGGATGACAAGAAAAGCGAGTGCATCCGGAGATGGAGGGGGTTATTTCATAAAAAGATTGTCAAATTCGATGTGTGGGTCATTTCTTAACAAAATAACGGAAATATCTGCCCGAAACAAAGATAATGCAAATGCAGTATGTCAATATGACTTCACGTCGAGACATCGAGTATTCTGTGATGATTAAAACAATGTATTTTAAATGAAGTCGCCTGTAATTATCCTACAGATGTAACTAGTAAATGTATTTACCATATATCTATCACATGAGCCACTACAAGGAAAAAACAATGTTCTGAATTATACGACTAATTAAAATCTAAATCGGCCATTAGCGGTAGAACCTCCAAGGGTTAACTTTCGCATGGCATGGCTCATATTACAACGTCTAGATTACGTCTAGAGTTAACCCTTTCCCACCTATAGACGCATTTTGAAGCATCTGCAGCAGACGAATTTTGAAAACATCGTGACAAATGGAGACATTGGTCAAAACGAGCAATTTCTCCTTTTGCCAAAATGTTTTCAACTTTTTTCAGTAATTAAACCTACAATTATAGAAATTTTCAATATTTTTGAGAAGACATTTTCAAAGTGGTCTGCTGCAGATTTGCTGTAAGTGGAAAAGGGTTACCTGCTTTTTATATAGGATTGTACGGTATGTACGGCAGCTCTAAAGGGACACACACGAAAAAAAAAATTATCTCGTGCGAACGAGATACTAAGTCGTGCGAACGAGATACTATCTCGTGCGCACAAGATAAAACAAAATTCGTATGTAATTTATAAAAATGTGTGTGTCCCTTTAGAGTTGCCGTAGGCAGCTCTAAAAGAACACACACGATTATTGTTTTTATCTCGTGCGCACGAGATACTATGTCGTGCGAACGAGATACTAAGTCGTGCGAACGAGATACTATCTCGTGCGCACGAGATAAAAAACAATTCGTATGTAATTTATAAAAATGTGTGTGTCCCTTTAGAGCTGCCGTAAGTATGACAGTTCAATTGATTAAAACATAAATATTGTAAACTCTAACAGACATCGCGGGATATGGTATACTAACTGCTGAAGCAAAGACCTTCAATGTAAAATTCCATCTCTTGTTTGAAAACTCTTTTTATCCTCATAAACAGATCGCGGTTTCCATCATTTTTTTGTTCAATCATATCACGGCGACCAGTTCACCTACTCATGTGTTTCTTGACTTTCTTACACCAGTACTCTACACAATGGTGTCTTCCCGACTGTCCCACATTTTGAAAATGCTATTTATCCTTAGTGCGGAGTGAAAAAGAGCGGTAAGGGAAAGGTGAGTATACAGTCCTGTTAAAAAAAATAATTTTTTGACTGCGGTTTCTTGTCTGTTTTCAAAGTATTTACACCTTCATTTGTTTGCCCAAACATGCAATCATATATTTATTTAATGTTTTTTCCGACGACAAAATAAGAATTAATCTTTAAATAATAAAACATTTAATTATTTGACTTCGGTATTTTCACTGTAAAATGCTTTTATTTCTAAAAAACTAATCTGTTGCATTTATTGAAATAGAAAATGGGAAAAAGTATCATTTATTGTTATTATATATCATACTGAAAACATGTCTAATGCTTAAGTCAAACTAGATTTTGTGAAGAAAAATCTACGGGTTTGACCAACGAATACAGAACTAATGAAGACATTCACCGCCTAGTCAGGCGAGCAGCAGTTTTACCACTTGTACCAGTCAACACAGTTGAAGATGTGTGGTTCGAAGCACTCAATGACATTGTTACTCTAGACCTTCCAGCAGCCGTTGAAACCTTCACAGACTATGTTACTAAAGGCTGGCATAGCATTTTGAGGAAAGCTGTTCAGCATCCTCATCCGAACATATTTTCAATCCTTAGAACAATCCAGGAAGTTGAAGCCCTGTCCTGTATCAAGGTAGTTCAGTATGCTACAAGAGGTAAAAGACCGACCAAGAGAATAAAATACAAGAAGATCGACAAGCAACTAGCATCCCTAAAAGAACGCATGCGTGAAAGGTCCATTGGTGCCATTGAGTAAGCGGACAGAGCTATATATTTTCTAAACTTGTAAAAGTTTTATAGACGACGTCGTAAACAATGAAAATAAAACATGTTAATTCTGAGTATAATATTCAAAAACTTTGAAAAAAGTCAAAAACGAGACCAGCTTGTTCGAAATGATGAGTTAAACTGAATAGGGTACTTGTTTTTTTAATGTTATCCATATATTATATACAATAGACAACTTGATATTAAACGTACAATTACTAAATTTGAATAAATTTATTATTTTCTAAATAAGTTTGATTTTTTTCATTATTCCTATGTTCTATAAATGAGGACCAAACAGAGTCTATTTTTTGATGAAAAAAAGAATAGAATTCGTAACATACTGTTTCATAAATAAAAGTTACCAAGATATTGGAATTTTAAATGAACCGAACTGTAGTGATATCTTCGCCCCGGGCAGGGATTAGCCGTATTTTTTCCCGATTGTCCTACATCGATTTTTAGCCCAAAAATCAAAATGTGGGACAATCGGGAATAAACCTACACAATATACCTTCCAAGCAACTGGCTGCTTTTTAACATTGACTGGCAGACTATAGGTGGAAGACGATTGACGCTTGGCACAGTGACGTCGGGGTTCTAACTCACAACCCACTGATTCACAGTCATGGTCGCTACCGACTGAGCTACCAGGGATCAGCTATATCTAAATAGTTAAATGATTGTTTATACGAATCATGCCTGTTGTGGATTACCCATGTTCAGATATTTGGGTACAATTCCGTAATTTACCCTTTTTGAGAATCATCTTGTGTAAATTAACCCTTTCCCACACAAAGACTCTTTCTGACGCATCTGTAACAGATGACTTTTTAAAACATTTTAGCAAAACGTGAAGTTTTTAGTCTTTTGTAGAGAAATGTCATAGTTTTGGCTGTACGATTTCAATGTCGTTTGCTGCAGATTAGTTGTACATGGGAAAGGGTTAAGAAAAGGCATTAACTATATTAAAAGTCCTGATGTATTTACCAATTTGATCCACCACTTTAAAGACTGCTGGTGATATCGTCGAAGTGACTTTTGCTTTCGTAGTTGTGCATGATCCGTCTTTCCTGGTGTGTACAATGTTACATGTTTTATTGGAAGCCGCCAGGAGGCGGCTTCCTGTAGAGATGCTTAGAAATTTCGGTCAAGGAGAATTTTTAGACCTGCCAGCGTGACCACATATCATTGAGAACCCTTCTATTGAATTGGTAAATGTAGTCTGGTTCCTTAAAGTTACATCCTATGATATATTACGCAGTAATTAGACGAAGAAGCCACGTCACGTATTCACTAAACTTTTCAATTTAGAGTTTTGACTAAATCTAAATCTTAATATTTAGTCCGCGTTTTAGATTTAATCCGTATTCACCAACGCGTTTTAAACCGATCTCAATTTGGTCTAGTTTGTATATGTCGTAAGCGGCCGCGCAGCGACTCTGGTTCTTGAATATCGCGGTAAACGATATCGGTGTTTTTTGCCTAGCCGACAGCATGTTTTATCACGGATGCGATGTGAACATCCAGAAAACTTAATTGAAATGAAATCTTCTGGTTCTTACAAACAAGACGTGATCGGATTAACTGAACTGTATTTAACTTATCACTTATCCCGAATCAAGTTAAGAGCTAAAATAAAAGACAGTACAATTCATCTATAGTCTATTTATAGATTTTCATTTTTATCGTAATTTCACATACATTTTTGATTTGCTTTGCTTTTAATAATCTGACTTTCATGTTCAGTACATACTTGATTCAAAGTTAACTTTTAGTACAATTGTCATCACAAAATGCAGACATGAAAAGATCACAGAAATATCTGTTTCAAGATCAATTTCGTTCTTTTTCGCTGTTGCAGTTTCACATTTCATGAATATCGCGGTAAACACGATATCGGTGTATTTTGCCTAGCCGACAACATGTTTTGATCACGGATGCGATGTGAACATCCAGAAACTTAAATGAAATGAAATCTTCTTATTAACTGAACTGTATTTAACTTAATATCACTATAAATGTAGACTTTATTTAGTATTATGTCTCACTATTCTATCAATCTAGTGGGGAGGAAATCGAAAGACCTATAGAAGGATATAATGAGCAATATACAATGTAAACTTTGCATATGATGTATTGAGCGAGCTTAAAATAATATAAATAAAAGCTTGTGGGTGAATCAATTCGAGTGGGTATATAAGTGAGTAAGTTTAAAAAACATATTTAATTCTCATATATTTTTACATAGTAGGTTACATCAAGAAATATACAATGGAGAAATGGATTGGACCGAAAGCTCATAGCTTATTGAAGGTCCTCTCCAATAAAGATTAATTTACAGGAAGCACGGTGAATATTTAACATGTGCAGAAAATATCAGCTTACTTAAGCTTTGTAATTTATAATACAAGAAACAGATACATAAAAGAGAGTGGGGAGAGAGAGCAAGGAAGGAGAAAGAGGAAGAAAGAGATAGATGTAAAGAGAGCAGAAATAGACAAAGGAGGGTGGTGCGCGTATGGGAGGCTAGTTAATGTATATATGTCGATTATCCATACCGAATAAAATATAACATAAAAAGATACTTAAAAAGTTGCAAGTTAACAAAAAAGCAATTAAGGAAAAGGGTGAATTATCGTGAGCTAAACCGTTTGGTTCCGATTATAAATTGTTGGACTGATTCAAAAATAGCATTATTTTCTTCGATTGGTGAGTTTGGATTTCCGTATAACAACGTATCAAGCCTAATGTTTTGAGGAAGTTCTCTTAAGATGTCGGCTAAGTTAGCAACTGAGTAAGTTGTGAATGAGTGAGTGAATGTCTGAGTGTTGATTGATTGAGTGAGTGAGTGAGTGTTTTATTACTACACTAAACCGATGTTATATTTTGGAGTTGGGGATGTTAGGGTTTTGCTGCACGATTAAAGGTTGTCGTGAAACCTGGTGAGGAAATAGTCGTTCGTAGATTTTTTTTCGGTTACTTTCCAAAGATAGTTAAATTCTTGTTTAAAAAGTCTATATATGTCATACGATTTTGTTCTGCTATCGCTAAGGAAATATGCTTTATATATGCAGAAACAATATAAAGAGAGCTTATATCCCATTACCACTGTTTGCATAGAGCATAAGTTTTTGTCTATTCCACACGAAAGGAGCAAATTGTGTAATTTTAACCAATTTGCTGTTACTATCGGACAGCGTTTCAACTCTTATATCAACTGGTAAATTTTAAGTTTGACAAAATCAATTTCGTTCTTTTTCGCTGTTGCAGTTTCACATTTCTTGAATATCGCGGTAAACGATATCGGTGTTTTTTGCCTAGCCGACAGCATGTTTTATCACGGATGCGATGTGAACATCCAGAAAACTTAATTGAAATGAAATCTTCTGGTTCTTACAAACAAGACGTGATCGGATTAACTGAACTGTATTTAACTTATCACTGTTAATGTAGACAGCATTTCAATTCTTATATCAACTGGTAAATTTACAATTTCGAGAAATAAATTCAAGTTAATTTTCATGCACTGGTTAAACATTTTCAAAAAAAATGAAATTAGTTCCTATGTTAAGCCTTTCCCATGTACAACAGATATGTAGCACATTAAGTAAAAATTTGAACATCTTGCTAAATGAGCGTATAATTTATGGACATAAAGTAGAAAACATTGTAGCAAAACGATAAATTTCCCGTGATAAATTTCTCTTTTTGTCACAATGTTTTCAAAAGTCGCTGCAGCTCTTGTCAGTCTTTCGGATTACGTGTACATTGAAATACGTTTCCTTGAACTTCTGAATGCTAAACACGAAACGAGTTTCGTTAACTCGAGATTGTTCGTTTGTAATCCGACAGCTTTGATTTTCAATTGCTCAATTTGCAACAATAATTTCACATTGAACTCTTTTCAATTATCTTACTTTCATTTATAGAGATTTTCTATGTTTTGTTCTTGATGATTTTAAAGTCTGTTAGGGTAAACATCATTGAAATCATTGTGGCAAAAGGAGAAATTGCTCATAATGAGCAATATCTGCATTTGCCACAATACTGTCAATACTTTTCAATTATCATATGATCATTTATAGAGATTCTTTACTTGATAATTTCAAAGTCGTCTACTGCAGATTTGTTTTAAGTGGGAAACCCTTATCCTCTATCATGACTTACCGATACAAACGAAAAACAGATTTTCTGTGTGTCAGTCATTATTTGATAAAACATTATCATAACAGAGCGTGTATTCAATACAAATAGTTGATTGTTTTTGGTACTAATTTAAATTTATCATAACCTCTTGTCCATTTATCTTTAGTATTATATGTCACTTTGCATGACCAGTTTAACTCTTAATTATCTCATTCACTTAAAACACAGACCCTGCCAGGTTAAATATCCTACATAAAACTTATATCTTCAATAACCGATATCAGCATTACTGACTACAGATTAAATTGTTCTAATGTTTCTGGATTTAAATGATCTTTTTTCTTATTTCTTCATGTGAAACGAAATATTGCGGCTTCTCTTTGATGCGTTGCATCAAACACCCGTCTTGTTAGGTCTTTGAATATTTTTCGTTTAAGATTTGCATAAATATAGTATAGTTAAAGTTTTAAAACTGTTCAAACATTGTCTTGAAATAATAGAACCATAATTCTGGGATAAAATTAAAGTAATAATTTCACTTTCCAGTACAATAAATATCTAAATATTGATCGTTTATGCCTTATTTTTACTGACTTGTCAGCCAAATTGTGCACATTTTTATGGCATTCAATTGAACGTTTTTCCACATTTACTGCCTAAATAGTTTTGAACTATTTATTACTTACTTTGTTGTCACTATTAGCAATGTTTGCAGAAGTTTCAACATTTAAACATTTTGATCTCCATCTTGAGTTCAGCACCGTTAACAATAAAAATAGCATCTAATAACGAATAGGGCATTTAACGAATTATTATGTTAAGTAATTTATCTTAGACAAGTGAGTGGCTATTTTAGACAAAAAGCAATTGCGAAAGAATTCTAAGCCTTATTTGTTTTTTTATAACAGTGACACAAAACTGAAACATATAAAAATGTTTCCTTTTGGAATTCATACCAAGGTAAAAGGTCAACTTCGATGATTTGTAGACCCCTGGCCTGTCCTAGGTATTCTAAAAATGAACACAGTAGCAACATTACAAATACTATAAGTATTTTTGTTGAAACTTACACATGCTTTCATTGGCTGATCATATGTAATGCATGACCTAAACATTATATGAATTTGCTGACAGATTCATTTCAAATTAACTATCGTACCTCCATTTTTCTTCAACGGTAAAACCATGTGGATCCGGACTGAATGTGTATGTCCAATCTTTAAATGCGTTTCCACCTTTCCATGTGCAAGGCTGTTCTATGGCGTAAAGGTACCATTTTCCCATGGACTGAAACAAGTAGTATACGGAATAGGGACAAAACATACAGCTACCTGATTTCTGGAATGATTTTTCATTAACTCGGAAGATTTTTCAAAATCGTCAAAAAAAATGTCCGAAGGCCCATAATCTCACGTCGGCGGTCTTATGGGACACCGTTAGTAATTACCGAAAGTTTTTAGGGCAGTATGAGAACATCGTTTAATCATTTGTGAAAGATTTAGGGCAGTATGAGAACATCGTTTAATCATTTGTGAAAGTTTTTAGGGCAGTATGAGCAATGTAGATATACTAGAAAGAGTACAACTTAAATTCTTTAAACAAATTTTACATTTGAAAAAATCTACACCTTCAAATATACTTTACAGTGAACTTGGAATTACGCCACTCGAAATAGATATTAAAAGTAGAGTTATTAGCTTTTGGAGTAGATTACATAATACCACCACTAATAAATTATCTAACTGTTTATATCTTAGCTTATACAGCAACCAAAGTAGAGTCAAATCTAAATGGCTAGAAAATGTAAAAAATTTACTAATGAACAATGGCTATGGTAATGTATGGAATAATCAATTTAACGTTAACCCAAAATGGATCTCATTATCTTTCAAGCAGAAAATGAAAGACCAATACATGCAACAATGGACACACAATCTATCCAAATCTTCCAGTGGTAACAACTATAAATTAATCAAAGATTCATATGAAATGAACACCTACTTTAAATATTTACCAAACTATTACTGCAAAATTCTGACAGCTTTCAGGACTGGCAACCATAGATTGCCTATAGAAGTAGGCAGATGGCATAGCATCCCGGTTCCACAAAGAACATGTCAATTATGCAATCTAACCATAGGGGATGAATTCCACTATACCCTTGAATGCAAACACTTTGAAAATCAAAGAAAACAATTCATAAAAAAGTATTACTATAATCACCCGAATACCATTAAGTTTTATCAAATATTTAATACTAACAATAAAACTGATATGTTAAATCTTAGTAAATTCCTAAATGTCATTATGAAAAGTGTTAAAGCAACCTATAATTAATACGCCAGTCCAATATCAGTAAATGTTGATGATAGAAATTGGTGGTGATGTAAAAATGTATTGCAATTTATATTTGAAAATAGTATATAAAATTGATGTATGAAATTTATGTTAACTTAGAACTGTTTAACATTACCCTGTGAGTCGGGTAAATGATAAACGGTTAAAAACGGTATGTTATAAGTACTAAATATTTTTATAAAATTGAATCTGTTTTAAACAAATAGACAGACAGGGAAGATACAGATCAGTCTGTGCATACTTGCGGGCAGATCTGTGGCTTCACTGTCTGCACATGTAACTCATAAGTGGCAGAAATTATGTGTTTACCTTGCAATGTACTGTCAGGATGTTTAATATGAAATTGTATTGTTGTGAAATTGTGTTGTAATGTTTTAATGTATTACATTAATTAGCAAAATTCATATAATCTATGTTATTCCGGGAAGGAAAATGTACATAAGAAAATGTTTGTAATGCTAAATTGTATTTACCTCATGTTTTTGTCCATGTACAAACTGGGAGTATTAAAGAAATTGAGAACATCGTTTAATCATTTTTGAAAGTTTTTAGGGCAGTATGAGAACATTGTTTAATCATTTCTGAAAGTTTTTGGAGCAGTATAAGAACATCGTTTATTCATTTCTTAAAGTCTTTAGGGCAGTATGAGAACATCGTTTAATTATTTCTGAAAGTGTTTAGGGCAGTATGAGAACATCGTTTCATTATTTCTGAAAGTGTTTAGGGCAGTATGAGAACATCGTTTAATTATTTCTGAAAGTGTTTAGGGCAGTATGAGAACATCGTTTAATCATTTCTTAACGTTTTTGGTTCAGTATGAGAACATCGTTTATTCATTTCTGAAAGTTTTATGGCAGTATGAGAACATCGTTTATTCATTTCTGAAAGTTGTTTGGCAATATGAGATCATCGTTTATTCATTTCTAAAAGATGTTTTTGCAGTTTGAGAACATTGTTTATTTATTTCTGAAAGATTTTGGTGCAGTATGAGAACATCGTTTATTCATTTCTGAATGATTTTAATGCAGTATGAGAACATCGTGTTTTGATTTATTTACATAGATTTTTCATCTTTTGACAAGATGTTTTCAAAATTAAAGGTTAATGTAAGATTTGTTTGAGCACATTTAATTTTTTTTTTTAAATTTCTTTCATCAATATTCTACGGATTGATATAATATAGAATATAAATGCACAATTACCTTATGCAAATCAAAGTTGTCCATTCCCTTTTGCCACTCTCTTAGTCGGGTCGTGTCGGTGGACCCGATCTTTACGATAACTAAAAGGAGAAAGACGACGGCCAACTTCATTCTGACTCTGATGTACGTTCACAAACATACACATTTTGATCTGAGTATATATAGGAGACACACTACCGTGGAGTCTTTGATGTTGCAAAACATAAGCTATTCAATATTTTAAATTGTCTTTATTTTTTACTAATGAGCTATTGTGTGTAGTGAAGGAATACCGGTACAAAACATTTATTTTAATCTTTTCAGATGTATTAATGCGTTACTGAACGCTCAGTGCAGACTTCTTTGTATAAAACAAACAAGATCGTCGTAGACAGTGTATTTATAATTGGCATTTCTTTTATTTCACAGAATGGAAATGAACCAATATGACTCTGTTTCTTATAAGTATGTTATTCTTAAAAGACTGTCAAATTATTCAACCATTTAATGGTAATTATTTTATCGACTTAATAAACATTCAACATCACTCGCAGTAAATGAAGTCAACTGTTATGTTAACCCTTTCCAACATACAAGAAATCTGCAGTAGACGACTTCGAACATATTTTAAAAAAAAATGGAAAATCTCTATAATTGAATGAATAAACAATGACTAAAAGAGGAAGATATCGTAGAAAAGGGAGAAATAGCTCATCATGAAAGCGTCTGTATAAGGGAAAGGGCTAAATACAATGAGAATAGTTATTGTGCGGGAGTTGAACTTATACAGTTTAATTTATGGTATTACAGTATCCTTTTGTTCTAGTGAATCCCTGTGGTCTCCTTTCATCAATCAATCCCATCGCATTTCGTTTAATTACCGTTTCTTCTAATTGCACGTAACTTATTTCAATCTTAAAGTCATACTAGCTCTTAAAAAGTATCTTAGCCAATTCAATCTTTTTGGAATTGTCAATTAAAAGCATTCATGAAATAGTCTAATTTCAACTGCATTATTTTTACCTTTTCTGTAATATCTCTAGATAAATACCACATTGTTAAATTGTTTCCGGCTTTTTTAGGTTTGTTTATAAAAGTGCGACAGTAATAATCTCACTGGACGCTCTATCACGTGAAAATGGCATGCGGCATGCGTCAAACATCAGCGTCAAATCACACACGACACGTGTGATGCGTTGGTATACCGGTGTGGCATAACATTGTTTATGTCTGTGAGATGGTGTATGTATCGTACAAATGCGCATTCGGCAAACTTCGCGAGACTTCCGGCTGGTCTCGTGTTTTTCACTGTCTTTGCAATTCCACGCTACAATTTCTCTATTTAGTCTATTTAGTCCCCTATACACATAACACATGTCTGGTGCCTGTCGAGCCTCAGGTCGGACATATCCGAATACAATTATGTGTCAAGATCTGATACTATACTGTGAACAGCAGAAGACAATTCCTGGCAATTGTAAAACGTGTTCCTTCAAAGTAGACTTTACTACAAGAAATAAAAAACGAAATATATCGGCAACATTCGTTCTTGGTGGGATTGAAGTTAAGTTTCAGCATCAAGATAGTAATTCCATGTCTCGTCTCTTGTCACAACATGGTACAAGAATTCGTCACCTTCTCGACGAAAGCGGTTTCGTAACTTCCTCGACGCATTCAAACGTCTCTGTTTGTTGTCATCAGTAAGTAGGCGATGTATCCATATCGCACTGACTTTTAAAATGACTGTCAGAACTCGATGACCAATGCCATAACTGTACTTGTTACATTACAGACACCGAGCACCGTCACTCGCCTGTTGTTATAGACGTCATTTCATTTTGTCATGAATATAAACTTAAAGTAAATGAACGTAAAACAAAAATAGTCGTATTTAAAAAGGGTGGTTTATTAGCTAAAAATGAGACATGGCATTATAGAAATAGTAAACTAGAGGTAGTCAATAAGTTATGCTATCTTGGTATTCTGTTTACTAGACAAGTGTCTATGAATGCTATGGTACATGAACAGTGTATGAAAGGTAAACGTGTTTTAATCTCAATATTAAAGTCCTTATATGACTCGGGTCAATTATCGAAAACTTTATTTTTCAAAATGTTTGATGTCAAAATCACACCTTTATTGCTGTACGGCTCCGAGATTTGGGGTACAGACAACTTTGGAGAACTAGAGCGAGCACAATACTATGCATGTAAGCGCTTTATGTGCGCTAAGCAGAAAGCATCAAATGTTGCCATTTTAGGAGATTGTGCTCGTTACCCTATGTATATAACATCACGAAAACGTTGTTTAAACTATTGGTTAAAAGTAATAAGGATGCCACAATCACGATTTGTAAAGAAATGCTATGATATGATGTTAAATGATGATTTAAACGGCCATACTAATTGGGCAACAAGCATAAGATTAATATTACAGAGAAACGGTTTTGGGATAGTATGGCAAAAACAAATGGTCGCATCAGAACCTTTATTCTTAAAATTGTTTGAGAGCAGACTAAAAGATTGTTTCCTCCAAGAGTGGAACGCCTCAATAAATTCGAACCCTAAATTAGATAGTTACCACATGTACAAAAATGAATTCAGTTTCAGTTTCAGTGCTTGACATACGGAAATTTCGATATATTTATGTAAATTTTAGAGTTGGAGCACATGAACTTGAAATTGAAAGAGGTCGTTATCAAAATATTCCTAGAAGAAATAGGATTTGTAACACGAATGTCATTGAAAATGAGTACCATTTCTTGCTTTGTTGTGACTTTTATGACGACATTAGAAAGTCATACATTCCTAGTAAATATTACACCATACCTAGTATACACAAGTTTATTAATATTGTAATGTCATCGCAAAATGAAAAACTAATTAAATGCACATCTTCTTATTTATTCTATGCTTTCAAACGAAGAAACAGTTTCATTAAACAAATTGAAAGTGGTTAGATATATTGTTTATAGGATTCATGTGAATGTATATATATATATATATATATATGTGTGTGTGTGTAATCATTTCAAACGCCAATATCAGTGTTATGTTTGTTGGTATATATATCTGAATATGTGTGACAAGCGTGCGGTACGCTGACGGATGTTGTATTATTTGATATACATGTTGTTATCGGTCGATGGCCTTAAATCAATAAACTATTTGTCATTGTCATCCCTAATTTCTGTCACTAACGTCATGTCCACAAACGTTTATTTAACGACCCGTTAAATTCTCATCTACTAGTGAACTTGTTCCATGGAAACTATGATACCATAACAAAATGCGTTAAAACATTTTCTTCGTTGTAGATGCCTGCTGTATCATTGTATATGTTTGCTTTGGTGGACATACCAGCTGACAACAACATTTAATAATTGTGCGCGTTTCTTGTGACTCAGGTGACGCCACAATGAGCAACCGGTAATACCGTTCAATTTTTTGTTATTTATTGTCAGAATCATGAATATCGTAGACACCTCAATTTCATTGTCCATATAAAACTCCCATTGACAAAAAGTTGCTATTTTTGCTGTCAAGACAAATGTACCACGTGACCATGAGACAGTTTCTGTACTGTCTCACGGCGGTATGTAAATATATTACTGTCTCACGGCCGTATGCAAATTTGTTTACTGGCAGGTAGGATGTTAATGAAACTCATTAAAACTAGACATGTAGAGCGCTCTATGTTGTACTTTTGTGCTATGAAACACTTTACAGCTCATAAAATAATTATAATTTTATTATTTATATTTTATTATTTATTATTTTATTATTTTTTGGTATAATAAAATAAATAACAAATTGCTTTGAATTGGACAGTAATATTGTCATCTTTCGGAGAAATACTGTCACCCTCGCCTGCGACTCGGGTGACAGTATTCTCCTCAGGCTGACAATATTACTGTCCAATTCAAAGCAATGTTTTATTTATATAATATGACGCTGTTGACGTCAATCAATATTCAATCATTTCTGCGTCAAAATATCTTATCTAAACACTGTTCATTTTCACTAAGTATTTTACTTATAAGCCGGAAATGACGTCAGCCCCGCTTAAATGGACATTCGTATTGTGAAGAATGTGATCAAGATCTGTGATGAATGTGATTTGTGATTTGTCTCAAACGTCAGTATGCGCTTAAAAATGGTTGACAGGGAATATCGCAGCATTTGCATTTAATCATTTAAATTTGGTCTGGCGCAGGAACAAAACTACTCTGAAGCGTCTCCAGCTAAGCGTCCGTTGGTCGCTGTCTTCAGCTTTTTAAAATCTGAAACCAAATTGTAATATTCGGGGGAAATTCATCTAATATAAAGCCGCAATAGCTCGGCAAGGGCTTTCAATAAAGGGTATTTGGGTGAAAGTTGTTGTGACTAGCGTGGTAGGATTAGAAGTAGAGAATGCCAGTAGACACATGTTCTGTGAAGAGGGGCCCCGTGATGTAACTGAAATATCTTTTAAAATGGCGTTGAACTCGAATCAACCAAATTAATATGAGCCATTCCATGAGAAAACCAACATTATTGACTCTGCGTAATGTATTGACCCAGATTAGCCTGCGCAGTCCTCGTAGGCTAATCCGGGCCGACACACTGTCTTATGGGGGAATAGAGGTATAGATTAATGATTCTTGAAAATCCACAGAATGCGAAAAGTGTCGTGACGGTTAGCCTGCGCGGCATGCTTAGGATGATCCGGTTCGATACTTTACGCAGAGTCAACAATGTTGCTTTTCTCGTGGAACGTCTCATATGTATTCGAAATTTTAATTACTTAAATGAGAAATATCTTATTCTAAGAAAGTTTTCAATTTTCTTTCCCTATAATATGTCCATTGTGTTAGATTACGTGTGTATGAAGGAAATGGTTAATCTCACACATCAACATAAAAGGAAATTAAGCGAATCGGTGATACATCGATGAAGTTTTTGCTTTTGTCAATTGTCGTTAATTATATCTAAATATCGTGGCCGATTGGCGAAAACAAACATGTACTTCATTTAAATTATTAGGCTCAAGCACATGTAAAGGGTGTAAAGGAAGATCGTCGTACATGTATGCACAACGTAACGTCTTACCATGGTGGCGTTTGTACATCTATAAATACTGATGAAGACATAAGAGCCGATCAACGAGAAAACCAACATTATGTACTCTGCGTAATGTATCGACCTAGATCAGCCCGCGCAATTTGCACAGCCTAATCCGGGCCGATACATTCCATCTCAGGGAGATAGAGGTATAGATTAATGAATCCTGAACAGAAAATTCAAAGGAGGCGAAAAGTGTATGTCCGGGTTTGCCAGCGCGGCATTCTTATGCTGATCCGGGTCGATACTTTACGCAGTCCACAATGTTTGTTTTCTCGTGGAACGGCTCATATATTTATAGCATGCACATTATCAACCTCACACGGTAACGTCGTGCGAAACCCGACATTCGGGACTTTGCGACCAGCGACGGTCAGATCAGAGTGTGCATCCATGGAATTTGATCAGGATCTTCCCTATTTGCTACTGCATCACACAAGAACCATTGAAAAGGTGCAATGGAATGAGTGTGTTTGAATTCAGGCTGTTTTCAGAATTCGGAATTGTGTTTTGAAAATACAAAACAAGATTTACAAATCATTTGTTGAAGAAGGTATTGTCTAGGTGTTATTCAAGCAATAGTACGAGAGTATTGATCAATAATAAGCACATCAAACCCTGTTTAAAATACGATTACTATTTATATCCCTTTTAGACATATGGACAGAATTCATATGAATGTTTTCATAGAGCTGTTACAGTAATGCGTCCCCGGGCTGTTTCATACTGTGCTTTGATACCAAAGTTAGTTCCTCATTTTGCCACGATCTTGTGTTTAAGGGCTGAGATATAGGGAAAGTGTTTGACTTGCTCCTGTCAAATAACAATAAAACGTTTGTCACCTATGTAGATCTAGATATAAACGCAAACGCTCAGTCGTATCTGGATCTGCAATGGGCTTACATTCACTTCATTTGAAGTTTTGATATGGTCACAAAAGAGACTTCACAAAAAGGCATATTTATAATCGCCATTAATTGAAATAACAACAGCATGTAGGTTTTCGAATAGTGATTCCAATTTAATCAGAGAGTAACAGAAAGTAACCACCATTAATAGTAAAATCTCCAAATGTCGGTTTTCGTTTAGTTAAGATGACATGATGTCAATCGAAATTTTGAACGATAATGTCTTTCAATTTGTTTATTCAAAGTCCATAATATACATACATATAGTAATATATATAAAGAAGCGTGGTAATATTACATTGTTTGTTCAAATTAACTGATTTTCGAACGATTTTGACTCACTATTCATAAGCTGTGCTTAGCGCCTCAATGCTAAAGTTTAAATAAAACGAAAGGGTAAGTTACGGCCATATGAGATGAGAAGATTAGCCGAGTTTTCGGTCAAAACTTAGTTATTTCCTATCACTATGTCACCCACTGTATAGGCATTTTGCAAATAAAGCTAACTAGCATCAGATGTCATGTCTTTGCAAACTTATCTTAGTCTGCAACATCACATTACAGAATAAAAAATTATCGCACAGTTGATCTTATTTCTATAAGAATAAGTAATTCTCAATAATTGAAGGAAAACTAACAGTTTAACAGTCAGCAGTTGATAATGAATAACTTTCACATTACACTATAATTAATAGTTTTGCTTATTTCAAAATTAGACATGTAAATTGTGAATTCCTAGTCTTTTTCATGTTTTCTTAATATATACTAAAATAGATATAATATAAATGTCTTGTTCAATTTGGAAATTCTTAGGACAAGAGAAGAAAGCATTACGGGTGCATAACGTGTGAATAAGTCGAGAGCAGTGCAGACACAGATTATAAAATTAACTTTCCTGTACACCCGGCTCACTGAAAACAACATCTTAAATATTTACATATACATAATGATGTACAAATTAATGGCAGAATCGCTGGTCTATTTTTCATGTGAAACATGGAATAGTTCATTTATTTCTCATCCTTCAGAAACTGGTTCCTAAATTGAAAGTCAATTGCATGCATCATGGAGAAACAATGCAACCACATTATAAAACATGTCAATGTTTTCTTGTGGAAGACGTTCCAAATTTGGGTCCAAACCAAACAATGTTCGACAACTTTTCATGCGTATCAGCAGTGGGGTGTAGTGCCTAAACATAATCTAAGAATGGTGCAGTCAGTTTTGAGTTAAGATAAATAGAGACATCATAGATTGTTGTTACATAGTGTAAGTGCCTAAACATAATCTAAGAATGGTGCACTCAGTTTTGTCTTAAGATAAATATAGACATCATAGATTGTTGTGACATAGTATTAGTGCCTAGACATAATCTAAGAATGGTGCAGTCAGTTTTGTCTTAAGATAAATATAGACATCATAGATTGTTGTGACATAGTGTCAGTGCCTAGGCATAATCTAAGAATTGTGTAGTCAGTTTTGACTTAAGATAAATATAGACATCATAGATTATTGTGACATAGTGTTAGTGCCTTAACATAATGTAAGAATGGTGCAGTCAGTTTTGACTTAAGATAAATATAGACACCATAGATTGTTGTAACATAGTGTTAGTGCCTAAACATAATATAAGAATGGTGCAGTCAGTTTTGTCTTAAGATAAATAAAGACATCATAGATTGTTGTGACATAGTGTAAGTGCCTAAACATATTCTAAGAATGGTGCAGTCAGTTTTGACTTAAGTTAGATATAGACATCATAGATTGTTGTGACATAGTGTTAGTGAATAAACATAATCTAAGAATGGTGCAGTCAGTCTTGTCTTAAGATAAATATAGACATCATAGATTATTGTTACATAGTATTTTTCTTTATTTTTTATGTCAGCAGCTTTGAATAATATCCGATTAACGAATTATATATTCTAAAACATTGGAAGTACATGCATATACTGTTGGTTCATTGTGGTAACATTGTCAATTGTTCATTTTGAGCCATGTATCCTGTCTAAAAAATCGTTTCTTGCTTCAGATATATCAAAGTCGTCTAAATACATAACACATTTTTACATTGTGTGATTGTGTAAGAAAATGCAACACATAGAAACATAACAATAAAGGTATACCAAACAATCAAATTTAACACATAACAACATAGCAAATTATTTGCCATATCAACAAACCAGCGACGTACAAAGCGTTAAAACATCTTTGATCATCAATCATGCAATTAACCCGTTTTCCTCATACAGACGCAATTTGACGCGTCTGAGGCAAGAGACATTTTAAAACAATATAATCAGCATGCTCATTCTCAGAGTCTCATCAAGAGGTTCACTATTCATATATTACTCGCGTAAGCTTGTTAGAAGTTTTTGTCAAGTCTGTGTAGATCCTAAAAAGACTGAGCAGATTGATATGCTAATCTGAACCTATATTGTTTAACCTTTTCGCTCATATAGACGCTTTCTGACGCCTCTGCAGCAGACGGCTTTTTGAAAACATCGCGACAAAAAAAGAAATTGCTCAAAAAGAGCAATTTCTCCTTTTGTCACCATGTTTTCAACTCTGTTCAGTTATTGCACTTTCATTTAAAGGGAGTTTCCAATTATTTTTGGGTATATTTTCAATGTCGTCTGCTGCAGATTTGTTTTGTGGGAAAGGGTTAACCAAAAAGCCAACTTGTACCTTTTTCCATGGATGGGTTCATATGGTTTGAGAAGAAATGTTTCATAATGAACTGTTTCTACTTTTGTCACAATATTTTCAACTGTATTAAATAATAGTATTTTCATTTATGAACCTTTTCCCCAGGTTTACCTTGATGTTTTCAAAGGCGTCTGCTGTATATTTGGTGTATGTTGTAAAGGGTAAACTCAAATTTAACATTCCTAGGCTTTGATCTGTTTATAATAGATCAATCAACACGGGATACAGTTAGTATTAATGTACATGATTTTTTATAAGCAAAAAAGTGTGATCAATAATTGTCTCACCAACACAAATTCTAAAGACAGAGTATGATATTACGGTAAATACGTTCTCAGGAGGTACCCAGAGAAATGAGACCCATAGTGGGAGTCATCGTAGTGGACTGTCGTGGCAGCCATACTCTTAACGGCAACACGTGCTCCTGTTTTCAGTCGTGACATAAGTGTCGCAGTGGCACATGTCAATTCTTGGTAGGTAACGATTGTCATGAGTTTCTGTATCACATCATCAACGGTAAAAGCTAAACGGACATAGCTCCTATAGCCAGTACACAGTTGTGCGGTGAAGATGTAATCTCCGTCAACAGGCGCTGTAAATATTCCACTTTCCTTATTGTAACCCTCACCTCTGTTCTCTACGATTGTTGGAAACACAAATTTATGATCAGTTGACACTGTCACGTCGTCGAGGTCCTTTGCCGTGAAAAACACGTCGGGAGTTTCGAATAAACCTGTTGGGTGAAATGAAAATAAAACATTTAGAGAAATACAGACAGTTAAAATGCGTGACGAGACAAATGGAGTGAGATATAAATGTTCATCCTAACACGATGGAAAGAAGAAAATAGATAGAGATTACTTTACTCTTTCGACTTTGAAAATGAATAGGGAAAAGTAGGAAAATCATTACAAATGAAAGGATATTATTTAAAAAGAGTTGAAAGCATTAATCAATAAGAGCAACTTCTCCTTTTGCCACAACCTTTTTCAAAAGTCATCTGCTGCAGAGACCCCAGAAAAGCTTCTACAGTTATGTGGGAAAGGGACAACGGGGGGGGGGACATGTTTGTCGAATTACCAGAAAACCAACAGTGTGGACTCTGCGTAAAGTATCGACCCTGGTCGGCCTAAGCAAACCTCGCAAGCAAACACGGACAGACACGTTTCGCCTCCTGTGGATCTTCTGTTTCGGGAATCATAACTCTATACCTCTATCCCCCTAAGACGGAATGTGTTGGCCCGGATAAGCCTGCGCGGACGTCGCAGGATGATTCTGGTCGATATATTACGCAGCGTCCATAGAAAGAGAAGATCAAGCTGATGTACACAAATTGCCTCGTGGAACACGTCTGGTGTTTTGAATAAACCTGTTGAGTTCTTCTTTTGCTATAATGTTTCAATTCTATCCTATGATAGTACTTACATTTATAGAAGTGATTCCATATGTTTGCATATACATGTTTCAATTTTAGAAAGTTTAAAAATGCCAAAAAACTGAATACAAAGAATTATTTAACTAATTTCGAACCTATAGATATGTACGTGTAGTACTAGATCAAACATTGTTTTCCTTTGCAGCCAAATTAACATTTGCTTCACGGTTTAATATATATCGCGAGTCAGAAGCCAACAAAAATGCCAATAAAGGCAACTATTTAAAGGACATGAGCCCAGTCTGAGGTGTTTGGGTGCATCTGTGTACATTGAAGACTCAGACGAGCCTGTACAGCCACACAATCTCATCAGCGCCTTTAGAGTCCGGCTACATATACATTAGTCATGTGTGGTTCTTTGTAAACACAACTAGAAGTGTAGCCCCATCAGTTTTACACCAATTCAACTTTATTTGATCCAATTACGGAAAGGTATTTAATAAACTCCCAAATCATTAGACTACAAGGTGTCGACAGGCGACAGAACCTCCGTCATTATGTCGGAAGAAGAAATAATTTATAAGTCCGAAAGAAAATATCTGATCTGATGGTCAGGATGGATTTAATATTGATAAGATACGATACATAACGAATTGAATAAATCTGATTCAATCTAAGAAGCTTCTATCCAAACTTTTGAGATGTTTAGCATTGATTGATCCGTTGAAAAATAGTGTTAAGAGTTTCAACTGTAAACCTAGATGTGCGTCTAAAAAAAACATTTATCCGATATTTCTTACTCAATGCATCATATGTGTGTTCTGCTCCAAATATGTGAAGTGATATTATTTCTGCGTATGGCACGCCGTTTGCACAATAACTCAATTTCGTTACCAAGACTGGCAACTTTGAACTGTATAGTGTATTGTTGGAATAATTAAAGAATGTTTTTTTTATGCCATGAAGCCTATTTTTTCATTACTCGCATGCATATATTAATGTCTTTAATGGAGACTTACATAACAAAAATACATACACTTTACACTATTTAAAAAAAAACACAATATCTGAACCCTAGTCCAGGTTTCTGTACTAGGCATGCGATTTTATATTCGGACTGTTCGCATCCTGTTACAATGCAAATATGTAACGCCGATATATTGAGACTAATCTGAACCCTTAATAGTGTTCAGTAAAGGAGAGAGAATTGGCTATCAATAGTTATCGGCTCTTACGAGCCTTGCTGAAAAATGTCCGAAACGACTGCTCTCGAACACGGAACATTTTGTCCCTGAGGTGTACACTAACATCTTATATTTGGTTGTCCTAATATTCACAAATCTGGGCTAAACTAAAAGCATGGACATGATCTTTTGTCATGATTTTTGAAGCATTAGTGTTTATACATCCAAGCATTTAACTCATAGCCACTTAAACGTACATGAAGTGTAAATCTCTATCACATACACCGTATATCGCACTCGAAGCAAATTTAGCAGAATTCTTGTAACAGAATATTGAGTTCTAGCCTCGAGGCATTTTTGAAGTTTAAATCCTGTCTATATATACACAATGGTGGAGTGCCCTTGGGCAAGGCACATTTTCTAGCCTAGTACTGGTTTGTTTACCCAGGGATCATGAATAATTAAATTTAATTGCGCGCTAAATGACCTTAGCTGTCGATGCGCCATAAAACAATATACATTCATTCATTATATATACACACCTCGTACGCATCTGTCACACTATCATAGCAGACAATAATGAATCCACGTGTTAACCCTTTTCCATTTGCAGATGCATTTAGGCGCATATGGATCAGATGACTTTTGAAAAACATTGTGACAAAAGGAGAAATTGATCATCTTGAGTAAAAACTCTTTTCATTCTTCGGCGATAGCTGAATAACCTGGGTTTTGACCTAGACGTTAAACAAATGATCTAGATTGTAGACCAATCAAATGTTGTATTTAATGAATAATGTCGAAGAAATAAATGAAATGAAACTTTCTGATTGGTTCATAGTTAAGTTGGCGATCCTTCGAGAGGCACTATTAAGGTGAAGTTTTAAAATGAAATGTTCTGCATACTAACCTTTAATTGTTTTCCTTAAAAAATAAATTTCTGTATAAAAAATCAGTGAAAACGTATGAAATATAATATTTAAAAACAAAATATTAACTATTTTTGAAACATGATAAATGTTCAGTTATTTATCGTCAATCGAAATGTATAATCCTCTTGGGAGCCTCGCGTAATCTCCAGCCATGTGACGCGCAAGCTACACTCGATTACCGATTCTATATTTTTTAAAGAACAATGTTCCAACTGGTTCACGATTATAATGCATTACCCATTCAAGGAGATGTTGAAATTCTTAGATATACAACATAATTGCACACATTTTATAATTCATGGAAAATAACTGATTGTTTTGATTACTAACAAAACCTTTCTGATATTCAAGTCAAATAATATGCGCATGTTCCATTTCTTAGTGTTTTCTCATAATGATCGCCGTTTATACTTTTTAAAGATTTTTCTTGTTGGAGACTGTCCAAGTGTTAAGGTGGACGTTTTCAAAGTCGTCTGCTGCTGATGTGTGGTATGTAGGAACGAGTTAGATGAAAGACACAAATATGTAAAACATTTGGATGTATGCCACCCGAAAAGTGGACTTCGGTTGTGTCATGCTTGCCATTGAACATGTTAGGAAGGGATCCCTTGATGATTCTATGTGTAAAGAGTTCTTTCTCAATCGTATATTAGCGGCGCTCTGCGACAACCAGCCTTAGCGCAATTATTACACATGCAGACAAGTATATGCATGCACATCTGTGTTTAGGATCGAAAGAAATACTGCTTTACGTTTCTTCAAACCATCTGTTACTGATTTGCGAAAAGTGCAGAGTCAGATCAGATTGCGGGTACACTGGTCTCATATGCATTACGATGCTGATCTACTAAGCATGACTGAAGTTGCATATGGGAATCCATGCAGAGTTGAATATACCTTATCGACATGCATAACGTGAAAAAACGCTTTATAAGCGAAGCAACTGTTCCATTTTAAGTTTAATACTATAGCTGGGTTTATCTCCCTGGATTTTTCTACGATGCAGACCTCGCGATCGATTGTGTTTGATTTGAGTTTGTATTGATTGATCTTTAGCTCTGCTTTAACCTTTATACATACAAGAAATACATGTATGCAGCAGACGACTTTGAACATATTTTGTAAAAAAATGGTAAATCTTTATAATTGTATGGATAACCGGTGATTAAAAGTGGAAAACATTGTGGCAAAATGAGAAATTGCTCGTCATGAGCAATTTCTTCTTTTGCCACAATGTTTTCAAAAGTCGTCTGCTTCAGAGGCGTCAGAAAGCGTCTATATGTGGGAAAGGGTTAAATAAATGTCAGCCTCAGCAGAAAAACGGGCCTTCACAAATGGTTATAAAAAATAGGAAAGATCTCTTTATGAATAGAGTTGGAAACATTGTTGCAAAAGCGACATTTATCAAAATGAGCAATTTCTCTTTTCGTCACGTTTATTCAGAAGTCGACTGCTGGATATGAATGTCTACATGTCGTAAAATAACTAGTTATATTGTCTATTTCCATAATATTATGTTTAAGTACAATTGAAATCAAAGTACTGCAAGTACTGGTAACGAATTATTTTGAAAATGTAATAAATAATTGCATTTGATCATGTTTTATTTTAGTTTTAAACTTGTTTTATAACTTAGGATTTTTTTGACAATCCAGTCTTTTCCATGATTATAAATAATCTTTGTCCATATATATTTTAAAAGAGGCATCTTTATCAATTGACTGGTTTTTGGTGCTAACTTTCTTAATGTGTGATTATTTGCTAATATTTTCATGTTAATAGTCAAATTTCTTAAGATTTTAATTATTGAGGAACTTGTATGTTGATCAATACATTGTGGCTAATCGAGAATAGCTCATTATGAGCTAGTTTTCCTAAATAACATGCATACAGTACAGCTCACGCGGAAAACGCATCGTCCGCGAGCCACCGCGGACAAATCTCAACGCGGACAAATATTTTGGTCCGCGAAGATGGGTGGAATTCCACCCATCACCGCGATTTGCTTTTATGTCCATCGCGGACGCAACAAGATAACCCCAGGGGGTTGATAAAACCGATCATCGTGGAGTTGCGGTGGAACCATCGCGGAATCGCGGTGATATTTTTTTGAATAGATAAGCTTTTTCTCGCCGTTTTGCTGGGAGTTTCTTTTTAATTTTTAATTTTTATTTCATTACAGTACTAATAAATGTTGTTGAAGAGGATAATGATTATAAATCAGTACTAACTATAAAGCAGCATATATGCGTAACAACTTAATTCATTAAAATTCGTCAATACAATTCCCCTAAACTTGATGTATTCTGTAAACGATACAACTACGTGATAATAAAACTGTTAATTCTGCCTGAAAGATGTGTAGCTTACTTTAAATCTCACTAATAAATGCCGTAATTCCATTGTCAATCACCACAATTACCAATGCATTGTTCATTCTTAATCGCCTATAAATTATTTCTTTAAAACCTGTTTCAAAGTCGGCTGAATAACAAAAACAAACTTTGCACACAAAGAAGTGTGAAGCGCCCATGTTAGTCCCGGATTTAATTAAACAACCAAAAACTAATTATCTGAATTGAAAGAGATTACGAAGTCTCATTAATTGGCATGTTTTACTCATAAAAATACTTGTAAATTAAGCTGACGCAAACAAATTAAAATGTGTTTCTCTCATCTATACATGTTTTCATACAAATTAAGCAATTATTTTCGGGGGCGGACACTTAAATCCATTACGCTATATAATCTGATTTGATGACGATTTACTCTTGTCTTCAACTTGCGTATGTCAATTGAAATTCAGTGTTCACATTTAAAAGGGATATTTTGTGCGCTAGTCAAGAAAAGTCGTGTCAGGCGTATTGTTGTTTATGTGTTTGGATTAGCACGCACGTTGATAAACCACTTCTACATATAAGCCTGTATTTTTTTAAACTAATTGACGTTACTGAGCTTTACGACAAGTTGCTTCATAATAAAGTGCAATACATAATAACTACATGTAAAATAAATTCTACTCTGTTTCTACTCTGTATCAACACATTGCGTTAAAATGAAAATTTATCATTTTCAACAATATTACAATTGGATAATTTATTTATTAAGTTGATAAGAAAAGCTCAAAAATCAACAATCTGTCTTTATTAAGAGATTCAAGTACATGTACTGTATATACACAATTCAAAGATATATATACAATGTACATGTACATGTATTGTAATTTAACAATATTTCTCTCTTACTAAAAAATGTGAGATAATCATATGTACGATAAACGTATATCCGATGTCCGCCATTTTCTATTACGAAACTTGACTTTATCGTAAACAAACATAATCTTCCACTGTTTTTCGAATAATTTGCTGAAATGGAATGAATTTTAGCAAGTTGTGTCATAAAATAATCGCAATTGGAAAATAAAACAATGATATTTATTATCTGCCCAAACATGAAGAACGATAATATTTACATATGTTAACTCTTTGTAGATATTATCTCGATAAATCTCAAACCTAAGTATCATTCCGGTACCAAAGTAGCACTGATATGATTATTAATAGTCGAGTCTCTACATCACTGATGGAACTATATATTTTGCGGTTTAACGGATGTAGGTTAATTGGTTTGCAGTATTGCATAACAAGTCAACGGGCTGTTCAAAACTGACTATGTAATTTTTTTTAACCCAATCGCCACAAAAACTACATCTACGTTTTCATCTCTCTCTGTCTGTTCGACTGTTTGTCTTACTATAGGTATATCTGTCTTGGCTGTCTGTTTGTCCGTATGTGTCTCTCTATCCCCCCTTATCTATTATCTTCATCCTCTCTCTCTCTCTCTCTCTCTCTCTCTCTCTCTCTCTCTCTCTCTCTCTCTCTCTCTCTCTCTCTCTCTCTCTCTCTCTCTCTCTCTCTCTCTCTCTCACACTCCTCTCCTCTGAGGATTGTCAAGATATTTTTTTAAATTACGCTTGAGTTGAACTCGACAGTATTTTGAGCTAGAGTTGTGGTTTTTTACATGACATATCATCTTTATAACGATGAGCATTTTTGTCAAGTTCTTTAATCAAAGCGCCGAAGGCACTGTAATGGTGATCGTGTAGAACATACTGCAAAGTAACTGTAGGCCTTGCGGTTTTCAATAAAAGTGCACTCCGGTTTGGGTAAATTTGAATTAAGCTCCATCATTTGACAGCAGAAAAATGTTAGTTTGCCAGAATGTTTGTCTTGGTGATATTTAAGTCAAGTTTTAAATGGGTCCTGATGTGTTCAAAATAAGGCCATACCAAATTTAAGAAAAATCTAGTTGGCACTCGATAGACTTACGTTTTAGCTCAAGAACGCTGGAACTTTATTAGAATGTTTGTCTTGGTTTTATGTAAGCTAAATGTTTGGGTTATCACATGCTCATCACCAGATCGCTAGGCCTTATTAAAATAAAATATTTTGTACACTTTATAGACCACATTTTTTAATTAACCATGTTGAAACCCTGTTTCAGAATATTTTTCTCAACTGATGGCATCAGGACTTCGTTCAAAATAGATGATGTCTCTTCCGAAATAGGAATCCGTCGTTGCCGAGTCGTTATTGTCGGAGATTTCAAACTGCATGTCTTGGGTTTGATCCTCAGTCACGGCCGGCTTGATGCCCTTGGACAATTAACATTTTAAAACCTAGAGTGTTTACCTAGGATGCATGAATAAGTGAACTGTCACTATGATGTAACTGAACTAATGTTGAAATTAGTTTAAAACCACACACACAAAAAAAAATAATTCAAGAACTAAGTCATTATGCAAAATTGAAGAAAAATCTTGTTGACTCTCAAGGAGCTGCATGTGGAAGGTATTTGTGCAGTTATAGAGGTGAACGCAACAGGTCCAACTTGGTCATCTTTTATACACCTTTGTTAATGGATGAACTTTCCCTGTGAGTTTTGATGCCTCTGCAGCAGACCATCTGATTGTTCTCTTCCCATGGATGGTCTTTAAAAACAGCTTTGCTCAAGTAAGAAAGGAACATGTTAAGTGTAAGTTCTCATTCTTAAACCTTCCCCACATACAGACGCTAGACGGTTTGTTAATTTTGTTAGAAGGTTTAAATGTATGAGAATTCCGGCACGAGCAGGTGATGCCTGCTTCTTCATCTCAAATGTATGGGCCGAGTATCTATTGTCATGATCTTTCAAGAAGCAAGATCAAATGAAACGCTGCTTCTTATTTTCATGTAGAATAACTTTCAGTTATTTTCAATTATATGAACTATTTTAAGAAAACATCTCAGCAACTTTATATTACTTCGGATTGAATCAATATATTTTCGATTGATCTCCAACACTGTTACAAAATATAACTTTATAGTAGGATTTACTTCGAAAAGTGTTAAATAAATGTATTTGTACTATATTCAACATAGAATCTAAGAATAATATAAGCTTTCTGTATTAACTCCCTTTATATCAAAATTCTATTCACACTCTATTTACAAAGGAGGTTGTTTTGCCAACCAAACGTCGGGTGACCTAACGGGCACCTGCTTAATACGTCACTCCTCAATGGGCGTATGTCTCGCGCAATAATCTTTTCTGTCTGCAGACACGAAAAAGGCTAATGTTTACATATTTTTTTACTGAATTACATAATAGTTCGATAGTTTTAAAATCTAAGTATCAATCTTGTAGCAAAAAATGCACTGACATTATTATTGTTAACCATGTCTCTGCAGAAATGATGGAAATATTTGGCGGTAAACGTTTTGCATTAAGCATTTCTGACGTACTGCCGAAATCTCCCTATATATTGTTCTTCTTGTGTCATAGTACAGTTGTTACCACAATCGCCACAAAAACCCAATTATAAAGTTATGACGCGGTAAAGCTCTTGTGTATCAATGTCTGACATTTGACCTTGAATTGTGACCTTGAATTTTTAGTTAAAGATTTTAAGTGACACATCGCTTTATCAATATGGATTTTAAAAGTTATAGTGCTGACAAGCTCGAACCGCACACAGAGACCAGCACTAACGCTCAAACGCACATGCACTTCCAAGCAAATACATCCAATTACATTGGCTGGACGGGATTCTCTCCAAGTGTGTACACGTTTCAAACGCCCCACTGACTTTGACTAAAATGAGTTTACGAGTTTAAGGTAGTTCCACAGATTTGGGAGAAAAAATGATAAAGTTATCAAATTTCTTTCAAACGTGGCTTACAAGATCTCTGACATCTAGGCTTTCGAACGCCAAGATGCATATCGAATAAAAACATGTGATCTTGACGTCAAATGGCGTTTTTAAGTCAAGTTATGTATACGGGTCCTGTTCATACAACGGGTATATGTCCGAATTGTGAATAAGCAACATTATCCGATTCGGACGTTTAAACAACGCCTTTACAATAATGACATGTTTTAATGCAATTTAAGTTGATATTTAGGTAAAACTAAGTTCATATTTCAGAAGCAGTGGACAAACTAAACGGTTACTCGAACATATATAATTTAAGCCGAACAAATTCCTGAAACGTTTTTTTTGCTATTGAATACACCGTAGCTGCAGTTCTGATTGCTGCTAATAAAAAATGCTACTGCGTTGTTTCGTTGACAGTTTACCATTGGCTTGCTATTCATAATAAACATTATGGGTACCTTTACTATTTTCACGAATGTTCGCGATTCCAGTTTATGTAATGTGAGTACAGGCCAATGTTATATTATTGAAACCATTTTTGTCTTTCATTCCCATTTTGTACTTCAATCTATTTTGGGACGGATGTCGTCAGACATACATTTCAGTGTCAACAGAGTTTATAAAACGTGTTTCGGAGTTACTACGTTCCTAATAACACTAACAGCACCGCCGGAAAAAAAAGCTCCACCAAAACAAATAGTTCTAAATCGGAACAAATAGTTAAAAGCGGAGTGATTCCTTTGTGCTCTAGATTACGTCAAATGAAAACAAACCTCCTTAAATCAAAGACAGTTACATTAGAATTTAATAATTTTACTGTCCTATCTTGTTTATAAAGTCATTCTTTTTCGCCTGTGCTATCACAGATGCTTGTTTGACTAGATGGCGAACAAGTAAGATCCTGATCAGGCTGGGACGGTTGTACCTGGCTTTCATATAATCAAAGTACTGAAAGTCCTAGTGGGTGACGGTTGTGTTGGTTTTCGTAAATTAAGTTGAGGCATTGGCTAAAAGCGGCTCAGAAAGTATTCATGTGGCTAAAGTCTTATGTCATTCCAAAATGTCGCTGCAAAGAAAACCAACCTCTTAGCTTAAGTTATCAGAAAAAGGTTCATTGTTTATGATCAAACATTAAAGTCCGTTTATCACACAGATCTTGCTAGTACGCTATAGGTAAAAAAGTATGATAAACACGTTCAGGTTGAGTGTAACAGGGATTAGAGGGTCACTTATCGTAATTGTATCTAAAAGATTATTAAAAGTCGAAAAATGTCAATTTGAGCAATTATACTGCTTTGAAAGTTATCAGGTACTTGATTTCCTTATATGTACACGGACAACTATATAAGTTCTGTTTCACAGGTGAGCGAAATAGGACCATAATGTTCAATTAAGATTGTTTTCCTTCGTGAAATGGCTATCACAAATATCAAGGTAAAAAAACCCTCGGCGACGTTTACTTTGTTGCGCTTGCAATACCGGATATTGTATTATTTGAAAAGGAAACCCAGATATGATGATTTTTCAAAGGCTACCAAAAATCAAGAGGCAATAATGGCCCTGGATCGCTCACTTAATACAAGATGCCAAATGTCAAGAATAGCTCAATATGCCACAAGGAAAAATAATACAACCAATGGTGTCCGTCTTTTGTCAAATTAATTTTGGGGCGGGGCCACTATCTAAGCCTTTTGTTTAGCCAAGAAGATTTTTAAAGTTTTTCCCCACAGAAACTGTATGTAAAATAGGCGATCTCCGGGGCGGGGCCATTTTTAAACCAAGGGGCATAATGTGATCACTATTGGTAAAGGACCACTAGACAATGCTACACACCACATATTTAAACAATGTTGACCCCATAGGCATGATTTGAATAATCTTGGTAGAGAAACATGAGACAAAGCTACACATCAAATATCTAAAGAAGGGGTTTTAAGTGTATCTCTATTAAAAACATGTGACCACAGGGACATAATTTGAACAATCTCGAAAGAGGACCACTAGACATTGATTCTCACCAAGAACCTAAGCTCTATGCCGTTCGGTTAAAGACAACAAGAGGTTCCATATATATCTCTATGTAATACAGGTGACTCCCGGGGCGGGCCCAAATTTGACCCCAGGGGTATAATTTGAATTGTCTTGGTAGAGGACCACTCAACAATGCTACACACCAAATAACTAAGCTCTAAGTATTTCGGTTTCAGAAAGTTTTATCAACATTTGCCAAATGGTTTAGGAGGAGATGTCGTTTAAGGGATTTTTTTCTCAGGTGAGCAAATAATTTAATTAGAGATTCTCGGAAAGTACAACACATTATAATTGTTAGTCATCATTTCTCAGCAACACAAATCGTCCGTGCTTTAGTAGAAAATATGTTGTTGTCATTTGCTTTCTAATGAACGAAATGTCTTTTAAATGCTTATGACATATAGGATGTCACGCTTGAATGCGAATTTTCAAAATGGCGACGGATAGACACGAATTGTGGAACTTCCACAGGAATGAATGTGTTCTTTTTTGTGTGAGAGTTTATTAATACATACATCTAAAGATACGAGTGACGCTGTGTTTGATGTACAGTTCAGTTTACTTTATTACAATTGTTCAAAAAATACTTAAGTAACCCGATAATCAGTTGTTCCATCAAAGGCATGGACGTTTAAGACTATAACTAAAAAGGTTATAGACCAAAATACCAAGTTCTGTCTGCAAAGGGTTCAGGGATCGATTCCCCGGGATCGTTGCGGATGTATTTATTTCATTCAATTTCAATCCAGTCACGTTTTTCTAGCAATGAACTGTTTCGGAATAGATTGATTTTTGTTAACCGAAACAGCGTTGTACAAAACTCGGCTGATTATAAAATATTTATAATTGCACGAAACGATTTTCAATAAGACTTCATAACACCACTGCTTTTCCAAAGATATTATAGTGTTGGTGTTTTCTCACCTGTTGTTTTCATCATATTAATACATGTGCCAATAGCTTTGTAGCCGATTAATTTCCTCAGATGTATCAATGAAGGAAGGACATCCACTCATTGTACCTGTATGTGACCCCTGTACTTCCCAACTGGAAAAGATAAGAACTTGCATATATCTTTCGTAATTTTAAACGTTTAAAACGATCCCGACACGATATTTCGCAATGGAGGAGGACAAATCGGACAACCATATTATAAAGGCAATCGCAGCTGCATTCAAAAAAGGAGGCATCTCAGCGGTAAGAGATTTAGTTCAATCTAATCTGGAGCAATGGGGAAGTGCCAAGGTATCAATAGCCTTAATAGGCAGAACCGGTGTCGGAAAATCCACGTTAATAAATATACTGAGGAATGTGAAAGACGATGAATCGAGTGCAGCTTTGACAGGGACAACAGAGACAACGACTGAAATTAAAAGTTACCAGGACCGAAATAATCCAAATATTAATTATGTTGACCTTCCTGGTGTAGGATCAGAAAGGTTCCCGAAGGAGACGTATTTAAAAAATATACCGTTAGATCATTTTGACACCTATCTCCTGATGACGGCCATCCGATTCACTGATGATGATGCATGGCTTGCCGAAAAACTAAAGGCGATGGGAAAACCGTTCTTTTTCGTTCGCACAAAGGTTTGGAATGATGTCGAGAACGTGAATCGCAACGTAATTTTTAGGAAACCAGAGGAACAAATAATTGTTGAGATCAGGGAAAATTGCAAGAAAAATCTTAAAAATAAAGATGCCAAAATCTTTTTGATTGATAGTTTCAATGAAAGGAACGAAAAGCTGGATTTTAAGGAACTGCGTGTAGCTATGTCGGAAGACCTTCCGGAACTAAAGAGGCAAGCACTTTTTGACTCTTACCAAGACTTTACTATGTTCACACCTACACTTATTAAAAAGAAAGGGGAAATGCTTCGAAAACGGATATGGAAAGCCGCCTGTCTTTCAGGGGGCTATGGACTTCTCCCGAGTCAACTATTTTCGATGTCGGTGGATTTAGGCATTGTGCAGAAGGAAGTGAGTTTCTTTGCCAACCAACTTGGACTCAGAAAAAATATGTCTATAAGCAGAGGAGTATCTTTGGAAGAAGAAACAGTCTTCAAATTCAAACAAACAGCATCTTTATGGTTGAAAGACGTGTCAGAAGAGGATGTCAAGGCATTAATGATAACAGAAAAAGTAAAAAGGTCAACGTGGTTTATTCCTATTATAAATTTGATAGTTTCAGGTATTTCATCATACTGGGGTACGAACATAGTCCTTAACAAACTGCTGGATAAAATAATTGATGATGCTTTGGAGATCAATACATTAATCAGCATTGACTTAGCCAAGGGTGTTGGAGTTTGATTCTTGCTGATCTGCATGAATTCTGCGACAACTGTTTATCAAGATAAACATATATATATATAGACAAAACGAAAAATACACTACATTGGTTTAAAACCGAATATCGCGGTACTTACTGTTAATGTTTGGAAACTTTAGTATGGCAAACTAAACAGCCATTTATATCAAGCTTCACTCGTTCTTTGTATATATCTTAATCAATTACAAATCCATGGGGAGCCATTTTGAAAAGTAATATTAATTGTGTGTCATGCAACGTCAAAACTGATCATCTATGATCTCTAATTAGAAGACAATTAAGATCAGCCTGTACGTCTACACTCGGATCAATGTATTCTCAGTTCGCCATCAAGTCATACAAACATGATTGCAGCCTTTGAAGAACGGATATGACCACACAAAAAGGTCACACAAATATGCGATTTGATTACAACTCTTATTCCGATTTGCACTCAAAAATCTTCAAAACAAAACGTTGTATCATCAAGGACAGGTTGAACACATTATTTGAAAGCAGCAGATGGAAAAAGATCAAGGGTGGACATTTCATCAAAAGCATGAGTTCCACAGTTAAAAAAGCCGATAGCTTACAATCCTTAAATTTTCTCACAAGGTTTTTCAAAAGAACAACACGGTTTTATGTCTGAGGCAGAATAATGCCTTTCCCATATACAACCGGCATCAGTATATGTTAACCCATTTCCAGTTGCAGACGCATTAAGGCGTCATTTGAAAACATTGTGACAAACGAGCGATTTCTTCTTTTACCACAATGTTCTCAACTCTATTCGGTCAAATTAGCCTCATTTTATAGAGGTTTCCGGTGTTTTCAAAGTCGTATGCTGCAGATGTGTTGACTATGGGACAAGGTACATACCAGTACTGTGGGCTCGAGATAATCCGGAACAGTAAAGGAACTCGATAATACATTACTTCGAATTATCGACGATTTCGAGTGATCGATGGATTTATGATTAATTCATTTGTGTATTGTCAGCTTCGTAATTCATTGAAAATGTAAGTGTTTATTATGAAAAACAAGTAAGTGATACACTTTCACCGAAGAAAGAAGCTCAGTAGCAGCAGTTCTGATTGCTCATGTACACTCGGAACTGCTGCTACACAGTTTCCAAAAGACAGATCCGTTTTCAGAAAAAAATGTATTTGAATTTTCCCATGTTCCAGTTAAAGAGAGCCCACTGTAAATGTTTATGAAAGGGGGGAATTTTATCGAGATTTACAATTTACTCTTTTCTGGATGTTTTTTATACAATTAAGTCGCAAAGTATCTTATATGAGCAGTTTCATTTTTCAAGATTTAAATGATTTGCGGGATATTTTCAATAAAGAAGAGTCGGAAATAAAATGGATGCTGTAATTTGCTAGATCACTGTGTAACAGTTTATCAAATTGTAATCATACTTTAACACTCATGTGATTTACTAGTGATTATTCAGAGTCAATTAAAATAACAAATCCAATATTCATATATTTGTTCTCTCTTTAACACCGAACAAAGAACAACAAACTCCTATCCCACATAAAACAAATTTCCAGAAGACAAAGTTTGAAAGATTGTTTTGGGAAATTAATAAATCATGGCAAAAGAAGAAAATGCTCATTATGAACACATTCTCCTTTTGTCATAATATTTTCAAAAGTCCCTCTCCACACAAACACATCCTAATTGAAGATCGACAAAAGTCATTGTAACATGCGTCATTTTGTCTCCCACTATTAGGCTAACAGTCAATATGGAAAAGAAGCCAGTTGCTATCATATACAGGGTATGAGAAAGCCAGGAAACACATGAGTAGGTGAAGGGGCAGTCGTGATATGACTTAAAAGTAGTTGAAAAAGGCGAAAAGCCCCAATCTATCAATCCAGCAATGAGCCTAATTGTAGAATTCCTCTCACCCTTGTCAAGGTACGGAGACAGTCCCAAGTTTAACCAATCACCAGATTAAACAGAGTGTAGACTCTTCCAAAGTTGACAAAGAAAACTGATGGAACAACTGTTTGTTTTAACTTAATTCTGCTTCAAATTCCCGAAAATTTTACCGAAAAAGTGACTAGCAGGGAGTGCTCAATAGTGCCCTAAGTCATCCGAGTCATGGAAAGTGAGAAGCGGTCAGATAATACCTTTTCCAATGTATGGACTCATTTATCATTTACCATTGTCATATTTGTATGCACATGTTATATATGTACTTTTAAAGGTAGATTGTGTCCTTTCTTTAGTATATTCGATTCTGGTCATTATGAAACCATTGTCACATGCTTCTTGAACCAAAATATAAAAAAAAGTGAAAATAGGTACTCGTGAAAATATTAAGTTTGGAGATCACTTCATGCGGATATATCTTGACTGTACATCGAAACAAATAATTATCCTCTATATCAACAATCCCACTTCATACTGATTGAGTTATCCCAACTAAAGGTCGCACCCGTTCTTGTCATGACACAATACAAAGGTTTTTTGAGTCACTCAACATGAAAACCGACATTATGTGAGTTATTACGATCAGACCTATACCGTCTTTAAGTTGTGCATGACCTCTCCGCAAACACGCTTAACACTCGTGTATGCGTTGTTTAATGCAGGCAGAGAAAATCGTGATTAGACTGCACGAGGCTGACTGATAGCAACTCCCTTCAGTCATACTTAAAGGGTCATAGTTTATTTTATATTTGTAATCACCGGTAAAAATAGGGATGATAAATTCGTCCCCGGTTCTTTAAAATAGTGCTTGAATTCCTTCCAGCGCTGATTTATTTACATATATTACATACGCATCAGTATAAGGATCGTAATGTATATATATATAAGTCCGTCAATGGGAAATATACAAGTTGACATTTCAGAACAGTATAGGCGCTTATCTGCCTGTCCGTCTGTTCCGTCTGATCAGAATCTACACAGGTCGAACATAAACTCTTAACATAATTGTGTAAGTAATTTATGGAACACGTACTTCTTGATCAGACACTGGGTCTTCAGTCTTCACAAGCAAACGTGTACATTTTCTTACGGACGGGCTTATATAATGCGACCTTCAACAGCTTATTGTTGTACTTTATTTAATAGTGTGTGGTGTGGATTTGATTCTTTTGATTTAAACTGAAACTTATCCATTTAAAACAAGTTCACAACATGTCTCATATTAATCACTATATATAACTATTGACTGCAGACTTCCAACATACAATCGGATGACCTTGAAACCATTTAGATAAGAATGTGAAATCTATCTTAATACCAGCAGTTTTTCCTTTTGGATTTCAAGTGTCGTCTGCTGCAGATACGTAAAAATGCGTCTACATGCGAGTTCTTTCAACGGGGTTTCAATTTTCCCTGGCTAATTATTAACATAAATAATGGATTTATTCTTGCACTGGCAAATAAGTCGTTATGTAATATAACGAATTATTACTTGTTAAGAAGTGGAGCATTCGCTCATACGAAGTTTGAAAATCAAATTCATTGTATGAACTGCAGTCGGGTTACGAACCGTCTTATATTTTGACAGACTGTGATCACTCACCACTGAGGTGACTGATTGCTTTTAATTTTATTGTATTTTGATCGTGTACACAGCATTTATTGCATGTTTGCAAGTTTGACGACTCCCAAACAGATATAAAATAAGACAAATTATATACGACTAACGCAACCAGTGAAATTACAACGCTTTGCTAGATAAGACAGTAATATACTGTAGATAAACCGCAATTCTACATAATGTTATCTTTGTATAAATAAACGTGTCTATACATGTATATAATAGCTCAAAGGTAAGGTCTCAAATGATAACATACATCCGTACAGACTCAAAAACGGAGCATTGGCCAGTTTCAATCATACAACATTTCGGATTTCATCATCAGTAAATAGCTCATGTAGATGTAGATACGCATTTATGTGGCGACGGTACTGAAATATCACTTCACGTGCGAAATCGAGGTATCAATGTAGTCACATGAGGTGAAATTGGGTCTTTTGGCGTTACCATGCTGGTATCTTTTAACACTTTCACACATATACAACAAATATGCAACAGACGACTTTGATAGTATCTTGACAAACATTTGAAAAATCTCTGTTGTACAATAATTGAAAAGAGTTGGAATTTTGTGGTAAAGGAAAAAAATGCTCATTGTAAGCAATTTCTACTCTTTTCATTATACTTTCGAAAGTCAGTTGCTGCAGAGGCGTCAAACTGCGCCTTTATGAGGGAATTTCTTGACCCTTTCCCTCATATAGACGCTTTCTGACGCCTCTGCAGCAGACGGCGTTTTGAGAACATAGTGACAAAAGAAGAAATTGCATAAACCTGCAATTTCTTCTTTTGCCACAATGTTTTTACACTTTTTATCATAGTTTATCCATTCAATTATAGAGATTTTCTATGTTTTGACAAAATACGTTCAAAGTCGTCTGCTGCAGAATTGCCGTATGAGGGAAAGGGTTAAAGGTGCCTGGACTGGGTATAAGTTGGACTAGACGTTCATCTTCTTGCGAGAAATAAGTTTAATTCTATATAACATGTCGAGGGCTTGGCGTGAAACGGTTGTAACTAAAAACCTATTTTGAAAACCCTGGTTTAGGGGCAATGTTGACCCCTTTGTAAACAATGCAAATTTAGGTGCCATTGCTCAGAACGAGCAATGGCACCTAAATTTCCATTGTTTACCAAGAAAAATGTTTTAACGCTTATAAAGACTTTATGACGAGGTAATTAACCTTGGTACAAACATACCAATTTTAGTTACAACCGTTTCACGCCAAGCCATCGATGTATGGGGACAGTTACGACATTTCTGAGACTCTGCCTATACTCAAGCCCACATGAAGTCTCGCTGTACGCCGGTGTAACACAAACCGTAGTCACCTGGCAAGGTTCATTTATATGTGACAGACACATCTCGACTATTCCCTGTGGGTAAATAGAGCACGTTTTGTCTCATTAGTTGTTAATAAATGTTGTATCGGAGGCTGATTGTATCCGTTCCCCAATGCCAAGTGACCGTACAATGACATAGTTGTGTCATCTGTTACCAATAAACCGACTCGTGCAATAATCAGGATGGATCATCCCTTTACGCTAAATACCTGCAACTCACCCAGAATACTAGGTAAGAAGGAATTAATCATTCCCACATACAACTGGCAGCCGTGATGTGACTGAAAATTGTCGAAAACAGCGTTTAAACCCCCAAGCAATCAATCATTCAACTATGTTTGACCTCACCAATTACTTGGCATATTAAGTTTAATGGTCAAATAAGGATGTTAGAACATTGCCAATAGCTCTGGAGTGTACAGACGAAAGTTGGCAGTTTAGCTGCAGACTGTCTTTGAAAACATTTAGGGGAAAGGAGGAAATGCTCAAAATAAATAATTTCTCTGTTCCCCACGATATTTTGAATGTTAATATCCTATACGAGTTTATGTTCAACACCGGTATTTATCAAAGCAGTCGATACAAGAACATAAGTAAACATACTTGGAATGGGAGAAAGGCGCAATTTCTCCTTTTCCAACAATGTTACCAAAGGTTATCTGCTGTAATGGCTCCAAAAAAGTTCGTCTGAACCATAAAAGTGTTAATATGTGTTTGTAATATACATGTAGAGCTAGTTTCAGGTAGTTACGCTAGCCAAATAGGATCTAGACTAGAAATGTGTCGGATTAACATGAATTCATCGTGAAGGACTCAATGCAAAGATATATTCGATTTTAGAAGCATGGTGCAAATGAATATAGTAATGCATTGCAAAGAAAATAACAAGCAGAAACTTTAAAACACTCGAATTAGTTTTGAATTCCCATGTTAGTGCGCTCGGACCGCATGCGATAAACCATAAGACGGACACGAAAAGAACCTTCTTTATAGTTTACGGTTACAGAAAAGAAACCCTTTCCCAAAAACATCATTTCTTAACCAGACGACTTTGAAAACATAGATGCAAAGGCGTCGACAATCTTTATAAATAAATGAAGAATTATTGAAGAGTTGAAAACATTGTCGTAAAAGGAGAAATTTCTCCCTTTGTTACAATGTTTTCAAAAGTCGTCAAAATGCATCTACAAGAGGGAAATGATTAAAATGTCCGATATCAGAATCGTTTATATATGTTGTACAAAAAAATACACATTTACCTAGAAACAATGATTGATTGGGGTTTAACGCCGTTTTCAATAATTGTTCAGTCATATCAAGGCGGCCAGTTCACATACTCGTGTGTTTCCTGGCTTCCCCATACCAGTAATCAACACAAAAAATTTCAAAGGCAACTAGCTGCTTTTCCACCTATACTGTGTGCCCATTAGTGGAAGACGAATGACCCTTTTCGCGTTAACTTTTATCAAATGTCAGAAAGAATGTTGACCGAGCTGGGATTCGAATACACAACCCCTGGATTGACGGCCCGCGTCGCTAACAACTGAGCTATCGAGGCTTGGAAAGAACCGGCTGTGTTTCTGAACTAAAACTTCATTAATCCTTTCCAACATACAACACATTTGCAGCAATGCTGTAATGGCTCCAAAAAAGTTCGTCTGAACTATAGAAGTGTTAATATTTGTTTGTAATATATATGTGGAGCTATTTTTTCTACATTTGTTTCAGGTAGTTACGCTAGCCGAAAAGGATCTATACTAGAAATGTGTCGGATTAACAATAATTCATCGTGAAGGACTCAATGCAAAGATCGATTCGATTTTAGAAGCATAGTGCAACAAAATATAGCAAAGAAAATAATAAGCAGAAACCTTAAAACACTCGAAGTTGTCAAAGATGTCCTATTCAAACGGCAACCAAACTCCAATTGGATATATACCTTTTCACATAACAACAACCCGTCAACCCGTCAAATATCATAGAAATATCTTCACCTATCCCGAAGAAAAATTATGGAAACTTATTATGGCGGGAGGACGGAAGAAAAGCGATTCGTTTTAACCTGCCAAATTACGGGGGCATTAAATACGTGTGGATTTACCATTTCATCAATACATTTTTCAGGAACTTTTCCCTTCATATACAATTCATATATAATACATTACAGGCAATAAGAACATCCGTGTCTAGGAATATAGTGTCCTATCGTATATTCATAGAAGGAAGCAGAAGACTACAAAATAGTTTTACAAACGTTTGGAAATTTCGATTATTTTGAGCAATTTCTCTTTTTTTGTCACACTGTTTTAAACAAATGTCTGTTTTAGATGCGTCGAAAATAGACCGCATGTGTTAAACGATAAAGAAAATATAGCCGCAGATTCCGACACGCAAGTAACCATATTTGAGCTACTTTGGTTCGACTTCCAGTCTATGTTTTGAAAGAAACCTCTTTATTTAATATTTACCACATTAGAGCTACATCATATCAATCCAAATGTACTAGAAAGACCACTCCAGAAGCATTTAAAGGATTATGGACAAGATCAACCTGCCAATTCTCACAGATTGACCACAACTAACACATATCGCTATAATTATGAATATATATAAAAAGTATAAGTATTCTATCAGGATACATTTTAGTCATCAGCAGAAGGAGACGTTTGAAAACATTGTGGCAAAAGAAGAAATTGCTTATAATAAGTAATTTCTTCTCCTGGCATAATGTTTTTAACTCTGTCTAATATTTAAAGTCTCACTTATGGCGGTTTTTCACATTTGTGCGAAAATGTTTTCAAAGTCGTCTGCTCCATATGTGTTGTATATGGTAAGAGTTAACTCGTCATTGGTTAATTTTCGATAACAAAGCCTCGTGAATACATGTAACCATTAGTACAAGATACTGCATTGGTGAGATAGGATGCCGCAACATGTATGGAACTATACACAAATACTTGTCAAACAAGTAAAGATAAATTTATTGTTAAACGTATATCAAACTTTCTCAGTGCTAAATGTCATGCTTCTTTTCCAACGGAAGTTACATGTGGGCTACCGTCGGTCTGTAGTTATACATGTGTGCGGACAAAACAGCCGACAAAGCTTTGCTTTATCATTCTTTGTCCGCTGATCCAACAATTAATAACTTGACATGGATTCAGTGAACTTTCATGCATATTGGCATATGTAACAGGTAGCCTTTGTGAAGAAACGTGCTCACACAAGGAAACATTTAACATCTACTTAGAAGTAAATACAAGTGAGAAAGCCATTAACCTTTATCGCTATGTTACATCAACAATCAGTCAGTTATCAAAGAACTGCGGAGCGCATAAAGGGGTCGATCAACCTCCTTGAACACATCGCATAAAGGGGCTTGATAGGGAAACCAATGAGGCCATACTTCTAGGATGTTGCAGTTTATTTTTAATCAGACCATCATGTTAGGCTCTCCTAAATTAAGACGAAAATGTGGAGGTTCTGGCAAGATATTGCGTATGCACAGTCTCGCCTGAGCCATCAATGTTCGCATCTCGAATACAATAAAACCAGTGTTCGCATGTCGTGCCCCCACCCCCCCCCCCCCCACCCACCCCACCCCCTCCGTTCCCCAATTATATCATCACAATAAGTATACATACTTGGCACTCAAATGAAAGGGTAGTTTGTCTAACTGTGGGGTTACAGACACTAGCATATCTTTATTCCCAGGTAACTTTCATGATGAAATTAAGTAAGTTACAATACCGTTACAGAAGAACTGTTGACTATTTTTATACATTTCTCAGTATAAAAGTGGTAAAGTTTTAACAAAAATAACAGTTTTACTTTTTACACGAAGACTTCCAAACTATCATAGCTTAACAAGCCTCTTCATATGTAAGGATGATGTGCTCCCCGAACACGTACAACGGTATTATAGTAGATAGCATTTGACCACAGGCGTCCAAGTTTTCTTTTCAGAAAATTAAAAAATATATACATACTACCTTGTTAAGATACAAAGAGTCTGTATATGGTCCATATGCTATGAAAATAACGACCGTAATGTTATCGTATGTGAAAACTCGGGGCATCCCAGACAAGATCGTGTTACTATAAATAGACTCCTTATTTTATTATATATATAAAAACGTAAAGAGGGGCTATGTATAGTAACCAGGGAGGGATTCCTCAAATTACCATTACGATAACTGTTATCATAACGTATGGCCAATATAGAGAGACTTTTTGAGTATTTTAACGAGGTATGTGTGCTTTTCTCTATTTTCTTCTGTAATAGAAATTCAGACTCCTGTAATTGGATGAAGACATGCTAGGGGTGGATAGAGCTAAACGTATTGTCGCTCACTAAGTGCTTACTAAGTTTGATATACATGTGTACAAACCAAAGTGTTTTAACAAGTCTCTCACCTAGAGGGAAACCGGGATTCAACTCCCGGACGGGTCATACCAAAGACCATATTAATGCCAGTACTGGCTAGTATGGCGCTCATTAGTGAGGGAATAGTATTACGAATGATGCATCGGTGTCAGGATAAATAACACCCGTAGAACAGGTTGATTACACAGGAATGTCGGTACATCTTAAAAAAAAGATACTGTCATTTTCGATAAAAATGCATACACATATATGTAACATTTTTACAGGTAAATATTGCGGTGGAATCGCGGTGATTTCAAAATAGATAAGAATAGATAAGAAGCTCGAATCGACGACATGTCAATCGCGGTGATATAATTAGCCCGTAGGCGGTATTGCGGTGATCATATAGGTTGAATTGCGGTGATTATCCGCGATGAAAAGTATTTGTCCATCGTGGGATCGCGGAAAACGCGTTTTCCGCGTGAGCTGTACTGTATGTAGTAGCATAACGGGTAAAATATGGTAAAATATGTTAGCCGCACTGTTGCATACTATGTTTTTTTCATAACATTTCTTACTTTACCCTTTGATTAAAAACTTAAATTCACAAAATTAAAATTAAGAAGCAATATCGTATAAATTGAGATCATCTAATTTTGCTTCATTTTGTTATCTCAAAATGCGTATGTTTGATCACAGGGAGATGCTCCTCTTAAAATAGATAGGGTCATATCTGTTTTTAGAGGAGCAAGTCGCCGTGGTTTGATCGCCTAGTAGTGTGAAATGTTGTGACTTGTTTTGGCAGGGACGTAGATATATCTACGTCCCTGGTTTTGGGGTGTATTCCATATGCAACGTCATTATATAATGTAATCAATTGTTTGTACAACTTCAAATTTGTTCAAAATGCTTGCTTTACTAAAGGGAATGTTTAATGTATTTTAACCTAATATTAAACAACTCTATTCTTACTTGAACACACCTAACAGACCCTTCCGATGAGTTAAATGTTAAATAAATATTGATAAAATATTGGTAAATCATTTAATTGTGTTAAACTTTATTATTTGAGGGACACATTGTGTATAACTTGAGAAGAACAGACAAAATACATAACTTCCTCAGTCAAAATCCACCACGGGAACTCCCGTTTCCAAAGATCGATTCTTCTGTCAGAAACTTTTTAATGATGTTTTCTTTTAATTGGCTGTTGTTTATTTACCACGTCATTGATTCAAAATATATTCTGCTATTGCAGAACTCTCCAGTTCTTCTGTTTTGATAACGAACCAGGTTTAATTGGTTGTGCAGACGGATCTGTTTCGCCCACGAGCAGACATTATTTGTGTATCAATTCCGAAGCATGAGAACTCGTGTTCCGTGAGAACTGCACATACCGGTGAAGTGTCAAATTATACCAAGGCATACGGTGTTAGGGTAATTTATTCGACTTCGATTATATTCAACGATTGGGATTTCTCTGGAAAATGCGTCACTTTCATTTCGTCTTACGATTAAAACGACGCACAGAAAATGATTTAAATTCGTTATTTCGGATTTAAATTCGTGATACGACAAACAGGAAATATTTTCAATGCGTTTTTTCTGCATTTCAATGCGTGATCGCGTATTCGCGCACCTTATCTTGAGCTCTGCAGATACATTGCTCTACAGCGTGGGTTTGAAGGTCAGGTTTGCTTGTGTTACATAATGGGCACCTGTTTACTACGTCACAAGTCAATTGGCCTAAAACTTAGAATTCATACGTGCCTACAGACAAATGAAATATATGCATTTACTGTTAATTTGATATGTTCTCGAGAATTGATTCTCCATGTTGATTCGATAGTATAAATATGACTTCACTTTATTGAAATAACACATACAAGTGATTCAATATCGGAAAAATACTAGGACTATTTTCAGCAAAGGTGTAGTTTAACAAAATGCCAAATTGTAAAGGTCAAGTCTCGTACCAATCTCAAGAACTCATCTATTTTTTGAGAAAAAATAATTCGTTAAAAATGGTTGCAAAAGGGGAATTTGCTTATTGAGAGTTATTTCTCCCTTTAGCACAATGATTTCAGAAATCGTCTGCTGTAAAGGCGTCAGAAACAAACTGTTTGTGGGAAAGTGTTAAATAAAGGAATGGAGTATTGCTCAAATGATATACATATGCAGGCTGATCTTAACCAAACTTTAAGGCAAAAAGGTAAAACTAGCAACTACCTACGTTCTATCTCTTTTCAGTAATTTCTCGGTGATTTCTGTCAGTATGTACATTGGAATACCGGAGTGACTAACGATCTATCTCATTTCAGTAATTTCTCGGTGATTTCTGTCAGTATGTACATTGGAATACCGGAGTGACACTAACGTTAATATGTTAAATCTTCCATATACAAGTGCAAAAGGAAGGATATAATTAATACCATCATTACCTCAACCCCACAGACAGACGTTTCTGCAGCAGACGAGTTCTGAAACCATAGTTACAAATGGAGAAATGGATCATGGTGAGCAGATTCTCCTTTTGAACACAATGTTTTTTAACAATTCAATACTTACTTACTTTTTCCACAATGTTTTCAATGTCATGTGCTGTAACTTTGCTTGAAAATGGGACAGGGGATTTTTTATTTTATGTGACTCATGCAGGGCAGGAACCTGAGACACATGGGTCTTTGGTCTAGTGGCGAGAGGTCCTGGGTTCAAATCATGTTCAGATCATCGTAATTTATTCTGAGTAAAAATGTTATTACAAGTTGTTTCTCTTCATCTAGATTTATAAATGAAACATGTGAGGGAAAAATTGCCGTGAGCTAATGTAATAACATGATCTAAATGCGTCGTCAACGTTCTCTCTAAACGTCATCTCCTGTTTAGGCGCTGTTTGGGTTTCTGTAGTTCCCTTTCGGGATTGTTCAAATGGGTCCCGGGTAGCTCTGCCGGGTAGACACACGAGCGGTTATGAGTTCAAACCCAAGCTCGCTCAACATCTTTTCCGACGTTTGACAAAAGTCAATGCGAAAAGTGTCAATTATCTTCCACCAATGGCCTAACAGTATGTGGAAAAGCAGCCAGATGCCTGAAAAAGATTGCTGTGTCGAGTACTGGGGTATTGTTGAGAGAAAGCCAGGACAATGAGGTAAACTGGCCGTCGTGATGTGACTGAAAAATTGTTGAAAACGGCGATATACCATAATCAATCGATCAATCAAAACGGTTCCGATCCATTGGATAACAAGGTCGCAGGAGCTGAAAATAGATTTTATATTTTACTTCTTTAAAAATCTGTTTGTCCCAAAGTACTGACATGACCGTCTTGGGGTGGTGCTTGTTTCCGTTAAATGATAAAAGATAACAACTTTAAAAATCTAATTTTCCAAAAGTATTAGCATAGTTTAAAAATAATTTGGTACAAAATGTTCCTGTGGTGACCCTCTTTTTAGTTTGTTAACATTCAATCCCTTGACAAATAGGGCTATAGGCTCCATTTATTTATCAGTAAATTTACTTATTTTTCGTAATACTTTAAGACGGTCTGGCCTAATTTGAAAATGATACGGCACAAATGTTCCCTGTTCTACCAAGTTCTACCAAGATTCTTCAAATCATTTAAAGAAAAAAATGCTTATCCTTGGCAATTTCTCTTGTTGTCATAATGGTTTCAACTCTTTTCAAAACGAATACTTTCATTGAAAGAGATTTCCATATTCTAACCTATATCTTTTCGGTTGTCTATTTTAGAATTGTTGTATGTGGGAAAGGGTTGAGAAGCATTACCTATACAGTAGTTAACCCTATCTTACCTGCAATTTGACGCCTGTGCAGCAGAGAACATTTAAACAAAAATGTGGCAAAAGGAGAATTTGCTTATCATGAGAAACTACTCCTTTCTACAATGTTCTTTTTAAGTAGAAGTCCAGCTTTTTTAATGATAGCAGTACTTACTCCCATTTCATGCAGTTTATGGAACAGTCCATTGTGCCAAACTTTATCGAATGCTATTTTAATGTCTAAGAAGCAGGAATAAAGACGTCATTATACAGCTCAAACGCTTTTGAAATCCAAACTGTAAAGGGTTTAAGGTGACATTGATGTCTGATTTGACAACATCTAAAAGTAAAGCCTTTTATAGTTTTAAAATAGCAGACGACAGAGTAATAGCTCTATAATTATTTGGGTCATCCTTCCTCTTTTTTCTCCTTCACCACAATGTTTTCAAAGACAGAAAATCCACAGGAGGCGAAAAGTGTCTGTCCGGGTTAGCCTGTGCGGTATGCTTAGGCAGATCCGGGTCGATACTTTACGCAGAGTCCACAATGTTGGTTTTCTCGAGGGACGGCTCATATGTTGAAATTAAATGTATCGGCACGAAAACTATGGATTTCTGATTTCTCAAAAACAATTGCACGAGTATAGATTATTTGTAGCGGTTTTATGAAATGTGCCAAGTATCACGAAAACCGACCTAGGCGATTTTGAGAGAAGCAAAGCTCCAGTTCAGTCTTCACCTTTGAGGAGTCTGATCAGGATCTGAAGTGTTAGCTATCTCACCTCACAAGCATCCTTGCAGCATTTATTGAGCGTTTACGACCTAGATATGACATTAAAGGTATGTGATTTGATCGTAACATTCTTTTATTCAAAAACGGTGGGTTGGTTTAATTGTGATATGACTGAAGTGTGTAGATAATTTGTTTGCTACAATATACATGCATATAATAATTATAATGTTTTTCTATCGTAAACTGTTTATTAGAAGGTTTTATAAAGTTTCTACAACTGTTTATCGATTAGTCTTTTTTATTCATATTAAACTGCAAGAATGCGCAGACTGATCTGGATGTAAAGTGATCGCAAATGCCCTGAGGTAGGTTCTCGTAGAACGCCGCTCATATATTATATGTATATGCATACGTGCTTACATGTAACAATGTTTTATTCGAAAATATACGAGGGATGGTTTTCATGGAACAAGGGTTAAATATGTATAAACATATTTGCTATTATATATGTTTGATAATTATGAAGATATGCTATCTTTTTAAAATGCACACTTTCAAACATCAATGGCCTTTTCGCGATCATTGTATATTTATATTTGACTTCACAAATATTAAGGGTAATCTGGTTCTACACTGGTAGCCATGCACGGAGGTTCGATATAGAAGAACAACGAGCACACGTATGTATGCCTAACTCGTGCGTTTTTGTTTATGTTTGTTGGTTATACACTAACTAAATGGATTTAGATTGTGTAACCGGTAAACTCAAATAGTGCATAAATGGTCTTGTATATAGTCTGACCTTTCCCAGCTCCTTTTCACTGTGTATATAATTTTAATTAAGAAAGTGTTCAATTCTAATCAAAATTACTAAATGATTTATTCAAATGTTATTGTGAAGACTCAGGTAGGTCAGTAAAACTTTAATCGATTAATTGTTCATTTGTAATCAAAGTAACTAAATGATTTATTCAAATTTTATTGTGAAGACTTTCAGTTAAGTCAGTAAAACGTGATTTGAGTTCAGTCGACCACAGAACAAACTTGTATATTATCACTTCCTTCAAAACTGACGAAAAGCCTCCTTGTATTACTTTGAAAGCATACTGCTTGTGGTCTTCTATCAAATGTTGTAAGTGTTGTGGTGGTAGATCTATCGATATCAAGTGCTACAATCTGCTTTGATTTACACTCCGCTATGAACAAATGTCCGTCATCATCAAAACAAACACCAACGGTAACGTGTCTGTTTGGATACGTGTATTGAGCGATAAATTGTCCCGACAAGTCTGTAACAACTATGCCCTTAGCTCGATCGGCCACAACTATTTGTTGTTTCCTTGGCAATAGACACATTTGACCTGGAGTTCCAAATAATGCAGATCCGGTCTGGTCTGTGGATATCGTTTGTAAACACTTGCCTTCTAAGTCATACACATTTACGTTTTTATCCCAGTGACTGCCAATATACAATCGACCGTCAACGTGTATTATCCCCGTACACATACTGGTTACTTTGAATGAGTACTTCATAGACAACCTACGACCAACTGATACAAAAGCAACTGTATGATTGTATGGCATAGTGACAACAACCTCATTTTCATTCACAGCACATACACCCCATGGGTTACTAGCCATTGATAGTTGACCAGACAGTTTGTATGTAGTATCATACCTTAGCGATTTAACCTTCTTATTGTTATAGTCTGTCAGGATGAAAGTACCGCTAGGAAGCTGACAAAAGTCGTTACAGTCACACGTGTGTTCATCCTCAGGATCTCTTATATTCACATTTTCTACATGACTTAAGCCTGTCGGTGTTCTATTCCCTACTATGACACGTCCAAATATTGTCTCTGGAATCAAGATATCGCTGATTGCATTTCCTGTCTGAAAGTTAATTTTAGGCAAATAGTTGTTTTTATCGTTGGATGCTTTCCATCTCTGTTCTGCTTCCTTAAATATTCGCTGAACACCTTTAACGTTAACAAACGTCTGCGATACATTGTTTGTGTCCGATTCTACCAGAAATTTTGTGCTCAATTTTTCTAACACCATAATCGTGTCATCACATGTGTTAATATCAACATCCAGATTCTCACAGAATTCTTCGTATTTATCAGAAATATTTTTACAAATGACATTCTCACGTTTGTCTAGGTGATCATCAATCTTTTTTCTCCTTTCCTTTACACTTTCCAAAGCTAAATCTTTCTCACTTGATAAACGAGATTTTTGTTCATATCGGTCATCCCTTAAGGTCTTGACTTTACAAAGATGCTCTGACAAATCTTGTTCGACGTTTTGAACAGTTTTATCCGTAATTCGACTAGTCGCAATGTCCGGAATGTAGCACAAGTATTTGCAGGCTCTGAATAATAAAGTAAAGATACTGATTTTAGTAATAACAAGATTTGACATAGGACAGCATGCTCGAATATTCGAGGATATTTAAAATAAAAACAAATGAGCGGGGCTCCAGGTATCCCACGTTAATGTAACTCGTGGAAAAACAGTTGCCTGAGTATTCACGTTAAAGGATCGACATGGAATCTGCTTTACATAATTCGTAATAAAAATGACATAATGTAAGAGTTGCGCCTGTTTAAAGGAAACTATCTCAACAAGTGTTAGTTAAAGTACAATTACACAACATTTTCTTTATATGTCAATTCAGAAGTAAAACATCTTTTTTTTTAAAGTTGAAAAAATGCCATAACTTCATCATCATTAAACACAATGTGGACAAATTCTGCAACATTAAACACAACATTTATTTAACTGAAACATGTTCAGTACGCAACGGTGGTGTAGTGGAAGATCGTCCGCCTCCAATGCGGGGTATCGCAGAATCGATCCACGGTCGCTTCATCCCAAAGACTTTCAAATGGTTCTAACGACCGACTCGCTGGTGTCAGGATAAATAAAAAAAGAAACTGGTAAATTACCCAGAAAATGCCGTGAAATATCTTAAAATTGTTGAAAGTGGCCTGAATAAGTCATTAAATATCTAGTTAAATACGTGTTATGAAAAAGAGGCATTACTCTGTAATTGTTTCTTTCAGAAAAGAATATAAGTCAACTACATTTATATACTTAACCCATACATGAAATTTTTGATGGTCGACGGGCTGTGTGATATCTTAAAAAGGCATAGCGGTCAGTTAAGGTCACGATTAATCAACAAGATAGTGGTCTAATAAATAGTTATGATAAACCAACAAGTTAGTGGTCAGCTTCATGTTAATGATAAGCCAAAAAAATAGTGGTCTGCTATATATTCATGATTTACCCAAGAAAATATTGGTCACCTTAAACCTTTGATAAACACACACAAATAGTGATCAGCTACATGTTCATGATTTACCAACAAGATGGTGGTCAGCTTAAGTTCATGATTTACCAACAAGATGGTGGTCAGCTTAAGTTCATAATTTACCAACGAGATAGTGGTCAGCTATATATTCACGATTTACCAACAAAATGGTGGTCAGATATATGTTTATGAGTTACCAACAAGATGGTGGTCAGCTTTATGTTCATGATTTACCAACAAGATGGTGGTCAGCTATATGTTCATGATTTACCAACAAGATGGTGGTCAGCTATATGTTCATGATTTACCAACAAGATGGTGGTCAGCTATATGTTTATGAGTTACCAACAAGATGGTGGTCAGCTATATGTTCATGACTTACCAACAAGATGGTGGTCAGCTATATATTCATGATTTACCAACAAAATGGTGGTCAGCTTTATGTTCATGATTTACCAACTAGATGGTGGTCAGCTATATGTTCATGATTTACCAACAATATGGTTGTTAGCTATATATTCATGATTTACCAACAAGATGGAGGTCAGCTATATGTTCATGATTTACCAACAATATGGTGGTCAGCTATATGTTCATGATTTACCAACAAGACGGTGGTCAGCTTTATATTCATGATTTACCAACAAGATGGTGGTCAGCTATATGTTCATGATTTACCAACAAGATGGTTGTCAACTATATGTTAATGATATACATGTACCAACAAGATGGTGGTCAGCTATATGTTCATGATTTACCAACAAGATGGTGGTCAGCTATATGTTCATGATTTACCAACAAGATGGTGGTCAGCTATATGTTCATGATTTACTAACAATATGGTTGTCAGCTATATGTTCATGATTTACCAACAAGATGGTGATCAGCTATATATTCATGATACACCAACACTATAGTGGTCAGCTATAATTTCATGATTTACCCACTAAAAAGTGGTCAGTAATAAATTCATGATAAACCAAGAAAATATTGATCAGCTTTATTTTCTTGATAAACATTCAAACAGTGGTCAGCTATATGTTCATGATATATCAACACTATAGTGGTAAGATATATGTTCATGATACATGAACATAGTAGTGGTCTGTTAAATTTTAATGATGATCCCATATTTAACAATGTATGAAATACCAAGACCCTTCCTTACGCATTTCATTGGTTATGACATATTTATATTAATGACGTGACGAAGCGCTACAATTATAAGGAAGACAAGGGCGTTTTTGTGCATTAAGAGTTATTATTATGAAAAGATAATTTGAGGTAATCCCATGGGAAAATCAACATTATTGACACTGCGTAATGTTCCATCGAGAGCAGCCTGCGCTGATCTGGAACGACACATTCCGTCACAGGGGGCTAGAGGTATTGATTATTTTTTCCTGAAACAGAAAGGCTACAGAAGACTGATCCGGGTCGATACTTAACGAGGAGTCCACAATGTTGGTCTTCTTGTGGGACGGCTCATGTGTCAGCTGTGATAATTCCGACTTGGGCTATAAATTCTGAGGTCGTGAGTTGGAATTTAGATCAGTATTTTCCAACGATTGGTATTTTTCTTATGATATTTTACTCCGATTTCCAACCGTAACTGATTCATATCAGGGAGTTTCCTTAGTACATTATAAGTACTGTTTGTAAGCGTATCCTTAGTACATTAGAAGTTCTGTTTATAAGCGTATCTTTAGTACATTCGAAGTTCTGTTTATAAGCGTATCTTTAGTACATTCGAAGTTCTGTTGATAAGCGTATCTTTAGTACATTATAAGTACTGTTTATAAGCGTATCCTTAGTACATTAGAAGTACTGTTTATAAGAGTTTCCTTAGTACATTAGAAGTACTGTTTATAAGCGTATCCTTAGTACATTAGAAATACAGTTTGTAAGCGTATCCTTTGTACATTATAAGTACTGGTTGTAAGCGTATCCTTAGTACATTAGAAGTACTGTTTATAAGAGTTTCCTTAGTACATTAGAAGTACTGTTTATAAGCGTATCCTTAGTACATTAGAAATACAGTTTGTAAGCGTATCTTTAGTACATTAGAAGTACTGTTTGTAAGCGTATCTTTAGTACATTCGAAGTTCTGTTTGTAAGCGTATCCTTAGTACATTCTAAGTTCTGTTTATAAGCGTATCGTTACACCTGAGCATCAGTCGTCATGCTATACCTGCTACTATCAGAGCCAAGGAGGGAAGTATTTGGTAAAACTGGACCATGGATCGAAAAAAGGTTTCCCGCTCTCGAGGCTGGTGATCAAACCACTAGACCACCGTAGCTGTTTTTCAACGATTGACAAAACATTATTATGACAGCGTCATTCCTCTTACACCAACTGGATCTATTGATTGATTGGAGTTTAACGCCAGTTTCAACAATTTTCCAGTTATATCCCGGTGGCCAGTTCACCTGTCTCACACCAGTACTCCACACAACATACTTTCCAAGCAACTGGCTTCTTTTCCACATAAATTGTTAACCAATTGGTGGAAGACGAATGACGCTGATCAGAGTGAGTTTTCAAATCGATCAAATGCCTATGCATTGCACAGGAAGAATAACGTTTGAGGTACTAGTGCGAGAAAGTCAGCATAAATCTGTAGATTGGCTGTTGTGATAGACGTGTAAATTTGAAAAGAGTGTTTACACTATATGTGTAAACTCATCTGACCATGACTGCACGTTAAATCTATAACTGTTAACAATCTTATGATCAACACCGAAAGAAAGCGGCACATTCATGTCTCAAAGAATGTTGTGGATACACACTCAACAATCAATCAATCATTTCTCTATGTTGTACAATACAGCTAGAGGTCAACTGATTTAACAAATATCTACCAACCTGTGATCCAGGGCCATGCAGACACTACATCCTACCAAATCATGGTCCTCACAAAACATGTCTATAAGTTTTCCATGATGTTTGGTACATGTCTCAGTTGGAAGGTCTGGTTTTCCTGTTTGACTACTTGCTGTCGTGGCGTGTCCAAACTCTTCCTTGTCGATAAACTGATGATCTTTCCCACCAGCCATTCGATTGTGAAACTTCAAACATCCCTTACAAAAGTACTGATTACAAGTTACACACAAAACAACGGCTTCCTTGTTGATATCATCCTCGGCACAAGAAGTACAAGAAAAATCGTGCACGGTGTCCGATGTTAAAGACGTCGCCATTTTGTATCTAGTTGTATACACCCCCGTGTCGGTTTACCCTTCCCAAAATGCACACGCATCTTGACGCATCCGAATCGGACGGCTTTACGAAAAGTTGTGGGGAAAAAAAGGAAAACATAATTTTGATAAGCAATTTCTCTGTTTGCCACACTGTTTTCAAACTCTATTCAGTTATTATACTTTTGTTGATAGAAATGTTCAATATGTTTGCCCAGACGTTTTCAATGTTACGTTTAGCTAAGTTTGTGTATGTGGAAAAGGGTTAATCGTAATATGGGTCAGATCAGGGACAGAGTATTACATGTATGTATATATTGTCCCTGGTTAGATAAATAATCATCGTATGTGACATAAACCTTTGACTGTACATAGGTGTTTTTCTACACTTCGAGAATCAATTATTGTATATGCCCGTTCAAACATCTACATGAAGCAAGTTTATTTAGTTTCAGAACACATCTTCCATTGTACAAATTTTAAGTCTATTTTTAGAATTCCTGGGAAATTCCAATTATTTTATATCTACGGCTTTTGTCGAGATATTTCGTTTAATTCCGTAAACAAACTATTTTATAACTACTGGATACATCGTTTTACATTCGGTTGTTATCGCCCGCATTCTTTATTCCCGTAAATAGCCGTACATTTTACTTCATATGGCGACTTTTACGGAAAGCTTTTATCTCGTCGCATTGTTGAGAACGTCAAGAAAATCGTGAGATGTGTCCTCTTTACTTCAACTTTTCGACTCAAACTTCGTCGCGGGGTACATGATACTTAAGTAGAGAAAACAATGCCCGATTTTATTTTACTTTATTGGACTTTATACATGTTTGATATTGTTCCATTTTTTCACATTGTTAACATGTTTTTAATTTCTACTTCTTATCTTTCATATACGTGTATACTATGATATGCATATACAGCATACGATATTTCAAAACATTCATGATAAGCAATGATCATTTTGTCATATTTCAATAAAGCTTTCATTGATATGTGTAAATATCTTGATGTGTTCGAAAACCGTCTGCTATAGATTTGTTGTTTATATATCTTGGTATCTATCAACCATACGACAGTTGAATTGACACGTAAAGTACTTCTATACGATAAATCGGAACGCATCCGTATGGCGCAAAGGTATTTATGTCTTTCTACTTATATCAATCGGCATCTTTATGTTTGAAAAATGGCCGTTCTTGTTACCCCAAGAAGAAACTCTGGAAAAGTCTATAGTTAAACGTGTGTTGACCTAAAGCAGTTGCTTCATTTAATGGCGGTCATTCAACAGAACCTATTCCGGGTCCTCTCTATTGATATTAAATACCCAGAAATCCTATTCAGTGCTCCTTACATTGAGTTTTGATTTTAAATAGGAAACATGTATATGGAATTGTTTAACAATTGTGTTAGATATATCTTATCTTCTATGTTCTCGTCAAAACTACGCCCTCCAAACACAATGATAATGCGAAAAGCAGAAACCCAATTGGATGATTGATTATTTGGTGTATTTCGCCGCTATCAACATTTGCTCAGTTACATCACGGCGTTTCCTGTGTTAGTTACCAGTACTACTGGTCCATTTATCCTGACACCAACCAGCCAGACGTAATACTAACCCCGCAACCCTGAGCTCCAAGGAGGGCAGCCATTACCACCATTTTAAAAGTGTTCGGTATGACCCGACCGGGGATCGAAACCGCGACCTCTTCCATCCGAGGTGGACGCTCAACCACTACACAACCGAGATAGTCGCAAAAAAGAAGCAAATATATAGATGTTCGTATTTCCGATAAAGGGAGATTAATCTTTCGATATTTATTAAAAGAATCAGGATATATTATCTCCCCTATATAGCTTTGGGTCGCTTATATATATTGTTCCCTCTGCTTGTTTATGCATATCCATTACTTTAGGACACATATATGCTCTATCACTGTGATCGAGATTTATGTACAATAATTGAGTTTCGCAACACTTGAATAATCAACCTGCGCATAGTCACCAACATGTATTAACGCTTTCTGAAACCTCTGCTATATAGTTATTACTTAAAATATAATGTGTACCTCTGAGTCTGACCAAAACTAACACTTACAACATATCTGCAGCAGAGTACAGATTTAATTAACATGAAGTATGAAAAGTTTCATTGGAATTGACCTATGCGTTTAGGTGTCATTCGATATTTATAAAAAGAATCAGGATATATTATCTCCCCTATATAGCTTTGGGTCGCTTATATTGAATTGTTTGCTATATTGTTCCCTATGCTTGTTTATGCATATCCATTACTTTAGGACACATATATGCTCTATCACTGTGATAGAGATTTATGTACAATAATTGAGTTTCGCAACAATTGGATAATCAGCCTGCGCATAGTCACCAACATGTATTAACGTTTTCTGAAACCTCTGCTATATGGTTAAAATATAAAGTGTACCTCTGAGTCTGACCAAAACTAACACTTACAACATATCTGCAGCAGAGTACAGATTTAATTAACTCTGTTGAAAACATGAAGTATGAAAAGTTTCGTTGGAATTGACGCGTTTAGGTGTCATTCGAAGTTGAACATTAAGACGGACAAACAGACGACGACCGACAGAGAGTGATGAGAATAAATTACCTTGGGTGTTCGACTAAGGTGATCTAAAAACCAGCTAGCTTGAATATATAATATGCAATGACTACATGTACGTGGATAAACTGTATAAGATTTTGTTTAACAGAGATCCTGATATAGTTTATCTACGTAGCCATTGCATATACGCACATGTACGTACATGTACATGCCATGAAGTGGTCACATTTTCCGCGCTTAGCCTGATTGGGAAAAATATCAATAACATTCACTATTGCGAAACATCAATATTAAAACAAAATTGTATGTTTACACAATTTAATAGAACTTGATAGTTCTTAAGGCACATAACGTAATCGAGCGAAATCGGGTAAATATTGACAAGTTATAAAGTGGATTCGAGACAACTCGAGAATAACCTATAAGTTACTTCGAGTTATCGACATGTTCGAGTAAGCCCTCGATGTATGGTGAAGTAATTCATGTAATCGCAGCTTCGTGATTCAGTTATTCTTAAAACGTGACCATGCATAGCAAGCCAGTGATAACATAATATCCAGAAAAGGGCATAACAGAAGTTCTAAATGTTCGTCTAGTTAATCAGAAATGTTGCAATAGTGTTTTAAGGTTTGTTTTATAAAAGTACGACATTAATCATGCCACTGAGCGCTCTATCACGTGCAAATCATAAACGGCATGCGTAGATTAGCAAGGGGTGTTAAACAATATGCAGACATATTGATATATGTGCATAGCAGGAAGTTAGTTTTCAATGAAAATGGCATAGAAACACATGTACAGAAGGCACGCAAACCAATTAACGAAATCAGTGAAATATTAAGAGATTTGCTACTGTCTTTAAGTACAAACGGAGTTACCATAAATATCTACGAGATTTTTGATAACCCTCATTTCATTGTAGCGTGTACAATAATTTCCACGTGCAAAACAGTCTTTACATGAGCTCGATCTAATTGGTAGGCGGATGTGAACCAACACGACGTTGGGTAAAATAATCCTTTGACTTTAGTGGCCAGTGTGGCTTTCCCAAGTTACTTCATAAATGTGTGGAGCTATCTTTACTTTCGGTTAAATACTTGCCGACACACGACATTGCTACTTTCGACGTCTCAACGACTTGGTTTTACAAATGTCTACGAGTACCCACACCATAGGGTTCTACGTTCTGCATTACGTCATAACATCAGCGTCAAATCACATATGATATGTGTGATGCGGTGGCATTTCGGTGTGGCATAACATTTTGTATGTCTGTGAGATGGTGTATGTATCGTACAAATGCGCATTCGGCAAAAATTGCGAGACTTCCGGTTGATCTCGTGTTTTTCACGGTCTCTACAATTTCACGCTATAAATTCTCTATTAAGTCCCCTCTACACATAACACATTTCTGGTGCCTGTCGATCCACCGGTCGGACATATCCGAATACACTTATGTGTACTATACTGTGAACAGCATAGGACAATTCCTGGCAATTGTAAAACGTGTGTCCCTTCAAAGTAGACTTTACCACAGGGAAAAACCCGAAATCTATCGGCATCAAAATTTGAATCCAAGCAAGCGTGTATAGGCATACTCTAGAAAGTAAATTCAATCTTGGTGGGATTGATGTTCAGTTTTTTAGCATCAAAATAATACATCCACGTCTCGTCTCTGGTCACAACATAGTACAAGACATCGTCACCTTCTCGACGATAGCGGTGTCGTAACTTCCGCGACGCATTCGAGCGTCTCTGCTTGTTGTCATCAGTATATCATAGACCGTTCACACATATCTACGATCTTACTACGATGATGCCGATCTGCCCCGACCTGAAAAATGTACCAAATCGGGACGAGATTGGCATCAAAAACTTTAAAAGTTGGTGAATACCTTCGCGGAATGCCTGTTTGATGCTTGTACTACGATTTATACACGACCAGAGCGTTTCTCGTACGTTTCTATTACGCTTACATCACGATTACACCGCGTCCATTGCCGCTCATGCGCCTTTTCTACTACATTGTCGCTACGATGTACAATACCTTACTACGTTGGTAAACAGACCTGAAAGACTGTAACACGATGTTTCTTCGCTCATGCCGACAATACTACGATATTGACACGATCATGGTACGATTTAATGTGATGCGTATATAAATTGAGTAGTTTCGAATAATTGTTTAATTCACTCATATACTGAAAGATGAACAGACTCGAATTGCTTCAGCTTGCAATTCCATAAAAGAACAGATGCTGGTGGAAGTCCAGGTGGAAGAAGTCATTCGTTGGAGAAGAAGGAGGAGAGCAAGAACATACTGGGTTCGACCGTGGCTTGCTGCAGATAGGAGGCTCCAGTTTGGGCATTACGATAGACTGGTCAGGGAGCTCAGAATGGAAGACACGACATCTGTTTTCAATTTTATACGGATGCAACCTAAAATGATCGACGAACTGCAGTCAAATGTGATGCCGAGTGTAATAAGATGCCATTACGACCATGCATATCTCATCACGATGATACCTCGATGTTTCTACGATTACGCCGTTTTTATAACGTTCGTACACCGCTTTTACTGCGACTGTTTTCAGCCAAGATCCTACTACGCTTATTTTGAACATGTTCAAAATAAGCGTGGCGAGGTCGTGAAACTTCCCGACCTACGCGATTTCAAAACAACCCAACAACGTTTATGAAGATCCCCTCCAGATTGGCCACGACTGCTCCAGGACTGGTCACAATTTGGGACCAATTTTAGATTGTAGTAGAAGCGGGGCCTATGTGTGAGCGGGCCTCTGTTAGAACTCAATGACCAATGCCAAAATTGTACTTGTTAAATTACAGACATCAAGCACCGTCACTCGCCTGTTGCTATTGACGACATCCTTAATTTTCATCATTGTATATGCCTGTTGTAACATTGTATATGTTTGCTTTGGTAGACAACAACATTTAATAATTGCGCGCGTTTCTTGTGACTCAGGTGACGCCACAGTGAGCAACCGGTAATAACGTTAAATGTTTTGTTATTTATTGTCAGAATCATGAATGTCGTAGAAATTTTGTTATATGACGCTGTTAATTAATGATCAATCGTTTCTTCGTAAAAATATCTTTTTTAAAAACTGTTCAATTTCACTAATGTATTTTACTTATTAGCGGCAAATGACGCCAGTCCCGCTTAAATGGACATTCGCCCTGTGAAGAATGTGATCACATCCTTCATAGATCTGTGACGAATGTGATTTGTGATAACATGAGGACCTATGTCTCAAACGTCATTATGCGCTTTAAAATGGTGGACAGGAACTATCGCAATATTTGCATTTTATCAATTAAATTTGGTCAGGCGCAGGAACAAAACTACTCTTAAGTGTTTCCAGCTAAGGGTCCTTTAGTCGCTGTCTTCAGCTTTTTGAAATCTGAAACCATATTGTTATATTCGGGGAAAATTTCATCTAATATAAAGCCGCAATAGCTCAGTCAGGGCTTTTAATAAAGGGGTTTGAGTGAAAGTTGTTGTGACTAGCGTATTAGGATTATAGGTAGAGAAGACAGACGTTCTGTCAAGAGGGATCCCGTGATGTAACTGAAATATCTTTTAAAATGGCTTTCAGCTCGAATCAATCAAATTAATATGTATTCGAAATTTTAAAACGTAAATGAGAATTTTTTCGTTTAGTTAAGATGACTTGATGTCAATCGAAATTGTGAACGATAATGTCTTTCAATTTGTTTATTCAAAGTCCATAGTATACATACATATAGTAATATACATAAAGAGGAGTAGTAATATTACATTGTCTGTTCAAATTAACTGTTTTCCGAACGATTTTGACACATTATTTATTATCTGTGCTTAGCGACTCAATGCTAAACGCTTAATAAAACGAAAGGGTAAGTTACGGCCATATAAGATGAGAAGATTGGCCGAGTTTTCGGTCTTAAACTTAGTTATTTCCTATCACTCTGTCACCCACTGTTTAGGTATTTTGCAAATAAAGCTAACTAGCATCAGATGTCATGTCATGCAAACTGATCTTAGTCTGCAACATCACATTACAAAATAAAACATTATCGCACAGTTGATCTTATTTCTATAAGAATAAGTAATGTTCAATAATTGAAGGAACAATAACAGTTTAACAGTCAGCATTTCATTATGAATAACTTTCACATTACAATATAATAAATATTGTTGCTTATTTCAAAATTAGACAGGTTAATTGTGTATTCCTAGTCTTTTTCATGTTTGCTTAATATGTACTAAAATAGATATGATATAAATGTCTTAATTTGGAGATTGTTAGGACCAGTGAATAAAGCATTACGGGTGCATAACGTGTGAATAAGTCGGGGGCAGTTCAGACACAGATTATAAAATTAACTTTCCTGTGCACCCGGCTCACTGAAATCAACATCTTAAATATTTACATATACATAATGATGTACAAATTCATGGCAGAATGGCTGGTCTATTTTTCATAGGAAACATGTAATAGTTATTTTATTTCTCATCTTTCAGAAACTAAATTGAAAGGCAATTGCATGCTTCATGGACAAATAATGCAACCCCATGTAAAACCTTTTCGCTCATATAGACGCTTTCTAACTTCCTGCAGCAGACGGCTTTTCGAAAACATCGCGACAAAAAAAGAAATTGCTCAAACGAGCAAATTCTCCTTTTGTCACCATGTTTTCAAATCTATTCAATTATTGTACTTTCATTTAAAGGGAGTTTCCAATTATTTTTGGGTATGATTTCAAAGTCATCTGCTGCAGATTTGTTGTATGTGGGAAAGGGTTAAAGCCAACTTGTACCTTTTTCCACGGATGGGTTCATATGGTTTGAGGAGAAATTGTTCATAATGAGCTGTTTCTACTTTTGTCACAATATTTTCAACTGTATTACATAATTGTATTTTCATTAATGAACCTTTTCCCCAGCGTCTGCTGCAGATTTAATGCATGTTTTAAAAGGTAAAAGCAAATTTTACATTCCTAGTCTTTGATCTGTTTATAACAGAATGGTCAACACGGGATACACTTTGTATTAATGTACATGATCTTTTGGATACACTTTGTATTAATGTACATGATCTTTTGGATACACTTTGTATTAATGTACATGATCTTTTATAAGCAAAAACTTGTGATCAATAACTGTCTCGTCAACATAAATTCTAAAGACAGATTACGGTAAATACGTTCTCAGGAGGTACCCAGAGAAATGAGACCCATAGTGGGAGTCGTCGTAGTGGACAGTCGTGGCAGCCATACTCTTAACGGCAACACGAGCTCCTGTTTTCAGTCGTGACATAAGTGTAGCAGTGACACATGTCAAGTCTTGGTACGTAACGATTGTCATGAGTTTCTGTATCACATCATCAACGGTAAAAGCTAAACGGACATAGCTCCTAAAGCCATTACACAGTTGTGTGGTGAAGATGTAATCCCCGTCAACAGGCGCTGTAAATATTCCACTTTTCTAATTGTAACCCTCACCTCTGTTCTCTACGATTGTTGGAAACACAAATTTCTGATCAGTTGACACTGTCACGTCGTCGAGGTCCTTTGCCGTGAAAAACACGTCGGGAGTTTTGAATAAACCTGTTGAGTAAAGTTAAAAGAAAACATTTTGAGAAACACAACAGACATGAAAAATGCGTGACGAGACAAACGGAGTGAAATATAAATGTTCATCCTAACACGATGGAAAGAAGAAAATAGAGAGATATAACTTTACTCTTTCGACTTTGTAAATGAATAGGGAAAAGTAGGAAAATTATTACAAATGAAAGGATATTATTTAAAAAGAGTTGAAAGCATTAATCAATAAGAGCAACTTCTCCTTTTGCCACAACCTTTTTCAAAAGTCATCTGCTGCAGAGACCCCAGAAAAGCTTCTACAGTTATGTGGGAAAAGGACAACGGGAGGGACATGTTTGTCGAATTACCAGAAAACCAACAGTGTGGACTCTGCGTAAAGTATCGACCCTGATCGGCCTAAGCAAACCGCGCAAGCAAACACGGACAGACACTTTTCGCCTCCTGCGGATCTTCTGTTTCGGGAATCATTACTCTATACCTCTATCCCACTAAGACGGAATGTGTCGGCCCGGATAAGCCTGCGCGGACGTCGCAGGATGATTCTGGTCGATATATTACGCAGAGTCCATAGAAAGAGAAGATCAAGCTGATGTACACAAATTGCCTCGTGGAACACGTCTGGTGTTTTGAATAAACCTGTTGAGTGAAATGAAAATAAAACATTAAGATAGATAATATGAGATATAAATGTTTATCGCAACACGAGGGAAAGAAGCAAACAGAGAGAGAGATTAAAGTGTATACATGTGGGAATGGGTTAATCATTATTTTAGACATTGATTTGCTTTTGAAATTGTCCTTATGCATTATTATTCATAAAGGCCTGATCCTTTCCTACATATGACAATAACAAAACATTGTGACAAAAGTAAAAACCGCTCATGATGAGCAATTCTTCTTTTGCTATAATGTTTCAATTCTATCCTATGATTATACTTACATTTATAGAAGTGATTCCATATGTTTGCATATACATGTTTCAATTTTAGAAAGTTTAAAAATGCCAAAAAACTGAAAACATTTAATACAAAGAATTATTTAACTAACTTCGAACCTATAGATATGTACGTGTAGTACTAGATCAAACATTGTTTTCCTTTGCAGCCAAATTAACATTTGCTTCACGGTTTAATATATATCGCGAGTCAGAAGCCAACAAAAATGCCAATAAAGGCAACTATTTAAAGGACATGAGCCCAGTCTGAGGTGTTTGGGTGCATCTGTGTACATTGAAGACTCAGACGAGCCTGTACAGCCACACAATCTCATCAGCGCCTTTAGAGTCCGGCTACATATACATTAGTCATGTGTGGTTCTTTGTAAACACAACTAGAAGTGTAGCCCCATCAGTTTTACACCAATTCAACTTTATTTGATCCAATTACGGAAAGGTATTTAATAAACTCCCAAATCATTAGACTACAAGGTGTCAACAGGCGACAGAACCTCCGTCATTATGTCGGAAGAAGAAATAATTTATAAGTCCGACAGAAAATATCTGATCTTTACGTCTGATGGTCAGGATGGATTTAATATTGATAAGATACGATACATAACCAATTGAATAGATCTGATTCAATTTAAAAAGCTTCTATCCAAACTTTTGAGATGTTTAGCATTGATTGATCCGTTGAAAAATAGTGTTAAGAGTTTCAACTGTAAACTAGATGTGCGTCTAAAACAAACATTTATCCGATATTTCTTACTCAGTGCATCATATGTGTCTTCTGCTCCAAATATGTGAAGTGATATTATTTCTGCGTATGGCACGCTGTTTGCACAATAACTCAATTTCGTTACCAAGACTGGCAACTTTGAACTGTATAGTGTATTGTTGGAATAATTAAAGAATGTTTTTTCTATGCCATGAAGCCTATTTTTTTCATTACTCGCATGCATATATTAATGTCTTTAATGGAGACTTACATAACAAAAATACATACACTTTACACTATTTAAAAAAAAACACAATATCTGAAGCCTAGTCCAGGTTTCTGTACTAGGCATGCGATTTTATATTCGGACTGTTCGCATCCTGTTACAATGCAAATATGTAACGCCGATATATTGAGACTAATCTGAACCCTTAATAGTGTTCAGTAAAGGAGAGAGAATTGGCTATCAATAGTTATCGGCTCTTACGAGCCCTTGCTGAAAAAATGTCCGAAACGACATGCTCTCGAACTCGGAACGTCTTGTCCCTGAGGTGTACACTAACATCTTGCTACTTAAGCAGTATATTTGGTTGTCCTAATATTAACAAATCCGGGCGAAACTAAAACCTTGGACATGATCTTTTGTCATGATTTTTGAAGCATTAGTGTTTATACATCCAAGCATTTAACTCATAGCCACTAAAACGTACATGAAGTGTAAATCTCTAATACATACACCGTATATCGCCCTCGAAGCAAATTTAGCAGAATTCTTGTAATAGAATATTGAGTTCTAGCCTCGAGGCATTTTTGAAGTTTAAATCCTGTCTATATATACACACCTCGTGCGCATCTGTCACACTATCATAGCAGACAATAATGAATCCACGTGTTAACCCTTTTCCGTTTGCAGGCGCATTTAGACGCATATAGAGCAGATGACTTTTGAAAAACATTGTGACAAAAGGAGAAATTGATCATCTTGAGTAAAAACTCTTTTCATTCTTCGGCGATAGCTGAATAACCTGGGGTTTGACCTAGATGTTAAACAAATGATCTAGATTGTAGACCAATCAAATGTTGTATTTAATGAATAATGTCGAAGAAATAAGTTGGCGATCCTTCGAGAGGCACTATTAAGGTGAAGTTTTAAAATGAAATGTTCTGCATACTAACCTTTAATTGTTTTCCTTAAAATAAATTTCAGTAAAGAAAATCAGTGAAAACGTATGAAATATAATATTTAAGAACAAAATATTAACTATTTTTGAAACATGATAAATTTTCAGTTATTTATCGTCAATCGAAATGTATACACCTCTTGGGAGCCTCGCGTAATCTCCAGCCATGTGACGCGCAAGCTACACTCGATTACCGATTCTATATCTTTTAAAGAACAATGTTCCAACTGGTTCACGATTATAAGGCATTACCAATTTAAGGAGATGTTGAAATTCTTAGATATACAACATAATTGCACACATTTTATCATTCATGGAAAATAACTGATTGTTTTGATTACTAACAAAACCTTTCTGATATTCAAGTCAAATAATATGCGCATGTTCCATTTCTTAGTGTTTTTTCATAATGATCGCCGTTTATCTTTTTTAAAGATTTTTCTTGTTGGAGACTGTCCAAGTGTTAAGGTGGACGTTTTCAAAGTCAGCTGCCGCTGATGTGTGGTATATAGGAACGAGTTAGATTAAAGACACAAATATGTAAAACATGTGGATGTATGCCACCCGAAAAGTGGACTTCGGTTGCGTCATGCTTGCCATTGCACATGTTCGGAAGGGATCCCTTGATGATTCTATGTGTGAAGAGTTGTTTCTCAATCGTATATTAGCGGCGCTCTGCAAAAACCAGTCTTAGCGCAATTATTACACATGCAGAACAGTATATGCATGCACATCTGTGTTTAGGATCGAAAGAAATACTGCTTTACTAACGTTTCTTCAAACCATCTGTGACTGATTTGCGAAAAGTGCAGAGTCAGATCAGATTGCGGGTACACTGGTCTCATATGCATTACGATGCTGATCATATCTACTAAGCATGACTGAAGTTGCATATGGGAATCCATGCAGAGTTGAATATACCTTATCGACATGCATAACGTGAAAAAACGCTTTATAAGGGAAGCAACTGTTCCATTTTAAGTTTAATACTATAGCTGGGTTTATCTCCCTGGATTTTTCTACGAGGTAGACCTCGCGATCGATTGTGTTTGATTTGAGTTTGTATTGATTGATCTTTAGCGCTGCTTTAACCTTTCTACATACAAGAAATACATGTATGCAGCAGACGACTTTGAACATATTTTGTCAAAAAATGGTAAATCTCTATAATTGTATGGATAACCGGTGATTAAAAGTGGAAAACATTGCAGCAAAATGAGAAATTGCTCGTCATGAGCAATTTCTTCTTTTGACACAATGTTTTCAAAAGTCGTCTGCTTCAGAGGCGTCAGAAAGCGTCTATATGTGGGAAAGGGTTAAATAAATGTCAGCCTCAGCAGAAAAACGGACCTTCACAAATGGTTATAACCGTCAGCACTGTTCGTAATTACCCCTTTCCCACATACAAACAATTTACAACATCGAAGCAAACATAGGAAAAATCTCTTTATGAATAGAGTTGGAAACATTGTTGCAAAAGCGACATTTATCAAAATGAGCAATTTCTCTTTTCGTGACGTTTATTCAGAAATCGTCTGCTGGATATGACTGTCTACATGTCGTAAAATAACTAGTTATATTGTCTATTTTCATAATATTATGTTTAAGTACAATTGAAAAAATGGTTTCAAAAGGGGAATTTGCTTATTCCGAGTTATTTCTCCCTTTAGCACAATGATTTCTGAAATCGTCTGCTATAAAGGCGTCAGAAACAAACTGTTTGCGGGAAAGTGTTAAATCAAGCAATCGTGTATTGCTCAAACTATATACATATATAGGCTGATAGTAACCAGACTTAAAAGCAAAAAGGTAAAACGAGGAATTTCCTACGTTCTATCTCATTTCAGTAATTTCTCGGTGATTTCTGTCAGTATGTACATTGGAATACCGGAGTGACTAACGTTAATATGTTCAATCTTCCATATACAAGTGCAATTGGAAGGATATAATTAATACCATTACTTCAACTGTGACAAATGGAGAAATGGATCATGATGACCAACTATCAATACTTACGTATTTTTTCCCCAATGTTTTCAATGTCATGTGCTGTAACTTTGCTTGAAAATGGGACAGGGGCATTTTTTATTTTTATGTTTTTATATGACTCATTCAGGGCAGGAACCTGAGACACATGGGTCTTTGGTCTAGTGGCGAGAGGTCCTGGGTTCACATCATGTTCAGATCATCGTAATTTATTCTGAGTAAAAATGTTATTCCAAGTTGTTTCTCTTCATCTAGATTTATAAATGACACATGTGAGGGAACAATTGTGTGAGCTAATGTAATAACATGATCTAAATGCGTCAACTTTCTCTCTGAACGTCATCTCCTGTTTAGGCGCTGTTTGGTTTTTGACCAAACTTGCAAAGAATGACTCTTCTGTAGTTCCCTTTCAGGATTGTTCAAATGGGTCCCGGGTACCTCTGCCGGGTAGACACACGAGGGGTTATGAGTTCAAACCCAAGCTCGCTCAACATCTTTTTTCCGACGTTTGACAAAAGTCATTGCGAAAAGTGTCAATTATCTTCCACCAATGGCCTAACAGTATGTGGAAAAGCAGCCAGATGCCTGGAAAAGATTACTGTGTCGAGTACTGGGGTATTGGTGAGAGAAAGCCAGGACAATCAGGTAAACTGGCCGTTGTGATATGACTGAAAAATTGTTGAAAACGGCGATAAACCATAATCAATCGATCAATCAAAACGGTTCCGATCCATTGGATAACAAGGTCGCAGGAGTTGAAAATAGATTTTATATTTTACAACTTTAAAAATCTGTTTGTCCCAAAGTACTGACATGACCGCCTTGTGGTGTTGCTCGTTTTCCTTAAATGATTATACTAACAACTTTAAAAATCTAATTTTCCAAAAGTATTAGCATAGTTTAAAAAAATGTTGGTACAAAATGTTCCTGTGGTGACCCTCTTCTTAGTTTGTTAACAGTCAATCCCTTGACAAATAGGGCTATAGGCTCCATTTATTTATCAGTAAATTTACTTATTTTTCGTAACACTTTAAGACGGTCTGGCCTAATTTGAAAATGATACGGCACAAATGTTCCCTGTTCTACCAAGTTCTACCAAGATTCTTCAAATTATTTAAAAAAGAAATTGCTTATCCTTGGCAATTTCTCTTTTTGTCATAATGGTTTCAACTCTTTTCAAAACGAATACTTTCATTGAAAGAGATTTCCATATTCTAACCTATATCTTTTCGGTTGTCTATTTTAGAATTGTTGTATGTGGGAAAGGGTTGAGAAGCATTACCTATACAGTAGTTAACCCTATCTTACCTGCAATTTGACGCCTGTGCAGCAGAGAACATTTAAACAAAAATGTGGCAAAAGGAGAATTTGCTTATCATGAGAAACCACTCCTTTCTACAATGTTCTTTTTAAGTAGAAGTCCAGCTTTTTTTAATGGTAGCAGTACTTACTCCCATTTCATGCAGTTTATGGAACAGTCCATTGTGCCAAACTTTATCGAATGCTTTTTTAATGTCTAAGAAGCAAGAATAAAGATGTCATTGTACAGCTCATAACCTTTTGAAATCCAAACTGTAAAAGGTTTAAGGTGACATTGATATCTGATTTGACAACATCTAAAAGTAAAGCTTTTTATAGTTTTAAAATAGCAGACGACAGAGTAATAGCTCTATAATTATTTGAGTCATCCTTCCTCTTTTTTCTCCTTTCACCACAATGTTTTCAAAGACAGAAAATCCACAGGAGGCGAAAAGTGTCTGTCCGGGTTAGCCTGCGCGGTATGCTTAGGCAGATCCGGGTCGATATTTTACGCAGAGTCCACAATGTTGGTTTTCTCGAGGGACGGCTCATATGTTGAAATTAAATGTATCGGCACGGAAAGTATGGATTTCTGATTTCTCAAAAACAATTGCACGAGTATAGATTATTTGTAGCGGTTTTATGAAATGTGCCAAGTATCACGAAAACCGACCTAGGCGATTTTGAGAGAAGCAAAGCTCCAGTTCAGTCTTCACCTTTGAGGAGTCTGATCAGGATCTGAAGTGTTAGCTATCTCACCTCACAAGCATCCTTGCAGCATTTATTGAGCGTTTACGACCTAGATATGACATTAAATGTATGTGATTTGATCGTAACATTCTTTTATTCAAAAACGGTGGGTTGGTTTAATTGTGGTATGACTGAAGTGTGTAGATAATTTGTTTGCTACAATGTACATGCATATAATAATTATAATGTTTTTCTATCGGATGCAAAAGTAAACTGTTTATTAGAAGGTTTTATAAAGTTTCTACGACTGTTTATCGATTAGTCTGTTTTATTCATATTAAACTGCAAGAATGCGCAGACTGATCTGGATGTAAAGTGATCGCAATTGCCCTGAGGTAGGTTCTCGTAGAACGCCGCTCATATATTATATGTATATGCATACGTGTTTACATGTAACAATGTTTTATTCGAAAATATACGAGGGATGGTTTTCATGGAACAAGGGTTAAATATATATAAACATATTTGCTACTATATATGTTTGATAATTATGAAGATATGCTATCTGATTCAAATGCACACTTTCAAACATCAATGGCCTTTTCTCGACCATTGTATATTTATATAAGACTTCACAAATACTCAGGGTAATCTGGTTCTACACTGGTAGCCATGCACGGAGGTTCGATATAGAAGAACACCGAGCACACGTATTTATGCCTGCACGAGTGCGTTTTTGTTTATGTTTGTTTGTTATACACTAACTAAATGGATTTAGATTGTGTAACCGGTAAACTCAAATAGTGCATAAATGGTCTTGTATATAGTCTGACCTTTCCCAGCTCCTTTTCACTGTGTATATAATTTTAATTAAGAAAGTGTTCAATTCTAATCAAAATTACTAAATGATTTATTCAAATGTTATTGTGAAGACTCAGGTAGGTCAGTACAACTTTAATCGATTAAGTGTTCATTTGTAATCAAAGTAACTAAATGATTTATTCAAATGTTATTGTGAAGACTTTCAGTTAAGTCAGTAAAACGTGATTTGAGTTCAGTAGACCACAGAACAAACTTGTATATTATCACTTCTTTCAAAACTGACGAAAAGCCTCCCTGTATTACTCTGAAAGCATACTGCTTGTGGTTTTCTATCTAATGTTGTAAGTGTTGTGGTGGTAGATCTATCGACATCAAGTGCTACAATCTTTTTTGATTTACAATCCGCTATGAACAAATGTCTGTCATCATCAAAACAAACACCAACGCTACATTGTCTGTTTGGATACGTGTATTGAGCGATAAATTGTCCTGACAGGTCTATAACAACTATACCCTTAGCTTGATCGGCCACAACTATTTGTTGTTTCTCTGGCGATAGACACATTTGACCTGGAGTTCCAAATAATGCAGATCCGGTCTGGTCTGTGGATATCGTTTGTAAACACTTGCCTTCTAAGTCATACACATTTACGTTTTCATGCCAGTAACTGCCAATATACAATCGACCGTCAACGTGTGTTATCCCCGTACACATACTGGTTACTTTGAAAGAGTTCTTAATAGCCAACCTACGACCAACTGATACAAAAGCAACTGTACTATTTTCTGGAGTAGTGACCACAACCTCATTTTCATTCACAGCACATACACCCCAAGGTCTGCCAGACATTAATAGTTGACCAGACAGTTTGTATGTAGTATCATACTTTAGAGATTTAACCTTCTTATTGTTATAGTCTGTCAGGATGAAAGTACCGCTAGGAAGCTGACAAAACTCCTTACATTCACACGTGTGTTTATCTTCAGGATATCTTATATTCACATTTTCTACATGACTTAAGCCTGTCGGTGTTCTATTCCATACTACGACACGTCCAAATATTGTCTCTGGAATCAAGATATCGCTGATTGCATTTCCTGTCTGAAAGTTAATTTTAGGCAAATAGTTGTTTTTATCGTTGGATGCTTTCCATCTCTGTTCTGCTTCCTTAAATATTCGCTGAACACCTTTAACGTTAACAAACGTCTGCGATACATTGTTTGTGTCCGATTCTACCAGAAATTTTGTGCTCAATTTTTCTAACACCATAATCGTGTCATCACATGTGTTAATATCAACATTCAGATTCTCACAAAATTCTTCGTATTTATCAGAAATATTTTTACAAATGACATTCTCACGTTTGTCTAGGTGTTCATCAATCTTTTTTCTCCTTTCCTTCACACTTTCCAAAGCTAAATCTTTCTCACTTGATAAACGAGATTTTTGTTCATATCGGTCATCCCTTAAGGTCTTGACTTTACAAAGATGCTCTGACAAATCTTGTTCGACGTTTTGAACAGTTTTATCCGTAATTCGACTAGTCGCAATGTCCGGAATGTAGCACAAGTCTTTGCAGGCTCTGAATAATAAAGTAAAGATACTGATTTTAGTAATAACAAGATTTGACATAGGCCAGCATGCCCGAATATTCGAGGATATTTAAAATAAAAACAAATGAGCGGGGCTCCAGGTATCCCACGTTAATGTAACTCATGGAAAAACAGTTGCCTGAGTATTCACGTTAAAGGATCGACATGGAATCTGCTTTACATAATTCGTAATAAAAATGACACAATGTAAGAGTTGCGCCTGTTTAAAGGAAACTATCTCAACAAGTGTTAGTTAAAGTACAATTACACTACATTTTCTTTATATGTCAATTCAGAAGTAAAACATCTTTTTTTTTAAAGTTGAAAAAATGCCATAACTTCATCACCATTAAACACAATGTGGACACATTCTGCAACATTAAACACAACATTTATTAACTCGAGCATGTTCAGTACGCAACGGTGGTGTAGTGGAAGATCGTCCGTCTCCAATGCGGGGTATCGCAGATTCGATCCACTGTCGCTTCATCCCAAAGACTTTCAAATGGTTCTAACGACCGACTCGCTGGTGTCAGAATAAATAAAAAAATATACTGGTAAATTACCCAGAAAATGCCGTGAAATATCTTAAAATTGTTGAAAGTGGCCTGAATAAGTCATTAAATATCTAGTTAAATACGTGTCATGAAAAAGAGGCATTACTCTGTAATTGTTTCTTTCAGAAAAGAATATAAGTCAACTACATTTATATACTTAACCCATACATGACATTTTTGATGATCGAGGGGCTGTGTGATATCTTAAAAAGGCATTTGAATTTTCAAGAAATAGTATAACTTTGTAAATACTTATATTTTCGAAAGGAAACCAAAATAGCGGTCAGTTAAGGTCACGATTAATCAACAAGATAGTGGTCTAATAAATAGTTATGATAAACCAACAAGTTAGTGGTCAGCTTCATGTTAATGATAAGCCAAAAAGATAGTGGTCTGCTATATATTCATGATTTACCCATAAAAAAGAGGTCAGCAATAAATTCATGATATACCAAGAAAATATTGGTCACCTTAAACCTTTGATAAACACACACAAATAGTGATCAGCTACATGTTCATGATTTACCAACAAGATGGTGGTCAGCTTAAGTTCATGATTTACCAACAAGATGGTGGTCAGCTTTAAGTTCATGATTTACCAACAAGATGGTGGTCAGCTATATGTTCATGATTTACCAACAAGATGGTGGTCAGCTATATGTTCATGATTTACCAACAAGATGGTGGTCAGCTATATGTTTATGAGTTACCAACAAGATGGTGGTCAGCTATATGTTCATGACTTACCAACAAGATGGTGGTCAGCTATATATTCATGATTTACCAACAAAATGGTGGTCAGCTTTATGTTTATGATTTACCAACTAGATGGTGGTCAGCTATATGTTCATGATTTACCAACAAGATGGTTGTTAGCTATATGTTCATGATTTACCAACAAGATGGTGGTCAGCTATATGTTCATGATTTACCAACAAGACGGTGGTCAGCTTTATATTAATGATTTACCAACAAGATGGTGGTCAGCTATATGTTCATGATTTACCAACAAGATGGTTGTCAACTATATGTTAATGATATACATGTACTAACAAGATGGTGGTCAGCTATATGTTCATGATTTACCAACAAGATGGTGGTCAGCTATATGTTCATGATTTACCAACAAGATGGTGGTCAGCTATATGTTCATGATTTACTAACAATATGGTTGTCAGCTATATGTTCATGATTTACCAACAAGATGGTGATCAGCTATATATTCATGATACACCAACAAGATAGTGGTCAGCTATAATTTCATGATTTACCCACTAAAAAGTGGTCAGTAATAAATTCATGATAAACCAAGAAAATATTGATCAGCTTTATTTTCTTGATAAACATTCAAACAGTGGTCAGCTATATGTTCATGATATATCAACACTATAGTGGTAAGATATATGTTCATGATACATGAACATAGTAGTGGTCTGTTAAATTTTAATGATGATCCCATATTTTACAATGTATGAAATACCAAGACCCTTCCTTACGCATTTCATTGGTTATGACATATTTATATTAATGACGTGACGAAGCGCTACAATTATAAGGAAGACAAGGGCGTTTTTGTGCATTAAGAGTTATTCTTATGAAAAGATAATTTGAGGTAATTCCATGGGAAAACCAACATTATTGACACTGCGTAATGTTCCATCGAGAGCAGCCTGCGCTGATCTGGACCGACACATTCCGTCACAGGGGGCTAGAGGTATTGATTATTTTTTCCTGAAACAGAAAGGCCACAGGAGACTGATCCGGGTCGATACTTAACGAGGAGTCCACAATGTTGGTCTTCTTGTGGGACGGCTCATGTGTCAGCTGTGATAATTCAGACTTGGGCTATCAATTCTGAGGTCGTGAGTTGGAATTTAGATCAGCATTTTCCAACGATTGGTATTTTTCCTTTGATATTTTACTCCGATTTCCAACCGTAATTGATTCATATCAGGGAGTTTCCTTAGTACATTATAAGTACTGTTTGTAAGCGTATCCTTAGTACATTAGAAGTTCTGTTTATAAGAGTATCCTTAGTACATTAGAAGTTCTGTTTATAAGCGTATCCTTAGTACATTAGAAGTTCTGTTTATAAGCGTATCCTTAGTACATTAGAAGTTCTGTTTATAAGAGTATCCTTAGTACATTAGAAGTTCTGTTTATAAGCGTATCCTTAGTACATTAGAAGTTCTGTTTATAAGCGTATCCTTAGTACATTAGAAGTACTGTTTGTAAGCGTATCCTTATTACATTAGAAGTTCTGTTTATAAGCGTATCCTTAGTACATTAGAAGTTATGTTTATAAGCGTATCCTTAGTACATTCGAAGTTCTGTTTATAAGCGTATCCTTAGTACATTAAAAGTACTGTTTATAAGCGTATCTTTAGTACATTCGAAGTTCTGTTTATAAGCGTATCTTTAGTACATTAGAAGTACTGTTTGTAAGCGTATCCTTAGTACAATAGAACTACTGTTTATAAGCGTATCTTTAGTACATTAGAAGTTCTGTTTGTAAGCGTATCCTTAGTACATTCGAAGTTCTGTTTATAAGCGTATCTTTAGTACATTAGAAGTTTTGTTTGTAAGTGTATCCTTAGTACATTAGAAGTACTGTTTATAAGCGTATCTTTAGTACATTAGAAGTTCTGTTTATAAGCGTATCTTTAGTACATTCGAAGTTCTGTTTATAAGCGTATCTTTAGTACATTAGAAGTTCTGTTTGTAAGCGTATCCTTAGTACATTAGAAGTACTGTTTATAAGCGTATCCTTAGTACATTTGAAGTTCTGTTTATAAGCGTATCTTTAGTACATTAGAAGTTCTGTTTGTAAGCGTATCCTTAGTACATTAGAAGTACTGTTTGTAAGCGTATCCTTAGTACATTAGAAGTACTGTTTATAAGCATATCTTTAGTACATAAGAAGTTCTGTTTGTAAGCGTATCCTTAGTACATTCGAAGTTCTGTTTATAAGCGTATCTTTAGTACATTCGAAGTTCTGTTTATAAGCGTATCTTTAGTACATTAGAAGTTCTGTTTGTAAGCGTATCCTTAGAACATTAGAAGTTCTGTTTATAAGCGTATCCTTAGTACATTAGAAGTTCTGTTTATAAGCGTATCTTTAGTACATTCGAAGTTCTGTTAATAAGCGTATCTTTAGTACATTAGAAGTTCTGTTTGTAAGTGTATCCTTAGTACATTAGAAGTACTGTTTGTAAGCGTATCCTTAGTACATTAGAAGTACTGTTTATAAGCGTATCTTTAGTACATTAGAAGTTCTGTTTGTAAGCGTATCCTTAGTACATTCGAAATTCTGTTCATAAGCGTATCTTTAGTACATTAGAAGTTCTGTTTGTAATCGTATCTTTAGTACATTATAAGTTCTGTTTGTAAGCGTATCCTTAGAACATTAGAAGTTCTGTTTATAAGCGTATCTTTAGTACATTCGAAGTTCTGTTTATAAGCGTATCTTTAGTACATTAGAAGTTCTGTTTGTAAGCGTATCCTTAGGACATTAGAATTTCTGTTTATAAGCGTATCTTTAGTACATTCGAAGTTCTGTTTATAAGCGTATCTTTAGTACATTCGAAGTTCTGTTTATAAGCGTATCTTTAGTACATTATAAGTACTGTTTATAAGCGTATCCTTAGTACATTAGAAGTACTGTTTATAAGAGTTTCCTTAGTACATTAGAAGTACTGTTTATAAACGTATCCTTAGTACATTAGAAGTACTGTTTATAAGAGTATCCTTAGTACATTATAAGTACTGTTTGTAAGCGTATCCTTAGTACATTCGAAGTTCTGTTTGTAAGCGTATCCTTAGTACATTCGAAGTTCTGTTTATAAGCGTATCCTTACACCTAATCATCAGTCGTAATGCTATCCCTGCTACTATCAGAGCCAAGGAGGGAAGTATTTGGTGAAACCGGACCATGGATCGAAAAAAGGTTTCCCGCTCTCGAGGCTGCTGATCAAACCACTAGACCACCGTAGCTGTTTTTCAACGATTGACAAACATAATTATGACAGCGTCATTCCTCTTACACCAATTGGATCAAATTATTAATTGGAGTTTAACGCCATTTTCAACAATTTTCCAGTTATATCCCGATGGCCAGTTCACCTGTCTCACACCAGTACTCCACACAACATACTTTCCAAGCAACTGGCTGAAGACGGTGGAAGACGAATGACGCTGATCAGAGTGAGTTTTCAAATCGATCAAATGTCTATGCATTGCACAGGAAGAATAACGTTTGAGGTACTAGTGCGAGAAAGTCAGCATAAATCTGTAGATTGGCTGTTGTGATAGACGTGTAAATTTGAAAAGAGTGTTTACACTATATGTGTAAACTCATCTGACCATGACTGCACGTTAAATCTATAACTGTTAACAATCTTATGATAAACACCGAAAGAAAGTTACACATTCGTGTCTCAAAGAATGTTGTGGATACACACTCAGCAATCAATCAATAATTTCTATGTTGTACAATACAGAGGTCAACTGATTTAACAAATATATATACCAACCTGTGATCCAGAGCCATGCAGACACTACATCCTACCAAATCATGGTCCTCACAAAACATGTCTATAAGTTTTCCATGATGTTTGGTACATGTCTCAGTTGGAAGGTCAGGTTTTCCTGTTTGACTACTTGCTGTCGTGGCGTGTCCAAACTCTTCCTTGTCGATAAACTGATGATCTTTCGCACCAGCCACGCGATTGTGAAACTTCAAACATGTCTTACAAAAGTACTGATTACAAGTTACACACAAAACAACGGCTTCCTTGTTGATATCATCCTCGGCACAAGAAGTACAAGGAAATTCGTGCACGGTGTCCGATGTTAAAGACGTCGCCATTTTATATCTGGTTGTATACACCCCCGTGTCGGTTTACCCTTCCCAAAATGCACACGCATCTTGACGCATCCGAATCGGACGGCTTTACGAAACGTTGTGGGGAAAAAAAGGAAAACATAATTTTGATAAGCAATTTCTCTGTTTGCCACACTGTTTTCAAACTCTATTCAGTTATTATACTTTTGTTGATAGAAATGTTCAATATGTTTGCCCAGACGTTTTCAATGTTACGTTTAGCTAAGTTTGTGTATGTGGAAAAGGGTTAATCGTAATATGGGTCAGATCAGGGACAGAGTATTACATGTATGTATATATTGTCCCTGGTTAGATAAATAATCATCGTATGTGACATAAACCTTTGACTGTACATAGGTGTTTTTCTACACTTCGAGAATCAATTATTGTATATGCCCGTTCAAACATCTACATGAAGCAAGTTTATTTAGTTTCAGAACACATCTTCCATTGTACAAATTTTAAGTCTATTTTTAGAATTCCTGGGAAATTCCAATTATTTTATATCTACGGCTTTTGTCGAGATATTTCGTTTAATTCCGTAAACAAACTATTTTATAACTACTGGATACATCGTTTTACATTCGGTTGTTATCGCCCGCATTCTTTATTCCCGTAAATAGCCGTACATTTTACTTCATATGGCGACTTCATATGGCGACATTTGTTGTGTATACATCTTGGTATCTATTAACCATACGACAGTTGAATTGACACGTAAAGTACTTCTATACGATAAATCGGAACGCATCCGTATGGCGCAAAGGTATTTACGTCTTTCTACTTATATCAATCGGCATCTTTATGTTTGAAAAATGGCCGTTCTTGTTACCCAAAGAAGAAACTCTGGAAAAGTATATAGTTAAACGTGTGTTAGTGACCTAAAGCAGTTGCTTCATTTAATGGCGGTCTTTCAACAGAACCTATTCCGGGTCCTCTCTATTGATATTAAATACCCAGAAATCCTATTCAGTGCTCCTTACATTGAGTTTTGATTTTAAATAGGAAACATGTATATGGAATTGTTTAACAATTGTGTTAGATATATCTTATCTTCTATGTTCTCGTCAAAACTACGCCCTCCAAACACAATGATAATGCGAAAAGCAGAAACACAATTGGATGATTGATTATTTGGTGTATTTCGCCGCTATCAACATTTGCTCAGTTATATCACGGCGTTTCCTGTGTTAGTTACCAGTACTACTGGTCCATTTATCCTGACACCAACCAGTCAGACGTAATGCAAACCCCGCAACCCTGAGCGCCAAGGAGGGCTGCCGTTACTACCATTTTAAAAGTCTTCGGTATGACCCGACCGGGGATCGAAGCCGCGACCTCATCAACCCGAGGTGGACGCTCTACCACTACACAAGCGAGATAGTCGCAAAAAAAGAAGCAAATATATAGATGTTCGTATTTCCGATAAAGGGAGATTAATCTTTCGATATTTATAAAAAAAGAATCAGGATATATTATCTCCCCTATATATAGCTTTGGGGCGCTTATATTGAAGTGTTTGCTTTATTGTTCCCTCTGTTTGTTTATGCATATCCATTACTTTAGGAAACATATATGCTCTATCACTGTGATCGAGATTTATGTACAATAATTGAGTTTCGCAACACTTGAATAATCAGCCTGCGCATAGTCACCAACATGTATTAACGCTTTCTGAAACCTCTGCTATATAGTTATTACTTAAAATATAATGTGTACCTCTGAGTCTGACACAAACTAACACGTACAACATATCTGCAGCAGAGTACAGATTTAATTAACTCTGTTGTTTCGTTGGAATTGACGCGTTTAGGTGTCATTTGAAGTTGAACATTAAGACGGGCAAACAGACGACCGACAGAGAGTGATGAGAATAAATTACCGTGAGTGTTCGACTAAGGTGATCTAAAAACCAGCTAGCTTGAATACATAATATGCAATGACTACATGTACGTGGATAAACTGTATCAGATTTTGTTTAACAGACGCTGATATAGTTTATCTACGTATAGCCATTGCATATACCCACATGTACGTACATGCACATGCCATGTGGTCACATTTTCCGCGCTTAGCCTGATTGGGAAAAATATCAATAACATTCAATATTGCTAAACATCAATATTAAAACAAAATTGTATGTTTACACAATTTAATAGAACTTGATAGTTCTTAAGGCACATAACGTCATCGAGCGAAATCAGGTAAATATTGACAAGTTATACAGTTGATTCGAGACAACTCGAGAATGACCTATAAGTTACTTCGAGTTATCGACATATTCGAGTAAGCCCTCGAAGTATGGTGAAGTAATTCATGTAATCGCAGCTTCGTGATTCAGTTATTCTTAAAACGTGGCCATGCGTAGCAAGCCAGTGATAACATGATATCCAGAAAAAGGCATAACAGAAGTTCTAAATGTTCGTCTAGTTAAGGTGGAATCATACCTTTGAAATAACGTCGTTTTGACGTCGAAATGTACGTTTTTTGCGACAATGACAGTGTTGTTAAAGAAATCACCATGGCTTTCTTGTTTGAAGTGGTATTTGGAAAGAGTTAACACCAGACCGAAGAAAAGAAAATTACCTTCGTAGTGATGTAACTTCCATACAACTGGCAAGACAATTAACGTAACATAAGGGGAGTAAAAATGAAACTTTCGCTAAATAATTTTAACAGTAATTCGTTTATTTCAAATTTATTAAAAATTCGCCCGAGAGATTTTTTTTAAAAACTTATATAATTTAGAACAACCTTTTGTCTACCCTTTACCAAAGTTTCAAGAGAATCTATCGTTCAGATTTTTAGTAAATCGCAATGACGTTAAAGCTCTGTCACGCTACAAACCGTACACTGCGGAATTTCAATTGAAACGTACCCAGGGTTATTAAAATGAACTCCCGATTTTTCACAAAAATAATCAATTTTATTCCTTTACGAAAGTGGTAAATTGTATCTATTATACTCCTTTAAATATTACATATGTTTTATATAAATTGACCTGTCTACTTCGCTGTTTATCTGTTAAATCATTTTTTCACATTCCATGTATTAGTATTAGTATTAGTCTCAAACTGTCGCTTTTATTTCACTTATTCGAATAGATGTAATTCGTCATTTACATACATACATTTACATAAACAAATTGATACGGGAACATCAAATAGTAATTCGATATAACATGAAGTTTCATGATTTTACATAACCCAACTTTTCTGATACGAAATTCTTCAAACAAGAGCATCGTCAGAATTATCATGGATGAAATTGTTAATATATTTTATTATTACTTTCATATTTGTCACTCTAGGTATTTTGTGATGTATTTTCAGATAAAGGTAAATACAGAATGCGTTTCTCTTAATCAGGCAAAAAGCAAGTTTCAGAACTTCAAAGATTATAACTGAACAGCATGCAAAGCTTTCTATCTATTCTATCCGTGATTATGCTTTTGTTATTTAAGGAAACACTTTATATGATAAAACATCGAGAATAACTATTTGACTTTCTTCCCTTTGGAAAACCTTATGTACAAGATTTTATGAAAGTTTTGACTTGATTGTATTCACACAGCTCCGCAGTTCAATTCAACCTAGAGCTGTTTGAAAACAGGTGTTTATTGACAATATTTTCCTGTATAGTTTGGGTAAATAACCCACTATTATTGTCTACATACATATCCCGTGGAGTACTATCACATCGTTGTCTGCACTATGTAGTGAGCCTTCGATGTCATTGCACAGGTGTCTAGAAATTGTAAACAGTTTATAGTCGGGTAATGATACATTTTGTTTTATTATTGGAAGTGTGTCGACAACACAAGTAATTAGGTACGAACATGTGACCAAAGGTCTGATCTTCTACGGTATTATGGCATTGTGATTTACTTAAAATCAACCCAATAGCTTGTCTTGAAATTTGGGTTTAGGGTAAAAAACAATTCTCAAGACAAACCGAAGTTCATGTAGTTTTAAAATAACGGGGACATATGGAGTAAAAAAAGAAAGATAGAAGAAGGGATGGGTGGCTGTGTTTCATTTTCAGCTCAGTTTTCAGTTTCGTACCGGCGCACGTCAGCAGTATTATGGCATAGCGTTTTACTCAAAGTCCGCCCGATATATTTCCAACAAATTTGAGTAAATTAGAGAAATAATGGTGTTCTGAATTATGATGATTTCTTTTAAAAGAAATATCTAGGGCATTTTTTTGTTAGTAAATTAGACGTAAGGTAATAACTGTATTATTAGTCAGCGAGTTCGTTAAATAAACCAAGTTTTGCTTTAAAATTATTTAAGGAAACATTGTGAACTATATATCATTACGGAGTTTATATTTTTCGCTTCAAATCGATGTTAATATAAGATGAGATAGTAATGGTCATTCCTTTAATCACACATAACTGCGCATCTGTGTAAACACAAATTACAATTTAATTAAAAACTTGCCCCAAACGACAACAACATTATCACGGATAGAATACCAAGAAAGCTTTGCATGACAGGTATAGACTTCGAAATTCTCAAAATTGCTTATTGAGAACAACAGTTGTATACTGTTATCTCAAATACGATATGAAAAAACAAGGGTGACATATAATATTTATGATAATTATATTTCATATATAGAACAACAGTTAAACAGGAAAGTTAACGAGTCAGTTTATACATATGACAAATCCAAATATTATTTTGTTGTTTTTCTGATAAATTATTTACGACAGTAATTACTTTAATTCTTTAAATAGAAACACATATATACTACCTACCATTATTCTTTAGGGGATAGCTTAAATTTAGAATGAAATTGATAATTATAAGGAAAAAATAAGTATTAATGTTAATTACCCTGGAAGCGTCTCAATGTTTAATTCCGCTGTGAACGTTACGACGCACAGAAGAGGTTTAACGCCATCGTGATTTATTAAAAATCGACACGATAGATTTGCTTGAAAGTTTGGCAAATGGTAGATGAATAGTAGTTCTATGTTATATTTTATTTTAAAAAAAATCTCTCGGGCGAATTTTAAATAAATTAGAAATAATCAAATTACTGTTAAAATATTCTAGCGAAATTTCTACTTTAAGTCGCTTTATGTTACGTTAATTGTCATGACAGATGTATAAAATTGATATTATCATACAGGTTATTGTATTTTCTTCAGTTTAAAGTTCATTTTATCCGAATACAAATTGAAATGAGGAAGTAATGGTGATTTCTTTAACAACACTGTCATTGTCACAAAAACGTACGTTTTGACGTCAAAAACGACGTTATTTCAAAGGTATGATTCCACCTTAATCAGAACTGTTGTTATGGTGTGTTAAGGTTTGTTTTATAAAAGTACGACAGTAATCATGCCACTGAGCGATTTACACGTGTAAATCATATACGGCATGCGTGGATTAGCAAGGGGTGTTAAACAATATGCAGACATATTGATATACGTGCATAGCGTGAAATTATTTTGCAATGAAAATGGCATAGAAACACATGTACAGAAGGCACGCAAACCAATTAACGAAATCAGTGAACTATTAAGAGATTTGCTACTGTCTTTGAGTACAAACAGAGTTACCATAAATATCTACGAGATTTTTGATAACCTCATTTCATTGTAGCGTGTTAACCGGCCTTATACAATAATTTCCACGTGCAAAACAGTCTTTACATGAGCTCGATCTAATTGGTAGGCGGATGTCAACCAACACGACGTTGGGTAAAAGAATCCTTTGACTTATGTGGCACTTTCGACGTCTCAACTCCTTGGTTTTACAAATGTCTACGAGTACCCACACCATAGGGTTCTACGTTATGCAGTACGTCATAACATCAGCATCAAATCACATATGATACGTGTGATGCGGTGGCATTTCGGTGTGGCATAACATTTTGTATGTCTGTGAGATGGTGTATGTATCGTACAAATGCGCATTCGGCAAAAATTGCGAGACTTCCGGTTGATCTCGTGTTTTTCACGGTCTCTACAATTGCACGCTATAAATTCTCTATTAAGTCCCCTCTACACATAACACATTTCTGGTGCTTGTCGATCCACCGGTCGGACATATCCGAATACACTTATGTGTACTATACTGTGAACAGCATAGGACAATTCCTGGCAATTGTAAAACGTGTGTCCCTTCAAGTAGACTTTACCGCAGGGAAAAACCCGAAATCTATCGGATTTGAATCCAAGCAAGCGTGTATAGGCATACTCTAGAAAATAAATTCAATCTTGGTGGGATTGAAGTTTAGTTTCAGCATCAAAATAATACATCCACGTCTCGTCTCTGGTCACAACATGGTACAAGAATTCGTCACCTTCTCGACGATATCGGTGTCGTAACTTCCGCGACGCATTCGAGCGTCTCTGCTTGTTGTCATCAGTATATTATAGACCGTTCACACATAGCTACGATCTTACTACGATGATGCCGATCTGCCCCGACCTGAAAAATGTACCAAATCGGGACGAGATTGGCATCAAAAACTTGAAAGCTGGTGAATACGTTCGCGGAATGCCTGTTTGATGCTTGTACTACGACTTTTACACGACTATAGCGTTTCTCGTACGTTTCTATTACGCATACATCACGATTACACCGCGTCCATTGCCGCTCATGCGCCTTTTCTACTACATTGTCGCTACGATGTACAAGACCTTACTACGTTGGTAAACAGACCTGAAAGACTGTAACACGATGTCTCTTCGCTCATGCCGACAATACTACGATCTTGACACGATCATGGTACGATTTAATGTGATGCGTATATATATAAATTGAGTAGTTTAGAATATATTTTTTAATTCACTCATATACTGAAAGATGAACAGACTCGAATTGCTTCAGCTTGCAATTCCACAAAAGAACAGATGCTGGTGGAAGTCCAGGTGGAAGAAGTCATTCGTCGGAGAAGAAGTAGGAGAGCAAGAACATACTGGCTTCGACCGTGGCTTGCTGCAGATAGGAAGCTCCAGTTTGGGCATTACGATAGACTGCTCAGGGAGCTCAGAATGGAAGACACGACATCTTTTTTCAATTTTATACGGATGCAACCTGAGATGTTCGACGAACTGCAGTCAAATTTGATGCCGAGTGTAATAAGATCTCATCACGATGATACCTCGATGTTTCTACGATTACGCCGTTTTTATAACGTTCGTACACCGCTTTTACTGCGACTGTTTTCAGCCACGATCCTGCTACGCTTATTTTGAACATGGCGAGGTCGTGAAACTTTCCGACCTACGCGATTTCAAAACGACCCAACCACGTTTATGAAGATCCCCTCCCGATTGGCCACGACTGTGGAGACTGGTCACAATTTGGGACCAATTTTAGATTGTAGTAGAAGCGGGGCCTATATGTGAATGGGCCCCGCTGTCAGAACTCGATGACTAATGCCAAAACTGTACTTGTTAAATTACAGACATCAAGCACCGTCACTCGCCTGTTGCTATTGACGACATCCTTAATTGATGTGACTAACGTCATGTACACAAACGTTTATTTAACAGCCCATTAACTTCTCATCTACTAGTGAACTTGTTTCATCTCAGAAACTATGATAACATAAAATAAAATGCGTTAAAACATTTTCATCATTGTATATGCCTGTTGTAACATTGTATATGTTTGCTTTGGTAGACAACAACATTTAATAATTGCGCGCGTTTCTTGTGACTCAGGTGACGCCACAGTGAGCAACCGGTAATACCGTTCAATGTTTTGTTATTTATTGTCAGAATCATGAATGTCGTAGACATTTTGTTATATGACGCTGTTGACGTCAATTAATGATCAATCATTTCTTCGTAAAAATATCTTATTTAAAAACTGTTCAAGTTCACTTAAGTATTTTACTTGTAAAATGACACCAGCCAAGCTTAAATGGACATTCGTCCTGCGAAGAATGTGATCATATCCTTCATAGATCTGTGATGAATGTGTTTTTTGAAAACGTGAGGAACTATGTCTCAATTGTCATTATGCGCTTAAAAATGGTGGACAGGGACTATCGCAACATTTGCATTTTATCAATTAAATTTGGTCTGGCGCAGGAACAAAACTACTTTTAAGTGTTTCCAGCTAAGGGTCATTTGGTCGCTGTCTTCAGCTTTTTGATATCTGAAACCATATTGTAATTTCGGGGAAAATTTCATCTAATATAAAGCCGCAATAGCTCAGTCAGGGCTTTCAATAAAGAGGTTTGAGTGATAGCTGTTGTGACTAGCGTATCAGGATTAGAGGTAGAGATGCCAGAAGACAGACGTTCTGTGAAGAAGGGCCCCGTAATGTAACTAAATATCTTTTAAAATGGCTTTCAGCTCGAATCAATCAAATTAATATGTATTCAAAATTTTAAAACGTAAATGAGAAGTGTTTCGTTTAGTTAAGATGACTTGATGTCAATCGAAATTGTGAACGATAATGTCTTTCAATTTGTTTATTCAAAGTACATAATATACATACATATAGTAATATATATAAAGAGGCGTGGTAATATTACATTGTCTATTCAAATTAACTGATTTTCGAACGATTTTGACTCATTATTCATTATCTGTGCGTAATGAGCTGTTTCTACTTTTGCCACAATATTTTCAACTGTATTAAATAATTGTATTTTCATTAATGAACCTTTTCCCCAGCGTCTGCTGCAGATTTGGTGCATGTTTTAAAAGGTATGAATGTACATGATCTTTTATAAGCAAAAACGTGTGATCAATTATTGTCTCGTCAACACAAATTCTAAAGACAGATTACGGTAAATACGTTCTCAGGAGGTACCCAGAGAAATGAGACCCATAGTGCGAGTCGTCGTAGTGGACAGTCGTGGCAGCCATACTCTTAACGGCAGCGCGTGCTCCTGTTTTCAGTCGTGACATAAGTGTAGCAGTGGCACATGTCAATTCTTGGTACGTAACGATTGTCATGAGTTTCTGTATCACATAATCAACGGTAAAAGGGACAGAGCTCCTAAAGTCATTACACAGTTGTGTGGTGAAGATGTAATCCCCGTCAACAGGCGCTGTAAATATTCCACTTTCCTTATTATAACCCTCACCCCTGTTCTCTACGATTGTTGGAAACACAAATTTCTGATCAGTTGACACTGTCACGTCGTCGAGGTCCTTTGCCGTGAAAAACAGGTCGGGTATTTTGAACATCCCTGTTGGGTAAAATGAAAATAAAACTTTTAGAGAAATACAGACAGTAAAAATGCGTGACGAGACAAACGATGTGAGATATAAATGTTCATCGCAACACGAGGGAAAGAAGAAAACAGAGAGAGATTACTTTACTCTTTCCCACGTACAACAAATGTGTATAGCAGACGACTTTGAAAATAAATAAGAAATGTAGAAAAATCACAAGTAATGAAAGGATATTTTTTCAAAAGAGTTAAAAACATTGTGGCAAAAGGTGATTTTGCTCAATAAGAGCAATTTCTCCATTTGCCACAACGTTTGTTTAATTGTCGTCTGCTGCAGAGACCCCGTAAAGCGTCTACAGTTATATGGGAAAGGGATAATGGGAGGGACATATGGTAAATTACCAGAAAACCAACAGTGTTGACTCTGTGTAAAGTATCGAACCTGATCGCCCTAAGCAAGCCGCGCAGGCTAAGCCAGAGAGACTCTTTTCGCCTTCTATGGATTTTTTGTTTCATGAATCGTTACTCTTTACCTCTATCCCCCTGAGACGGAATTGGTCGGCCCGGATTCTTCTGGTTGATACATTACACAGATTCCATAATGTTGGTTCCGTGTTTCAATCTATACGATCACACTCCGGTAGGGTACTGATTTTTATATTTTACTCGGACGGGTCGTTTTAACCAGAGACATATAAACACATGCATTCTATGTATCTGTTTAATACGATTGAAAACTTTTAAACAAAAGGTGACATTACTCAAAATTAGCAATTTTTTTCAGCTTGCAACATGTTATTGATCATTATTGTTTTAAATATACTTATGGTTATTTTCGATATATTTATATAGATGTTTTCAAAGTTGTCTGCTGCAGATTTATTGTATGTGGGAGATCAATGATATGGGTGCTTTTAACCCTTTACCACATACAACAAATTTGCAGCAGACGACTTTGAAAACATCTTACCAAAAAATGTGTATCTCAATAAATAAGAGTTTAATTATTAAATAAAGTTGAAAACATTGTGACAATGCTAATAATGAGCAATTTCGCCATTTGTCACAATGTTTTCAAAAGTCGACTGCTGCAGAGGCGTCAGAAAGTGTCTACATGTGGGAATGGGTTAATCATTATTTTAGACATTGATTTGCTTTTGAAATTGTCCTTATGCATTATTATTCATAAAGGTCTGATCCTTTCCTACATATGACAATAAAAAACATTGTGACAAAAGTAAAATCCGCTCATGATGAGCAATTCTTCTTTTGCTATAATGTTTCAATTCTATCTTATGATTATACTTACATTTATAGAAGTGTTTCCATATGTTTGCATACACCTTTGTTTAAAGACGTCTGCTGTATACATATCGTATTTGCGGACCAAGATTACAATCAAAGCAATTGTATATATATATATATATATATACATGTTTCAATTTTAGAAAGTTTAAAAATGCCAAAAAACTGAAAACATTTAATACAAAGAATTATTTAACTAATTTCGAACCTTAGATGAACCTATGGATATCTACGTGTAGTACTAGATCAAACATTGTTTTCCTTTGCAGCCCAATTAACATTTGCTCCACGGTTTAATATATATCTCGAGTAAGAAGCCAACAAAAATACCAATAAAGGCAAAGATTTAAAGGACATCAACCGAGTCTGAGGTGTTTGGGTGCATCTGTGTACATTGAAGACCCAGACGAGCCTGTACATCCACACAGTCTCACCAGAGCTTTTACAGTCCGTCTACATATACATTAGTCCTGTGTGGTTCTTTGACAACACAACTAGAAGTGTAGCCCCATCAGTTTTACACCAATTCAACTTTATTTGATCCAATTACGGAAAGTTATTTAAAACTCCCAAATCATTAGACTACAAGGTGTCGACAGGCGACAGAACCTCCGTCATTATGTCGGAAGAAGAAATAATTTATAAGTCCGACAGAAAATATCTGATCTTTACGTCTGATGGTCAGGATGGATTTAATATTGATAAGATACGATACATCACGAATTGAATAGATCTGATTCAATCTAAAAAGCTTCTATCCAAACTTTTGAGATGTTTAGCATTGATTGATCCGTTGAAAAATAGTGTTAAGAGTTTCAACTGTAAACTAGATGTGCGTCTAAAAAAAACATTTATCCGATATTTCTTACTCAATGCATCATATGTGTCTTCTGCTCCAAATATGTGAAGTGATATTATTTCTGCGTATGGCACGCCGTTTGCACAATAACTCAATTTCGTTACCAAGACTGGCAACTTTGAACTGTATAGTGTATTGTTGGAATAATTAAAGAATGTTTTTTCTATGCCATGAAGCCTATTTTCTCATTACTCGCATGCATATATTAATGTCTTTAATGGAGACTTACATAACAAAAATACATACACTTTACACTATTTAAAAAAACCCACAATATCTGAACCCTAGTCCAGGTTTCTGTACTAGGCATGCGATTTTATATTCGGACTGTTCGCATCCTGTTACAATGCAATATGTAAATCTGATATATTGAGACTAATCTGAACCCTTAATAGTGTTCAGTAAAGGAGAGAGAATTGGCTATCAATAGTTATCGGCTCTTACGAGCCTTGCCGAAAAATGTCCGAAACGACTGCTCTCGAACTCGGAACATTTTGTCCCTGAGGTGTACACTAACATCTTATATTTGGTTGTCCTAATATTCACAAATCTGGACTAAACTAAAAGCATGGACATGATCTTTTGTCATGATTTTTGAAGCATTAGTGTTTATACATCCAAGCATTTAACTCATAGCCACTTAAACGTACATGAAGTGTAAATCCCTAACACATACACCGTATATCGCCCACGAAGCAAATTTAGCAGAATTCCTGTAACAGAATATTGAGTTCTAGCCTCAAGGCATTTTTGAAGTTTAAATCCTGTCTATATATACACACCTCGTACGCATCTGTCACACTATCATAGCAGACAATAATGAATCCACGTGTTAACCCTTTTCCATTTGCAGATGCATTTAGGCGCATATGGAGCAGATGACTTTTGAAAAACATTGTGACAAAAGGAGAAATTGATCATCTTGAGTAAAAACTCTTTTCATTTTTCGGCGATAGCTGAATAACCTGGGTTTTGACCTAGACGTTAAACAAATGATCTAGATTGTAGACCAATCAAATGTTGTATTTAATGAATAATGTCGAAGAAATAAATGAAATGAAACTTTCTGATTGGTTCATAGTTAAGTTGGCGATCCTTCGAGAGGCACTATTAAGGTGAAGTTTTAAAATGAAATGTTCTGCATACTAACCTTTAATTGTTTTCCTTAAAAAATAAATTTCAGTATAAAAAATCAGTATAAAAAACCAGTGAAAACGTATGAAATATAATATTTAAAAACAAAATATTAACTATTTTTGAAACATGATAAATGTTCAGTTAGTTATCGTCAATCGAAATGTATACACCTCTTGGAAGCCTCGTGTAATCTCCAGCCATGTGACGCGCAAGCTACACTCGATTACCGATTCTATATTTTTTAAAGAACAATGTTCCAACTGGTTCATGATTATAATGCATTACCAATTCAAGGAGATGTTGAAATTCTTAGATATACAACATAATTGCACACATTTTATAATTCATGGAAAATAACTGATTGTTTTGATTACTAACAAAACCTTTCTGATATTCAAGTCAAATAATATGCGCATGTTCCATTTCTTAGTGTTTTCTCATAATGATCGCCGTTTATATTTTTTAAAGATTTTTCTTGTTGGAGACTGTCCATGTGTTAAGGTGGACGTTTTCAAAGTCGTCTGCTGCTGATGTGTTGTATGTAGGAACGAGTTAGATGAAAGACACAAATATGTAAAACATTTGGATGTATGCCACCCGAAAAGTGGACTTCGATTGCGTCATGCTTGCCATTGCCCATGTTCGGAAGGGATCCCTTGATGATTCTATGCGTGAAGAGTTCTTTCTCAATCGTATATTAGCGGCGATCGGCAAAAACCAGCCTTAGCGCAATTGTTACACATGCAGAACAGTATATGCATGCACATCTGTGTATAGGATCGAAAGAAATACTTTACTAACGTTTCTTCAAACCATCTGTGACTGATTTGCGAAAAGTGCAGAGTCAGATCAGATTGCGGGTACACTGGTCTCATATGCATTACGATGCTGATCATATCTACTAAGCATGACTGAAGTTGCATATGGGAATCCATGCAGAGTTGAATATACCTTATCGACATGCATAACGTGAAAAAACGCTTTATAAGGGAAGCAGCTGTTCCATTTTAAGTTTAATACTATAGCTGGGTTTATCTCCCTGGATTTTTCTACGATGCAGACCTCGCGATCGATTGTGTTTGATTTGAGTTTGTATTGATTGATCTTTAGCGCTGCTTTAACCTTTCTACATACAAGAAATACATGTATGCAGCAGACGACTTTGAACATATTTTGTCAAAAAATGGTAAATCTCTATAATTGTATGGATAACCGGTGATTAAAAGTGGAAAACATTGTGGCAAAATGAGAAATTGCTCGTCATGAGCAATTTCTTCTTTTGCCACAATGTTTTCAAAAGTCGTCTGCTTCAGAGGCGTCAGAAAGCGTCTATATGTGGGAAAGGGTTAAATAAATGTCAACCTCAGCAGAAAAACGGGCCTTCACAAATGGTTATAACCGTCAATACTGTTCGTAATTACCCCTTTCCCACATACAAACAATTGACAACATCGAAGCAAACATAGGAAAAATCTCTTTCAATGAAAGTTCTCTTTATGAATAGAGTTGGAAACATTATTACAAAAGCGACATTTCTCAATGTTAGCAATTTCTCTCTTCGTCACGTTTATTCAGAAGACGTCTGCTGGATATGAATGTCTACATGTCGTAAAAGAACTAGTTATATTGTCTATTTCCATAATATTATGTTTAAGAACAATTGAAAAAATGGTTGCAAATGGGGAATTTGCTCATTCCGAGTTATTTCTCCCTTTAGCACAATGATTTCAGAAATAGTCTGCTGTAAACGCATCAGAAACAAACTGTTTGCGGGAAAGTGTTAAATCAAGGAATGGAGTATTGCTCAAACTATATACATATATAGTCTGATCGTAACCAGACTTAAAAGCAAAAAGGTAAAATGAGCAATTTCCTACGTTCTATCTCATTTCAGTAATTTCTCGGTGATTTCTGTTAGTATGTACATTGGAATACCGGAGTGACTAACGTTAATATGTTCAATCTTCCATATACAATTGCAATTGGAAGGATATAATTAATACCATTACTTAAACTGTGACAAATGGAGAAATGGATCATGATGACCAACTATTCAATACTTACGTACTTTTTCCCCAATGTTTTCAATGTCATGTGCTGTAACTTTGCTTGAAAATGGGACAGGGGCATTTTTTATTTTTATGTTTTTATATGACTCATTCAGGGCAGGAACCTGAGACACATGGGTCTTTGGTCTAGTGGCGAGAGGTCCTGGGTTCACATCATGTTCAGATCATCGTAATTTATTCTGAGTAAAAATGTTATTCCAAGTTGTTTCTCTTCATCTAGATTTATAAATGACACATGTGAGGGAAAAATTGCCGTGAGCTAATGTAATAACATGATCTAAATGCGTCAAGTTTCTCTCTAAACGTCATCTCCTGTTTAGGCGCTATTTGGTTTTTGACCAAACTTGCAAAGAATGACTCTTCTGTAGTTCCCTTTCAGGATTGTTCAAATGGGTCCCGGGTAGCTCTGCCGGGTAGACACACGAGGGGTTATGAGTTCAAACCCAAGCTCGCTCAACATCTTTTTTCCGACGTTTGACAAAAGTCAATGCGAAAAGTGTCAATTATCTTCCACCAATGGCCTAACAGTATGTGGAAAAGCAGCCAGATGCCTGGAAAAGATTACTGTGTCGAGTACTGGGGTATTGGTGAGAGAAAGCCAGGACAATCAGGTAAACTGGCCGTCGTGATATGACTGAAACATTGTTGAAAACGGCAATAAACCATAACCAATCGATCAATCAAAACGGTTCCGATCCATTGGATAACAAGGTCGCAGGAGTTGAAAATAGATTTTATATTTTACAACTTTAAAAATCTGTTTGTCCCAAAGTACTGACATGACCACCTTGTGGTGTTGCTCGTTTTCCTTAAATGATTATACTAACAACTTTAAAAATCTAATTTTCCAAAAGTATTAGCATAGTTTAAAAAAATGTTGGTACAAAATGTTCCTGTGGTGACCCTCTTCTTAGTTTGTTAACAGTCAATCCCTTGACAAATAGGGCTATAGGCTCCATTTATTTATCAGTAAATTTACTTATTTTTCGTAACACTTTAAGACGGTCTGGCCTAATTTGAAAATGATACGGCACAAATGTTCCCTGTTCTACCAAGTTCTACCAAGATTCTTCAAATTATTTAAAAAAGAAATTGCTTATCCTTGGCAATTTCTCTTTTTGTCATAATGGTTTCAACTCTTTTCAAAACGAATACTTTCATTGAAACAGATTTCCATATTCTAACCTATATCTATTCAGTTGTCTATTTTAGAATTGTTGTATGTGGGAAAGGGTTGAGAAGCATTACCTATACAGTAGTTAACCCTATCTTACCTGCAATTTGACGCCTGTGCAGCAGAGAACATTTAAACAACAAGAGTTGTCGGAGGACAATATAGCTCGCCTATCAGGGATATCATCTATCAGGGCCTACTTCAGAACAGTTATAGCATGGGTATAAAGTCCAAAATCTAAAAGTGGAATAATTCAGTTGAAATTGAATTTACAAAAGAAAGACAAGAATTACGCGTAATTAAATGTCTCACTGTGTCCCCTGCTTTGACTATCAAGGCAAGTGTAAAAGACAAAAAGTAAACAAAACTCTAACATTGAGCTAAACACAATTATTTTTAAACAAGAAATAATAAAAAAAAAAAGTTCAAAAATACAAGAAATTTAAAAAAAAAAATTGAGCTGAACACAAAGTTCCAAAATTCAAGAAAAAAAATAAAAAATAAAAAAATAATGCTCAAAGTTCAAAAATACAAGAAAATTTAAAAAAAAAAATGAAATTAATCCAACAAAATATGAAGAAGCTATGCCCAATTTTCAAAATCCAGCAAAAAACAAATGTTTTACTCCAAAAAATATGAAAGCCCTAGAACCAGTACTTATTGAGAAAAAAAAAAAATCGAAACTTTAACGTTGAGCTAAACGCAAAATTGAAAAATACAAGAAAAGAAAAAGAAAAAAATCCATTCCAGAGTTATGGGACTTGACATACAAGGTCCCCTAATGACCCTGAATAAGTGTGTGAAGTTTGAAAGCAACAGCATACACAGTGTCTGAGAAAAGGCCTTGCACGCAAAGGTTTGACCAAATTTCTAAGTCCAAAAAGGGGCACAATTCAGTCAAAATCAATTCCAGAGTTATGGGACTTGACATACAAGGTCCCCTAATGATCCCGAATAAGTGTGTGAAGTTTCAAAGCAACAGTATACACAGTGTCTGAGAAAAGGCCTTGCACGCAAAGGTTTGACCAAAATTCTAAGTCCAAAAAGGGGCACAATTCATTCAAAATCCATTTCAGAGTAATGGGACTTGACATACAAGGTCATCTAATGACCCTGAATAAGTGTGTGAAGTTTCAAAGTAACAGCATACACATTGTCTTAGAAAAGGCCCTGCACTCAAGGTTTGACAAAATTCTAAGTAAAAAAAGGGGCACAATTCAGTCAAAATCCATTCCAGAGTTATGGGACTTGACATACAAGGTCCCTTAATGATCCTGAATAAGTGTGTGAAGTTTGAAAGCAACAGCATACACAGTGTCTGAGAAAATGCCTTGCACGCAAAGGTTTGACCAAAATTCTAAGTTGAAAAAGGGGCACAATTCAGTCAAAATCCATTCCAGAGTAATGGGACTTGACATACAAGGTCCCCTAATGACCCTGAATAAGTGTGTGAAGTTTGAAAGCAACAGCATACACAGTGTCTGAGAAAAGGCCTTGCACGCAAAGGTTTGACCAAATTTCTAAGTCCAAAAAGGGGCACAATTCAGTCAAAATCCATTCCAGAGTTATGGGACTTGATATACAAGGTCCCCTAATGATCCTGAATAAGTGTGTGAAGTTTCAAAGCAACAGCATACACAGTGTGTGAGAAAATGCCTTGCACGCAAAGGTTTGACCAAGCTGGCAACGCGGACGCCAACGCCAACACCAACGCCAACGCCAACGCCAACGCCAACGCCAACGCCAACGCCGGGGTGATAACATAAGCTCCCCTATTTCTTCGAATAGGCGAGCTAAAAATGTGGCAAAAGGAGAATTTGCTTATCATGAGAAACTACTCCTTTCTACAATGTTCTTTTTAAGTAGAAGTCCAGCTTTTTTAATGGTTGCAGTACTTACTCTCATTTCATGCAGTTTATGGAACAGTCCATTGTGCCAAACTTTATCGAATGCTTTTTTAATGTCTAAGAAGCAGGAATAAAGATGTCATTGTACAGCTCACAACCTTTTGAAATCCAAACTGTAAAGGGTTTAAGGTGACATTGATGTCTGATTTGACAACATCTAAAAGTAAAGCCTTTTATAGTTTTAAAATAGCAGACGACAGAGTAATAGCTCTATAATTATTTGGGTCATCCTTCCTCTTTTTTCTCCTTTCACCACAATGTTTTCAAAGACAGAAAATCCACAGGAGGCGAAAAGTGTCTGTCCGGGTTAGCCTGTGCGGTATGCTTAGGCAGATCCGGGTCGATAATTTACGCTGAGTCCACAATGTTGGTTTTCTCGAGGGACGGCTCATATGTTGAAATTAAATGTATCGGCACGAAAAGTATGGATTTCTGATTTCTCAAAAACAAATTGCACGAGTATAGATTATTTGTAGCGGTTTTATGAAATGTGCCAAGTATCACGAAAACCGACCTAGGCGATTTTGAGAGAAGCAAAGCTCCAGTTCAGTCTTCACCTTTGAGGAGTCTGATCAGGATCTGAAGTGTTAGCTATCTCACCTCACAAGCATCCTTGCAGCATTTATTGAGCGTTTACGACCTAGATATGACATTAAAGGTATGTGATTTGATCGTAACATTCTTTTATTAAAAAACGGTGGGTTGGTTTAATTGTGATATGACTGAAGTGTGTAGATAATTTGTTTGCTACAATATACATGCATATAATAATTATAATGTTTTTCTATCGTAAACTGTTTATTAGAAGGTTTTATAAAGTTTATACAACTGTTTAGCGATTAGTCTTTTTTATTCATATTAAACTGCAAGAATGCGCAGACTGATCTGGATGTAAAGTGATCGCAAATGCCCTTAGGTAGGTTCTCGTAGAACGCCGCTCATATATTATATGTATATGCATACGTGCTTACATGTAACAATGTTTTATTCGAAAATATACGAGGGATGGTTTTCATGGAACAAGGGTTAAATATGTATAAACATATTTGCTATAATATATATGTTTGATAATTATGAAGATATGCTATCTGATTCAAATGCACACTTTCAAACATCAATTGCCTTTTCGCGATCATTGTATATTTATATTTGACTTCACAAATACTCAGGATAATCTGGTTCTACACTGGTAGCCATGCACGGAGGTTCGATATAGAAGAACAACGAGCACACGTATTTATGCCTGCACGAGTGCGTTTTTGTTTATGTTTGTTTGTTATACACTAACTAAATGGATTTAGATTGTGTAACCGGTAAACTCAAATAGTGCATAAATGGTCTTGTATATAGTCTGACCTTTCCCAGCTCCTTTTCACTGTGTATATAATTTTAATTAAGAAAGTGTTCAATTCTAATCAAAATTACTAAATGATTTATTCAAATGTTATTGTGAAGACTTTCAGTTAAGTCAGTAAAACGTGATTTGAGTTCAGTAGACCACAGAACAAACTTGTATATTATCACTTCCTTCAAAACTGACGAAAAGCCTCCCTGTATTACTCTGAAAGAAAACTGCTTGTGGTTTTCTATCTAATGTTGTAAGTGTTGTGGTGGTAGATCTATCGATATCAAGTGCTACAATCTGCTTTGATTTATGATCCGCTATGAACAAATGTCCGTCATCATCAAAACAAACACCAGCGGTAACGTGTCTGTTTGGATACGTGTATTGAGCGATAAATTGTCCGGACAGGTCTGTAACAACTATACCCTTATGGTTATCGGCCACAACAATTTGTTGTTTCTCTGGCCATAGACACATGTGACTTGGCTTTCCGAATAATGCAGATCCGGCCTGGTCTGTGGATATCGTTTGTAAACACTTGCCTTCTAAGTCATACACATTTACGTTTGCATTGACGCAATCGCTAATATACAATCGACCGTCAACGTGTATTATCCTCGTACACTTACCGGTTACTTTGAACCAGTTCTTAATAGCCAACCTACGACCAACTGATACAAAAGCAACTGTACTATTGTATGGCATAGTGACAACAACCTCATTTTCATTCACAGCACATACACCCCCTGGGTTACTAGACATTGATAGTTGACCAGACAGTGTGTATGTAGTATCATACTTTAGAGATTTAATCTTCTTATTGATCCAGTCTGTCAGGATGAAAGTACCGCTAGGAAGCTGACAAAACTCCTTACAGTCACACGTGTATTTATCCTCAGGATCTCTTATATTCACATTTTCTACATGACTTAAGCCTGTCGGTGTTCTATTCCCTACTATGACACGTCCAAATATTGTCTCTGGAATCAAGATATCGCTGATTGCATTTCCTGTCTGAAAGTTAATTTTAGGCAAATAGTTGTTTTTATCGTTGGATGCTTTCCATCTCTGTTCTGCTTCCTTAAATATTCGCTGAACACCTTTAACGTTAACAAACGTCTGCGATACATTGTTTGTGTCCGATTCTACCAGAAATGTTGTGCTCAATTTTTCTAACACCATAATCGTGTCATCACATGTGTTAATATCAACATCCAGATTCTCACAAAATTCTTCGTATTTATCAGAAATATATTTACAAATGACATTCTCACGTTTGTCTAGGTGATCATCAATCTTTTTTCTCCTTTCCTTCACACTTTCCAAAGCTAAATCTTTCTCACTTGATAAACGAGATTTTTGTTCATATCGGTCATCCCTTAAGGTCTTGACTTTACAAAGATGCTCTGACAAATCTTGTTCGACGTTTTGAACAGTTTTATCCGTAATTCGACTAGTCGCAATGTCCGGAATGTAGCACAAGTCTTTGCAGGCTCTGAATAATAAAGTAAAGATACTGATTTTAGTAATAACAAGATTTGACATAGGCCAGCATGCTCGAATATTCGAGGATATTTAAAATAAAAACAAATGAGCGGGGCTCCATGTATCCCACGTTAATGTAACTCGTGGAAAAACAGTTGCCTGAGTATTCACGTTAAAGGATCGACATGGAATCTGCTTTACATAATTCGTAATAAAAATGACATAATGTAAGAGTTGCGCCTGTTTAAAGGAAACTATCTCAACAAGTGTTAGTTAAAGTACAATTACACAACATTTTCTTTATATGTCAATTCAGAAGTAAAACATCTTTTTTTTTAAAGTTGAAAAAATGCCATAACTTCATCACCATTAAACACAATGTGGACAAATTCTGCAACATTAAACACAACATTTATTAACTCGAGCATGTTCAGTACGCAACGGTGGTGTAGTGGAAGATCGTCCGCCTCCAATGCGGGGTATCGCAGATTCGATCCACGGTCGCTTCATCCAAAAGACTTTCAAATGGTTCTAACGACCGACTCGCTGGTGTCAGGATAAATAAAAAAGATACTGGTAAATTACACAGAAAATGCCGTGAAATATCTTAAAATTGTTGAAAGTGGCCTGAATAAGTCATTAAATATCTAGTTAAATACGTGTTATGAAAAAGAGGCATTACTCTGTAATTGTTTCTTTCAGAAAAGAATATAAGTCAACTACATTTATATACTTAACCCATACATGACATTTTTGATGGTCGAGGGGCTGTGTGATATCTTAAAAAGGCATTTGAATTTTCAAGAAATAGTATAACTTTGTATATACTTATGTTTTCGAAAGGAAATCAAAATAGCGGTCAGTTAAGGTCACGATTTATCAACAAGATAGTGGTCTAATAAATAGTTATGATAAACCAACAAGTTAGTGGTCAGCTTCATGTTAATGATAAGCCAAAAAGATAGTGGTCTGCTATATATTCATGATTTACCCATAAAAAAGAGGTCAGCAATAAATTCATGATATACCAAGAAAATATTGGTCACCTTAAACACACACAAATAGTGATCAGCTACATGTTCATGATTTACCAACAAGATGGTGGTCAGCTTAAGTTCATGATTTACCAACAAGATGGTGGTCAGCTATATATTCACGATTTACCAACAAGATGGTGGTCAGATATATGTTTATGAGTTACCAACAAGATGGTGGTCAGCTTTATGTTCATGATTTACCAACAAGATGGTGGTCAGCTATATGTTCATGATTTACCAACAAGATGGTGGTCAGCTATATGTTCATGATTTACCAACAAGATGGTGGTCAGCTATATGTTTATGAGTTACTAACAAGATGGTGGTCAGCTATATGTTCATGACTTACCAACAAGATGGTGGTCAGCTATATAATCATGATTTACCAACAAAATGGTGGTCAGCTTTATGTTCATGATTTACCAACTAGATGGTGGTCAGCTATATGTTCATGATTTACCAACAAGATGGTTGTTAGCTATATGTTCATGATTTACCAACAAGATGGTGGTCAGCTATATGTTCATGATTTACCAACAAGACGGTGGTCAGCTTTATATTCATGATTTACCAACAAGATGGTGGTCAGCTATATGTTCATGATTTACCAACAAGACGGTTGTCAACTATATGTTAATGATATACATGTACCAACAAGATGGTGGTCAGCTATATGTTCATGATTTACCAACAAGATGGTGGTCAGCTATATGTTCATGATTTACCAACAAGATGGTGGTCAGCTATATGTTCATGATTTACTAACGATATGGTTGTCAGCTATATGTTCATGATTTACCAACAAGATGGTGATCAGCTATATATTCATGATACACCAACACTATAGTGGTCAGCTATAATTTCATGATTTACCCACTAAAAAGTGGTCAGTAATAAATTCATGATAAACCAAGAAAATATTGATCAGCTTTATTTTCTTGATAAACATTCAAACAGTGGTCAGCTATATGTTCATGATATATCAACACTATAGTGGTAAGATATATGTTCATGATACATGAACATAGTAGTGGTCTGTTAAATGTTAATGATGATCCCATATTTAACAATGTATGAAATACCAAGACCCTTCCTTACGCATTTCATTGGTTATGACATAGTTATATTAATGACGTGACGAAGCGCTACAATTATAAGGAAGACAAGGGCGTTTTTGTGCATTAAGAGTTATTATTATGAAAAGATAATTTGAGGTAATTCCATGGGAAAACCAACATTATTGACACTGCGTAATGTTCCATCGAGAGCAGCCTGCGCTGATCTGGACCGACACATTCCGTCACAGGGGGCTAGAGGTATTGATTAATTTTTCCTGAAACAGAAAGGCCACAGGAGACTGATCCGGGTCGATACTTAACGAGGAGTCCACAATGTTGGTCTTCTTGTGGGACGGCTCATGTGTCAGCTGTGATAATTCCGACTTGGGCTGTCAATTCTGAGGTCGTGAGTTGGAATTTAGATCAGTATTTTCCAACGATTGGTATTTTTCTTTTGATATTTTACTCCGATTTCCAACCGTAATTGATTCATATCAGGGAGTTTCCTTAGTACATTATAAGTACTGTTTGTAAGCGTATCCTTAGTACATTAGAAGTACTGTTTGTAAGCGTATCCTTAGTACATTAGAAGTTCTGTTTGTAAGCGTATCTTTAGTACATTAGACGTTCTGTTTATAAGCGTATCCTTAGTACATTAGAAGTTCTGTTTATAAGCGTATCCTTAGTACATTCGAAGTTCTGTTTAAAAGCGTATCCTTAGTACATTCGAAGTTCTGTTTGTAAGCGTATATTTAGTACATTAGAAGTTCTGTTTATAAGCGTATCCTTAGTACATAAGAAGTTCTGTTTATAAGCGTATCCTTAGTACATTCGAAGTTCTGTTTAAAATCGTATCCTTAGTACATTAGAAGTTCTGTTTGTAAGCGTATCTTTAGTACATTAGAAGTTCTGTTTATAAGCGTATCCTTAGTACATTAGAAGTTCTGTTTATAAGCGTATCCTTAGTACATTCGAAGTTCTGTTTAAAAGCGTATCATTAGTACATTCGAAGTTCTGTTTGTAAGCGTATCCTTAGTACATTAGAAGTTCTGTTTATAAGAGTATCCTTAGTACATTAGAAGTTCTGTTTATAAGCGTATCCTTAATACATTCGAAGTTCTGTTTAAAAGCGTATCTTTAGTACATTAGAAGTTCTGTTTGTAAGCGTATCCTTAGTACATTAGAAGTTCTGTTTATAAGAGTATCCTTAGTATATTCGAAGTTCTGTTTATAAGCGTATCCTTAGTACATTAGAAGTTCTGTTTATAAGCGTATCCTTAGTACATTTGAAGTTCTGTTTATAAGCGTATCTTTAGTACATTAGAAGTTCTGTTTATAAGCGTATCTTTAGTACATTCGAAGTTCTGTTTGTAAGCGTATCTTTAGTACATTAGAAGTTCTGTTTGTAAACGTATCCTTAGTACACTAGAAGTACTGTTTGTAAGCGTATCCTTAGTACATTAAAAGTACTGTTTATAAGCGTATCTTTAGTACATTAGAAGTTCTGTTTGTAAGCGTATCCTTAGTACATTAGAAGTTCTGTTTATAAGCGTATCCTTAGTACATTCGAAGTTCTGTTTATAAGCGTATCTTTAGTACATTCGAAGTTCTGTTTATAAGCGTATCGTTAGTACATTATAATTTCTGTTTGTAAGCGTATCCTTAGAACATTAGAAGTTCTGTTTATAAGCGTATCTTTAGTACATTCGAAGTTCTATTTAGTTTATAAGCGTATCCTTAGTACATTAGAAGTACTGTTTATAAGAGTTTCCTTAGTACATTAGTAGAAGTACTGTTTATAAGCGTATCCTTAGTACATTAGAAATATTGTTTGTAAGCGTATCTTTAGTACATTAGACGTTCTGTTTATAAGCGTATCCTTAGTACATTAGAAGTTCTGTTTATAAGCGTATCCTTAGTACATTCGAAGTTCTGTTTAAAAGCGTATCCTTAGTACATTCGAAGTTCTGTTTGTAAGCGTATATTTAGTACATTAGAAGTTCTGTTTATAAGCGTATCCTTAGTACATAAGAAGTTCTGTTTATAAGCGTATCCTTAGTACATTCGAAGTTCTGTTTAAAATCGTATCCTTAGTACATTAGAAGTTCTGTTTGTAAGCGTATCTTTAGTACATTAGAAGTTCTGTTTATAAGCGTATCCTTAGTACATTAGAAGTTCTGTTTATAAGCGTATCCTTAGTACATTCGAAGTTCTGTTTAAAAGCGTATCATTAGTACATTCGAAGTTCTGTTTGTAAGCGTATCCTTAGTACATTAGAAGTTCTGTTTATAAGAGTATCCTTAGTATATTCGAAGTTCTGTTTATAAGCGTATCCTTAGTACATTAGAAGTTCTGTTTATAAGCGTATCCTTAGTACATTTGAAGTTCTGTTTATAAGCGTATCTTTAGTACATTAGAAGTTCTGTTTATAAGCGTATCTTTAGTACATTCGAAGTTCTGTTTATAAGCGTATCTTTAGTACATTAGAAGTTCTGTTTGTAAACGTATCCTTAGTACACTAGAAGTACTGTTTGTAAGCGTATCCTTAGTACATTAAAAGTACTGTTTATAAGCGTATCTTTAGTACATTAGAAGTTCTGTTTGTAAGCGTATCCTTAGTACATTAGAAGTTCTGTTTATAAGCGTATCCTTAGTACATTCGAAGTTCTGTTTATAAGCGTATCTTTAGTACATTCGAAGTTCTGTTTATAAGCGTATCGTTAGTACATTAGAATTTCTGTTTGTAAGCGTATCCTTAGAACATTAGAAGTTCTGTTTATAAGCGTATCTTTAGTACATTCGAAGTTCTATTTAGTTTATAAGCGTATCCTTAGTACATTAGAAGTACTGTTTATAAGAGTTTCCTTAGTACATTAGTAGAAGTACTGTTTATAAGCGTATCCTTAGTACATTAGAAATATTGTTTGTAAGCGTATCCTTAGTACATTAGAAGTACTGTTTATAAGCGTATCTTTAGTACATTAGAAGTTCTGTTTGTAAGCGTATCCTTAGTACATTAGAAGTTCTGTTTATAAGCGTATCTTTAGTACATTCGAAATTCTGTTTATAAGCGTATCTTTAGTACATTCGAAGTTCTGTTTATAAGCGTATCGTTAGTACATTAGAATTTCTGTTTGTAAGCGTATCCTTAGAACATTAGAAGTTCTGTTTATAAGCGTATCTTTAGTACATTAGAAGTTCTGTTTATAAGGGTATCATTAGTACATTCGAAGTTCTGTTTATAAGCGTATCTTTAGTATATTCGAAGTTCTGTTTATAAGCGTATCGTTAGTACATTAGAATTTTTGTTTGTAAGCGTATCCTTAGAACATTAGAAGTTCTGTGTATAAGCGTATCTTTAGTACATTCGAAATTCTGTTTATAAGCGTATCTTTAGTACATTCGAAGTTCTGTTTATAAGCGTATCGTTAGTACATTAGAATTTCTGTTTGTAAGCGTATCCTTAGAACATTAGAAGTTCTGTTTATAAGGGTATCTTTAGAACATTCGAAGTTCTATTTATAAGCGTATCTTCAGTACATTCGAAGTTCTGTTCATAAGCGTATCTTAAGTACATTATATAAGTACTGTTTATAAGCGTATCCTTAGTACATTAGAAGTACTGTTTATAAGAGTTTCCTTAGTACATTAGAAGTACTGTTTATAAGCGTATCCTTAGTACATTAGAAATACTGTTTGTAAGCGTATCCTTAGTACATTAGAAGTACTGTTTATAAGCGTATCTTTAGTACATTAGAAGTTCTGTTTGTAAGCGTATCCTTAGTACATTCGAAGTTCTGTTTATAAGCGTATCTTTAGTACATTCGAAATTCTGTTTATAAGCGTATCTTTAGTACATTCGAAGTTCTGTTTATAAGCGTATCTTTAGTACATTAGAAGTACTGTTTATAAGAGTTTCCTTAGTACATTAGAAGTACTGTTTATAAGCGTATCCTTAGTACATTAGAAATACTGTTTGTAAGCGTATCCTTAGTACATTATAAGTACTGTTTATAAGCGTATCGTTAGTACATTAGAAGTTCTGTTTGTAAGCGTATCCTTAGTACAATTGAAGTTCTGTTTATAAGCGTATCTTTAGTACATTCGAAGTTCTGTTTATAAGCGTATCGTTAGTACATTAGAAGTTCTGTTTATAAGCGTATCTTTAGTACATTTGAAGTTCTGTTTATAAGCGTATCGTTAGTACATTAGAATTTCTGTTTGTAAGCGTATCCTTAGTACATTAGAAGTTCTGTTTGTAAGCGTATCTTTAGTACGTTAGAAGTTCTGTTTATAAGCGTATCCTTAGTACATTAGAAGTTCTGTTTATAAGCGTATCCTTAGTACATTCGAAGTTCTGTTTAAAAGCGTATCCTTAGTACATTCGAAGTTCTGTTTGTAAGCGTATCCTTAGTACATTAGAAGTTCTGTTTATAAGAGTATCCTTAGTACATTAGAAGTTCTGTTTATAAGCGTATCCTTAATACATTCGAAGTTCTGTTTAAAAGCGTATCTTTAGTACATTAGAAGTTCTGTTTGTAAGCGTATCCTTAGTACATTAGAAGTTCTGTTTATAAGAGTATCATTAGTACATTAGAAGTTCTGTTTATAAGCGTATCCTTAGTACATTAGAAGTTCTGTTTGTAAGCGTATCCTTAGTACATTAGAAGTTCTGTTTGTAAGCGTATCCTTAGTACATTAGAAGTTCTGTTTATAAGCGTATCCTTAGTACATTGGAAGTTCTGTTTATAAGCGTATCCTTAGTATATTCGAAGTTCTGTTTATAAGCGTATCCTTAGTACATTAGAAGTACTGTTTATAAGCGTATCCTTAGTACATTAGAAGTTCTGTTTATAAGCGTATCTTTAGTACATTCGAAGTTCTGTTTATAAGCGTATCTTTAGTACATTAGAAGTTCTGTTTGTAAACGTATCCTTAGTACACTAGAAGTACTGTTTGTAAGCGTATGCTTAGTACATTAGAAGTACTGTTTATAAGCGTATCTTTAGTACATTAGAAGTTCTGTTTGTAAGCGTATCCTTAGTACATTAGAAGTTCTGTTTATAAGCGTATCCTTAGTACATTCGAAGTTCTGTTTATAAGCGTATCTTTAGTACATTCGAAGTTCTGTTTATAAGCGTATCGTTAGTACATTAGAATTTCTATTTGTAAGCGTATCCTTAGAACATTAGAAGTTCTGTTTATAAGCGTATCTTTAGTACATTCGAAGTTCTATTTATAAGCGTATCTTCAGTACATTCGAAGTTCTGTTCATAAGCGTATCTTTAGTACATTATAAGTACTGTTTATAAGCGTATCCTTAGTACATTAGAAGTACTGTTTATAAGAGTTTCCTTAGTACATTAGTAGAAGTACTGTTTATAAGCGTATCCTTAGTACATTAGAAGTTCTGTTTATAAGCGTATCCTTAGTACATTCGAAGTTCTGTTTATAAGCGTATCTTTAGTACATTCGAAGTTCTGTTTATAAGCGTATCGTTAGTACATTAGAATTTCTGTTTGTAAGCGTATCCTTAGAACATTAGAAGTTCTGTTTATAAGGGTATCTTTAGTACATTCGAAGTTCTATTTATAAGCGTATCTTCAGTACATTCGAAGTTCTGTTCATAAGCGTATCTTTAGTACATTATATAAGTACTGTTTATAAGCGTATCCTTAGTACATTAGAAGTTCTGTTTATAAGCGTATCCTTAGTACATTCGAAGTTCTGTTTATAAGCGTATCTTTAGTACATTCGAAGTTCTGTTTATAAGCGTATCGTTAGTACATTAGAATTTCTGTTTGTAAGCGTATCCTTAGAACATTAGAAGTTCTGTTTATAAGGGTATCTTTAGTACATTCGAAGTTCTATTTATAAGCGTATCTTCAGTACATTCGAAGTTCTGTTCATAAGCGTATCTTTAGTACATTATATAAGTACTGTTTATAAGCGTATCCTTAGTACATTAGAAGTACTGTTTATAAGCGTATCCTTAGTACATTAGAAATACTGTTTGTAAGCGTATCCTTAGTACATTAGAAGTACTGTTTATAAGCGTATCTTTAGTACATTAGAAGTTCTGTTTGTAAGCGTATCCTTAGTACATTCGAAGTTCTGTTTATAAGCGTATCTTTAGTACATTCGAAATTCTGTTTATAAGCGTATCTTTAGTACATTCGAAGTTCTGTTTATAAGCGTATCGTTAGTACATTAGAATTTCTGTTTGTAAGCGTATCCTTAGAACATTAGAAGTTCTGTTTATAAGCGTATCTTTAGTACATTCGAAGTTCTGTTTATAAGCGTATCGTTAGTACATTCGAAGTTCTGTTTATAAGCGTATCTTTAGTACATTAGAAGTACTGTTTATAAGAGTTTCCTTAGTACATTAGAAGTACTGTTTATAAGCGTATCCTTAGTACATTATAAGTACTGTTTATAAGCGTATCGTTAGTACATTAGAAGTTATGTTTGTAAGCGTATCCTTAGTACATTTGAAGTTATGTTTATAAGCGTATCTTTAGTACATTCGAAGTTCTGTTCATAAGCGTATCGTTAGTACATTAGAAGTTCTGTTTGTAAGCGTATCCTTAGAACATTAGAAGTTCTGTTTATAAGCGTATCTTTAGTACATTCGAAGTTCTATTTATAAGCGTATCTTTAGTACATTCGAAGTTCTGTTTATAAGCGTATCTTTAGTACATTATAAGTACTGTTTATAAGCGTATCCTTAGTACATTATAAGTACCGTTTATAAGAGTTTCCTTAGTACATTAGAAGTACTGTTTATAAGCGTATCCTTAGTACATTAGAAATACAGTTTGTAAGCGTATCCTTAGTACATTATAAGTACTGTTTGTAAGCGTATCCTTAGTACATTCGAAGTTCTGTTTGTAAGCGTATCCTTAGTACATTCGAAGTTATGTTTATAAGCGTATCGTTACACCTGAGCATCAGTCGTCATGCTATACCTGCTACTATCAGAGCTAAGGAGGGAAGTATTTGGTGAAACTGGACCATGGATCGAAAAAAGGTTTCCCGCTCTCGAGGCTGGTGATCAAACCACTAGACCACCGTAGCTGTTTTTCAACGATTGACAAACATAATTATGACAGCGTCATTCCTCTTACACCAAATGGATCAATTGATTTATTGGAGTTTAACGCCATTTTCAACAATTTTCCAGTTATATCCCGGTGGCCAGTTCACCTGTCTCACACCAGTACTCCACACAACATACTTTCCAAGCAACTGGCTGCTTTTCCACATAAATTGTTAACCAATTGGTGGAAGACGAATGACGCTGATCAGAGTGAGTTTTCAAATCGATCAAATGTCTATGCATTGCACAGGAAGAATAACGTTTGAGTTACTAGTGCGAGAAAGTCAGCATAAATCTGTAGATTGGCTGTTGTGATAGACGTGTAAATTTGAAAAGAGTGTTTACACTATATGTGTAAACGCATCTGACCATGACTGCACGTTAAATCTATAACTGTTAACAATCTTATGATAAACACCGAAAAAAAGCAGCACATTCGTGTCTCAAAGGATGTTGTGGATACACACTCAGCAATCAATCAATCATCTCTATGTTGTACAATACAGAAGTCAACTGATTTAACAAATATCTACCAACCTGTGATCCAGGGCCATGCAGACACTACATCCTACCAAATCATGGTCCTCACAAAACATGTCTATAAGTTTTCCATGATGTTTGATACATGTCTCAGTTGGAAGGTCAGGTTTTCCTGTTTGACTACTTGCTGTCGTGGCGTGTCCAAACTCTTCCTTGTCGATAAACTGATGATCTTTCGCACCAGTCACGCGATTGTGAAACTTTAAACATCCCTTACAAAAGTACTGATTACAAGTTACACATAAAACAACGGCTTCCTTGTTGATATCATCCTCGGCACAAGAAGTACAAGGAAAATCGTGCACGGTGTCCGATGTTAAAGACGTCGCCATTTTGTATCTAGTTGTATACACCCCCGTGTCGGTTTACCCTTCCCAAAATGCACACGCATCTTGACGCATCCGAATCGGACGGCTTTACGAAACGTTGTGGGGAAAAAAAGGAAAACATAATTTTGATAAGCAATTTCTCTGTTTGCCACACTGTTTTCAAACTCTATTCAGTTATTATACTTTTGTTGATAGAAATGTTCAATATGTTTGCCCAGACGTTTTCAATGTTACGTTTAGCTAAGTTTGTGTATGTGGAAAAGGGTTAATCGTAATATGGGTCAGATCAGGGACAGAGTATTACATTTATGTATATATTGTCCCTGGTTAGATAAATAATCATCGTATGTGACATAAACCTTTGACTGTACATAGGTGTTTTTCTACACTTCGAGAATCAATTATTGTATATGCCCGTTCAAACATCTACATGAAGCAAGTTTATTTAGTTTCAGAACACATCTTCCATTGTACAAATTTTAAGTCTATTTTTAGAATTCCTGGGAAATTCCAATTATTTTATATCTACGGCTTTTGTCGAGATATTTCGTTTAATTCCGTAAACAAACTATTTTATAACTACTGGATACATCGTTTTACATTCGGTTGTTATCGCCCGCATTCTTTATTCCCGTAAATAGCCGTACATTTTACTTCATATGGCGACGTTTACGGAAAGCATTTATCTCGCCGCATTTTTGAGAGCGTCCAGAAAATCGTGAGATGTTTCCTCTTTACTTTAAATTTTCGACTCAAACTTCGTCGCCGTGTACATGATACTTAAGTAGAGAAAACAATGCCCGATTTTATTTTACTTTATTGAACTTTATACATGTTTGAAATTGTTCCATTTTTTCACATTGTTAACATGTTTTGAATTTCTACTTCATATCTTTCATATACGTGTATACTATGATATGCATATACAGCATACGATATTTCAAAATATTCATGATAAGCAATGATCATTTTTTCATATTTCAATAAAGCTTTCATTGATATGTGTAAATATCTTGATGTGTTCGAAAACCGTTTGCTATAGATTTGTTGTTTATACATCTTGGTATCTATTAACCATACGACAGTTGAATTGACACGTAAAGTACTTCTATAGGATACATCAAAACGCATCTGTATGGCGCAAAGATATTTATGTCTTTCTACATCCACGTGACTGACCTTGGTATGTATACCATACGACAGTTGAATTGACACCTAAAGTACTTATATAGGATAAATCGGAACGCATCTGTATGGCGTAAAGGTATTTATGTCTTTCTACTTATATCAATCAGCATCTTTATGTTTGAAAAATGGCCGTTCTTGTTACCCCAAGAAGAAACTCTGGAAAACCCTATATGTTAGTGACCTTAAGCAGTTGCTTCATGTAATGGCGGTCTTTCAACAGAACCTATTCCGGGTCCTCTTTATTGATATTAAATACCCAGAAATTCTTTTCACTGCTCCTCAAAATGAGTTTTGATTTTAAATAGGAAACACGTATATGGAATTGTTTAACATTTGTGTTAGATCTATCTTATCTTCTATGTTTTCGTCGGTACACCCTCCAAACACAATGATAATGCGAAAAACAGAAAAACAATTGGTTGATTGATTGTTTGGTGCATTACGCCGCTATCAACATTTGTTCAGTTATATCACGGCGTTTCCTGTGTAAGTTACCAGTACTACTGGTCCATTTATCCTGACACAAACCAGTCAGACGTAATGCAAACCTCGCAACCCTGAGCTCCAAGGAGGGCAGCCATTACTACCATTTTAAAAGTCTTCGGTATGACCCGACCGGGGATCGAAGCCGCGACCTGTTCCAACCGAGGTGGACGCTCTACCACTACACCACCGAGATGGTAGCAGAAAAAGAAGCAAAGATATAGATGTTCGTATTTCCGATGAAGGGAGATTAATCTTTCGATATTTATAAAAAGAATCAGGATATATTATCTCCCCTATATAGCTTTGGGTCGCTTATATTGAATTGTTTGATATATTGTTCCCTCTGCTTGTTTATGCATATCCATTACTTTAGGACACATATATGCTCTATCACTGTGATAGAGATTTATGCACAATAATTGAGTTTCGCAACACTTGAATAATCAGCCTGCGCATAGTCACCAACATGTATTAACGCTTTCTGAAACCTCTGCTATATGGTTAAAATATAAAGTGTACCTCTGAGTCTGACCAAAACTAACACTTACAACATATCTGCAGCAGAGTACAGATTTAATTAACATGAAGTATGAAAAGTTTCGTTGGAATTGACCTAAGCGTTTAGGTGTCATTTGAAGTTGAACATTAAGACGGGCAAACAGACGGGCAAACAGACGACCGACAGAGAGTGATGAGAATAAATTACCTTGAGTGTTCGACTAAGGTGATCTAAAAACCAGCTAGCTTGAATATATAATATACAATGACTACATGTACGTGGATAAACTGTATCAGATTTTGTTTAACAGATCCTGATATAATTTATCTACGTAGCCATTGCATATACCCACATGTACGTACATGCACATGCCATGTGGTCACATTTTCAGCGCTTAGCCTGATTGGGGAAAATATCAATAACATTCAATATTGCTAAACATCAATATTAAAACAAAATTGTATGTTTACACAATTTAATAGAACTTGATAGTTCTTAAGGCACATAACGCAATCGAGCGAAATCAGGTAAATATTGTCAAGTTATACAGTGGATTCGAGATAACTCGAGAATGACCTATAAGTTACTTCGAGTTATCGACATGTTCGAGTAAGCCCTCGAAGTATTGTGAAGTAATTCATGTAATCGCAGCTTCGTGATTCAGTTATTCTTAAAAAGTGGCCATGCATAGCAAGCCAGTGATAACATAATATCCAGAAAAAGGCATAACAGATGTTCTAAATGTTCGTCTAGTTAATCAGAACTGTTGTAATGGTGTTTTAAGGTTTGTTTTATAAAAGTACGACAGTAATCATGCCACTGAGCGATTTACACGTGTAAATCATATACGGCACGCGTGGATTAGCAATGGGTGTTAAACAATATGCAGACATATTGATATACGTGCATATCGTGAAATTATTTTGCAATGAAAATGGCATAGAGACACATGTACAGAAGGCACGCAAACCAATTAACGAAATCAGTGAAATATTAAGAGATTTGCTACTGTCTTTAAGTACAAACAGAGTTACCATAAATATCAACGATATATTTGAAAACCTCATTTCATTGTAGCGTGTTAACCGACCTTATACAATAATTTCCACGTGCAAAACAGTCTTTACATGAGCTCGATCTAATTAATAGGCGGATGTCAACCAACACGAATTTGGGTAAAAGAATTCTTTGACTTTGGTGGCCAGTGTGGCTTTCCAAAGTAACTTCATAAATGTGTGGATCTATCGTTACTTTCGGTTAAATACTTGCCGACACACGACATTGCTACTCCCGACGTCTCAACACCTTGCTTTTACAAATGTCTACGAGTACCCACACCATAGGGTTCTACATTATGCAGTACGTCATAACATCAGCGTCAAATTACATATGATACGTGTGATGCGGTGGTATTTCGGTGTGGTATAACATTGTGTATGTTTGTGAGATGGTTTATGTATCATACAAATGCGCATTCGGCAAAAATTGTGAGACTTCCGGTTGATCTCGTGTTTTTCAGGGTCTCTACAATTTCACGCTATAAATTCTCTATTAAGTCCCCTCTACACATAACACATTTCTGGTGCCTGTCGATCCACCGGTCGGACATATTCGAATACACTTATATGTACTATACTGTGAACAGCATAGGACAATTCCTGGTAATTGTAAAACGTGTGTCCCTTCAAAGTAGACTTTACCACACGGAAAAACCCGAAATCTATAGGCATCAACATTTGAATCCAAGCAAGCGTGTATAGGCATACTCTAGAAAGTAAATTCAATCTTGGTGGGATTGAAGTTCAGTTTTTTAGCATCAAAATAATACATCCACGTCTCGTCTCTGGTCACAACATGGTACAAGACATCGTCACCTTCTCGACGATTGCGTTGTCGTAACTTCCACGTCACATTCGAGCGTCTCTGCTTGTTGTCATCAGTATATTATAGACCGTTCACACATAGCTACGATCTTACTACGATGATGCCGATCTGCCCCGACCTGAAAAATGTACCAAATCGGGACGAGATTGGCATCAAAAACTTGAAAGTTGGTGAATACCTTCGCGGAATGCCTGTTTGATGCTTGTACTACGATTTCTACACGATCAATTAAATTTGATCTGGCGCAGGAACAAATGTAATTTCGGGTAAAAATTTATCTAATATAAAGCCGCAATAGCTTAGTCAAGGCTTTCAATAAAGGGGTTTGAGTGAAAGTTGCTGTGACTAGCGTGTAATGATTAGAGGTAGAGATGCCAGAAGACAGACGTTCTGTCAAGAGGGGTCCTGTGATGTAACTGAAACATCTTTTAAAATGGCTTTCAGCTCGAATTAATAAAATTAATATGTATTCGAAATTTTAAAACGTAAATGAGACGTTTTTAGTTTAGTTAAGATGACTTGATGTTAATCGAAATTGTGAACGCTAATTTTTTTCAATTTGTTTATTCAAAGTCTATAATATACATACATATAGTAATATACATAAAGAGGAGTGATAATATTACATTGTCTGTTCAAATTAACCGATTTCCGAATGATTTTGACTTATTATTCATTATCTGTGCTTAGCGACTCAATGCTAAAATCTAATTAAAACGAAAGGGTAAGTTACGGCCTTATGAGATGAGAAGATTGGCCGAGTGTTCGGACTTAAACTTAGTTATTTCCTATTACTCTGTCAACAACTGTATAGGCATTTTGCAAATAAAGCTAACTAACATCAGATGTCATGTCTTTGCAAATTGATCTTAGTCTGCAACATCACATTACAGAATAAAACATCATCGCACAGTTGATCTTATTTCTATAAGAATAAGTAATTTTCAATAATTGAAGGAACAATAAAAGTTTAACAGTCAGCATTTTATTATGAATAACTTTTACATTACAATATAATAAATAGTGTTGCTTATTTCAAAATTAGACAGGTAAATTGTGTATTCCTAGTCTTGTTCATGTTTTCTTAATATATACTGAACTAGATATGATATAAATGTCTTGTTCAATTTTGAGATCCTTATGAACAGTGAAGAAAGCATTACGTGTGCATAACGTGTGAATAAGTCGAGAGCAGTGCAGACAGAGATTATACAATTAATTGAAAATAACATCTTAAATATTTACATATACATAATGATGTACAAATTCATGGCAGAATGGCTGGTCTATTTTTCATATGAACCATGTAATAGTTATTTTATTTCTCATCTTTCAGAACTTGAATTGTTTCCTAAATTGAAAGGCAATTGCATGCTTCATCGACAATTAATGCAACCACATGTCAAACCTTTTCGCTCATATAGAAGCTTTCTGACTTCCCGACGGCTTTTCGAAAAAATATCGACAAAAAAAGAAATTGCTCAAACGAGCAAATTCTCCTTTTGTCACCATGTTTTCAACTCTACTCAATTATTGTACTTTCATTTAAAGGGAGTTTCCAATTATTTTCGGGTATGATTTCAAAGTCGTCTGCTGCAGATTTGTTGTGTGGAAAAGGGTTAAAAAAAAAAATTGTACCTTTTTCCATGGACGAGGTCATATGGTTTGAGGAGAAATGGTTCATAATGAGCTGTTTCTACTTTTGTCACCATGTTTTCAACTGTATTTAATAATAATATTTTCATTTATGAACCTTTCCCCCAGGTTTACCTTGATGTTTTCAAAGTCGTCTGCTGCATATTTGGTTTATGTTTTAAAAGGTAAAAGCAAATTTAACATTCCTAGTCTTTGATCTGTTTGTAATAGATCAATCAACACGGTATACTGTTAGTTTTAATGTACATGATTTTTTATAAGCAAAAACGTGCGATCAATAATTGTCTCGCCAACACAAATTCTAAAGACAGAGTATGATATTACGGTAAATACGTTCTCAGGAGGTACCCAGAGAAATGAGATCCATAGTGCGAGTCGTCGTAGTGGACAGTCGTGGCAGCCATACCCTTAACGGCAAAGCGTGCTCCTTTTTCAGTCGTGGCATAAGTGTAGCAGTGGCACACGTCAATTCTTGGTACGTAACGATTGTCATGAGTTTCTGTATCACATCATCAACGGTAAAAGCTAAACGGACAGAGCTCTTAAAGCCATTACACAGTTGTGTGGTGAAGATGTAATCCCCGTCAACAGGCGCTGTAAATATTCCACTTTTCTTATTGTAATCCTCGCCTCTGTTCTCTATGATTGTTGGAAACACAAATTTCTGATCAGTTGACACTGTCACGTCGATGAGGTCCTTTGCCGTGAAAAACACGTCGGGTGTTTTGAAAAACCCTGGTGGGTAAAATGAAAATGAAAATAAAACATTTAGAGAAATACAGACATGAAAATTGCGTGACGAGACAAACGGAGTGAGATATAAATGTTCATCCTAACACGATGGGAAAAGTAGGAAAATCATTACAAATGAAAGGATATTATTTAAAAAGAGTTGAAAGCATTAATCAATAAGAGCAACTTCTCCTTTTGCCACAACGTTTTTCAAAAGTCATCTGCTGCAGAGACCCCAGAAAAGCTTCTACAGTTATGTGGGAAAGGGACAACGGGAGGGACATGTTTGTCGAATTACCAGAAAACTAACAGTGTCTACTCTTCGTTAAGTATCGACCCTGATAGGCCTAAGCAAGCCGCGCAAGCAAACACGGACAGACACTTTTCGCCTCCTGTGGATTTTCTGTTTCGGGAATCATTACTCTATACCTCTATCCCCCTGTGACGGAATGTGTCGGCCCGGATAAGCCTGCGCGGACGTCGCAGGATGATTCTGGTCGATATATTACGCAGAGTCCATAGAAATAGAAGATCAAGATGATGCACACAAATTGCCTCGTGGAACACGTCAGGTGTTTTGAATAAACCTGTTTAATGAAACGTGTTTCAATCTATACGATCACACTCCGGTAGGGTACTGATTGTTATATTTAACTCGGACAGGTCGTTTTAACCAGAGACATATAAACACATGCATTCTATGTATCTGTTTAATACGATTGAAAACTTTTAAACAAAAGGTGACATTACTCAAAATGAGCATTTTTTTCAGCTTGCAACATGTTATTGATCATTATTGTTTTAAATATACTTATGGTTATTTTCGATATATTTATATAGATGTTTTCAAAGTTGTCTGCTGCAGATTTATTGTATGTGGAAGATCGATGATATGGGTGCTTTTAACCCTTTACCACATACAACAAATTTGCAACAGACGACTTTGAAAACATCTTACCAAAAATGTGTATCTCAATAAATAAGAGTTTAATTATTAAATAAAGTTGAAAACATTGTGACAATGCTCATAATGAGCAATTTTGCCATTTGTCACAATGTTTTCAAAAGTCGTCTGCTGCGGAGGCGTCAGAAAGTGTATACATGTGGGAATGGGTTGATCATTATTTTAGACATTGATTTGCTTTTGAAATTGTCCTTATGCATTATTATTCATAAAGGCCTGATCCCTTCCTACATATGACAATAAAAAAAACATTGTGACAAAAGTTAAAACCGCTCATGATGAGCAATTCTTCTTTTGCTATAATGTTTCAATTCTATCCTATGATTATACTTACATTTATAGAAGTGTTTCCATATATTCGCATACACCTTTTTTTTAAAGACGTCTGCTGCATACATGTCGTATGTGTGAAAAATGTTGAAACGAATTGAGCAACTGTTCGTGCAATTCATATTTCTAAGGACCAAGATTACAAGCGAAGCAATTGTATCTATATATATACATGTTTCAATTTTAGAAAGTTTAAAAATGCCAAAACACTTTTCCTTTGCAGCCAAATTAACATTAACTCTCACATTTCAATATATATCTCGATTTGGAAGCCAACAAAAATACCAATACAGGCAAACATTTAAAGGACATGAGCCAAGTCTTTGGGTGCATCTACGTACAGTGAAGACCCAAACGAGCCTTTACAGTCCGTCTATATATACATTAGTCCTGTGTGGTTCTTTGACAACAAAACTAGAAGTACCCCAATTTAATTTCGTGTGATCCAATTACGGAGTTATTTAAACCCCCAAATCATTAGACGCGGCTAATATGCCAGCAAGGTGTCGACAGGCGACAGAACCTCCGTCATTATGTCGGAAGAAGAAATAATTTATAAGTCCGACAGAACATATCTGATCTTTACGTCTGATGGTCAGGATGGATTTAATATTGATAAGATACGATACATAACGACTTGTATCGATCTGATTCAATTTAAAAATCTTCTATCCAAACTTTTGAGAGGTTCAGAATTGATTGGTCCGTTAAAAAAGGGTGTTGAGAGTTTCAACTGTAAACTAGATGTGCGTCTAAAATAAACATTTATCCGATATTTCTTACTCAATGCATCATATGAGTCTTCAGCTCCAAATATGTGAAGTGATATTATTTCTGCGTATGGCAATTTCGTTACCAAGACTGGCTACTTTGAACTGTATAGCGTATTGTTAGAATAATTAAAGAATGTATGTTCTATGCCATGAAGCCTATTTTTCCATTACTCGCATGCATATATTAATTTATTATATGCCTGTACATTTTCCGGTGGAAATACATGCAGATTGACATGCGCAAATACACCACGACAGATTAAAATTCCGTATCTACATGCGGTGTAAATACAAGATTGTGACGTCAGACAGTGCGCGGAATACTTTCAGCGAGGTATCCCCAATAAACAATGTATTGAATCTGTATATTTAATAGTTTTTTCGCTCTTCATAGATCGTAGGTATATAATAAAAGGAATATTACGTTGCGGGAGCGATAAATGGGTACGTATTGCACGACTCGTAGCGTGGGAAAATCCATATCTTACTCGACCTTCGGTCTCGTAAGATATCGATTTTTCCACGCTACTTGTCGTGCAATACAAACCCTTTTATCGCTCCCGCAACGTAATATTCCGTATGTCTTTAATGGAGACTTACATAACAAAAAATACATACACTTTACACTATTTAAAAATCAACACAATATCTGAAGCCTAGTCCAGGTTTCTGTACTAGGCATGCGATTTTATATTCGGACTGTTCGCATCCTGTTACAATGCAATATGTAACGCCGATATATTGAGACTAATCTGAAACCTTACTGGCGTTCAGTAAAGGAGAGCTACTTTAGAAAGAGATATTTGAAAAATATCAATGCTGATATTGTAAAAGACTGATCTAGCTTTCGACGAGTGTCTGCGGAATTGGCTTTCAATAGTTATCGGCTCTTACGAGCCCTTGCTGAAAAATGTCCGAAACGACTGCTCTCGAACTCGGAACGTCTTGTCCTTGAGGTGTACACTAACATCTTGCTACTTAAGCAGTATATTTGGTTGTCCTAATATTCATCTTGGCTAAACTAAAACCATGGACATAATCTTTTGTCATGGTTGTTGGAGCATTTGTGTTCATACATCAAATCATTTTAACTCATAGCCACTAAAACGTACATGATCGAAGTATAAATCCCTAATACATACACCGTATATCGCCCTCGAAGCAAATTTAGCAGAATTATTGTAACAGAATATTGAGTTCTTTTGAAGTTTAAATCCGGTCTATATATACACACCTCGTACGCATCTTTCACACTATCATATCAGACAATAATGACTCCATGTGTTAACCCTTTTCTATTTGCAGACGCATTTAGGCGCATATAGAGCAGATGACTTTTGAAAACATTGTGACAAAAGGAGAAATTGATCATCTTGAGTAAAAACGCTTTAAACTCTTTTCATTTTTAGAGACTGTCCATGTGTTAAGCTGGACGTTTTCAAAGTCGTCTGATGCTGATGTGTGGTATGTAGGAACGAGTTAGATGAAAGACACAAATATGTAAAACATGTGGATATATGCCACCCGAAAAGTGGACCTCGGTTGCGTCATGCTTGCCATTGAACATGTTCGGAATGAATGTATGAATGTATATTGTTTTATGGCGCATCGACAGCTAAGGTCATTTAGCGCGCAATTAAATTTAATTATTCATGATCCCTGGGTAAACAAACCAGTACTAGGCTAGAAAATGTGCATTGCCCAAGGGCACTCCACCATGACCGTAGTGCCGCGACTGGGGATCGAACCCGGGACACCCGGTTTCAAAATCCCCGACGCTAACCACTCGACCACAGCGGATTCCGAACATGTTCGGAAGGGATCCCTTGATGATTCTATTCGTTAAAAGTTCTTTCTCTATCGTATTTTAGCGCCGCTCTACGAAAACCAGCCTTAGCGCAATTATTACACATGTAGAAAAGTATATGCATGCACATCCGTGTTTAGGATCGAAAGGAAAACTGCTTTACTAACGTTTCTTCAAACCATCTGTGACTGATTTGCGAAAAGTGAAGAGTCAGATCAGGTTGCGGATACACTGGTCTCATATGACTTTTTCGATGCTGATCATATATACAAAGCATTAGTGAATTTGCATGTGGGAATCCAGGCAGAGTTGAATATAAATTATTCAATCATAGATATTCCTTATTCAATCATAGATGGCACTACGGTCATGGTGGAGTGCCCTTTGGCAAGGCACATTTTCTAGCCAAGTACCTTTTTGTCTACCTAGGGATCATGAATAAGTGAACTGTCGCCGTGATATAACTGAAATAATGTTGAAAGCGGCGTAAAACCCCAATAAATAAATCAATATCTTTATGTTTGTATATGACTCATGCAGGGCAGGAACCTGAGACACATGGGTCTTTGGTCTAGTGGCGAGAGGTCCTGGGTTCAAATCATGTTCAGATCATCGTAATTTATTCTGAGTAAACATTTTATTACAAGTTGTTTCTCTTCATCTAGATTTATAAATGAAATATGTGAGGGAAAAATTGCCGTGAGCTAATGTAATAACATGATCTAAATGCGTCGTCAACTTTCTCTCTAAACGTCATCTCCTGTTTAGGCGCTGTTTGGTTTTTGACAAAACTTGCAAAGAATGGCTCTTCTGTAGTTCCCTTTCAGGATTGTTCAAATTTGTCCCGGGTAGCTCTGCCGGGTAGACACACGAGGGGTTATGAGTTCAAACCCAAGCTCGCTCAACATGTTTTCCGACGTTTGACAAAAGTCAATGCGAAAAGTGTCAATTATCTTCCACCAATGGCCTAACAGTATGTGGAAAAGCAGCCAGATGCCTGAAAAAGATTGCTGTGTCGAGTACTGGGGTATTGGTGAGAGAAAGCCAGGACAATCAGGTAAACTGACCGTCGTGATATGACTGAAAAATTGTTGAAAACGGCGATATACCATAATCAATCGACCAATCAAAACGGTTCCGATCCATTGAATAACAAGGTCGCAGGAACTGAAAATAGATTTTATATTTTACTACTTTAAAAATCTGTTTGTCCCAAAGTACTGACATGACCGTCTTGGGGTGGTGCTTGTTTTCCTTAAATGATTATACTAACAACTTTAAAAATCTAATTTTCCAAAAGTATTAGCATAGTTTAATAATATTTTGGTACAAAATGTTCCTGTGTTGACCCTCTTCTTAGTTTGTTAACAGTCAATCCCTTGACAAATAGGGCTATAGGCTCCATTTATTTATCAGTAAATTTACTTAGTTTTCGTAACACTTTAAGACGGTCTGGCCTAATTTGAAGATGATACGGCACAAATAGTCCCTGTTCTACCAAGTTCTACCTAGATTCCTCAAATTATTTAAAAAAGAAATTGCTAATCCTTGACAATCTCTCTTTTTGTCATAATGGTTTTAACTCTTTTTAAAACGAATACTTTCATTGAAAGAGATTTCCATATTCTAACCTATATCTATTCAGTTGTCTATTTTAGAATTGTTGTATGTGGAAAAGGGTTGAGAAGCATAACCTATACAGTAGTTAACCCTATCTTACCTGCAATTTGACGCCTGTGCAGCAGAGAACATTTAAACAAAAATGTGGCAAAAGGAGAATTTGCTTATCATGAGAAACTACTCCTTTCTACAATGTTCTTTTTAAGTAGAAGTCCAGCTTTTTTAATGGTAGCAGTACTTACTCCCATTTCATGCAGTTTATGGAACAGTCCATTGTGCCAAACTTTATCGAATGCTATTTTAATGTCTAAGAAGCAGGAATAAAGACGTCATTATACAGCTCAAACGCTTTTGAAATCCAAACTGTAAAGGGTTTAAGGTGACATTGATATCTGATTTGACAACATCTAAAAGTAAGGCGTTTTATAGTTTTAAAATAACAGACGACAGAGTAATAGCTCTATAATTATTTGGGTCATCCTTCCTCTTTTTTCTCCTTTCACCACAATGTTTTCAAAGACAGAAAATCCACAGGAGGCGAAAAGTGTCTGTCCGGGTTAGCCTGTGCGGTATGCTTAGGCAGATCCGGGTCGATATTTTACGCAGAGTCCACAATGTTGGTTTTCTCGAGGGACGGCTCATATGTTGAAATTAAATGTATCGGCACGGAAAGTATGGATTTCTGATTTCGCAAAAACAAGTGCACGAGTATAGATTATTTGTAGCGGTTTTATGAAATGTGCCAAGTATCACGAACACCGACCTAGGCGATTTTGAGAGTCTGATCAGGATCTGAAGTGCTATCTCACCTCACACGCATCCTGACAGCATTTATTGAGCGTTTACGACCTAGTTCTAACATTAAAGGTATGTGATTTGATCGTAACATTCTTTTATTCAAAAACGGTGGGTTGGTTTAAGTGTGATATGACTGAAATGTGTAGATAATTTATTTGCTACAATATACATGCATATAATAATTATGATGTTTTTCTATCGGATGCAAAAGTAAACTGTTTATTAGAAGGTTTTATAAAGTTTCTACGACTGTTTAGCGATTAGTCTTTTTTATTCATATTAAACTGCAAGAATGCGCAGACTGATCTGGATGTAAAGTGATCGCAAATGCCCTGAGATAGGTTCTCGTAGAACGTCGCTCATATATCATATGTATATGCATACGTGCTTAACAATGTTTTATTCGAAAATATACGAGGGATGGTTTTCATGAGACATGGCTTAAATATGTATAAACATGCACTGATATATTTGCTATAATATATGTTTGATAATTATGTAGACATGCTATCTGATTCAAATACACTTTCAAACATCAATTGCCCTTTCGCGATCATTGTATATTTATATTTGACTGCACAAATACTCAGGGTAATCTGGTTCTACACTGGTAGCCATGCACGGAGGTTCGATATAGAAGAACAACGAGCACACGTATTTATGCCTGCACGAATGCGTTTTTGTTTATGTTTGTTTGTTATACACTAACTAAATGGATTTAGATTGTGTAACCGGTAAACTCAAATAGTGCATAAATGGTCTTGTATATAGTCTGACCTTTCCCAGCTCCTTTTCACTGTGTATATAATTTTAATTAAGAAAGTGTTCAATTCTAATCAAAATTACTAAATGATTTATTCAAATGTTATTTTGAAGACTCAGGTATGTCAGTACAACTTTAATCGAAGAAGTGTTCATTAGTAATGAAAGTAACTAAATGATTTATTCAAATGTTATTGTGAAGACTTTCAGTTAAGTCAGTAAAACGTGATTTGAGTTCAGTAGACCACAGAACAAACTTGTATATTATCACTTTCTTCAAAACAGACAAAAAGCCTCCTTGTATTACTCTGAAAGTATACTGCTTGTGGTGTTCTATCTAATGTTGTAAGTGTTGTGGTGGTATATCTATCGATATCAAGTGCTACAACCTCCTTTGATTTATAATCCGCTATGAACAAATGTCTGTCATCATCAAAACAAACACCAAAGCTACAGTGTCTGTTTGGATACGTGTATTGAGCGATAAATTGTCCCGACAGGTCTGTAACAACTATGCCCTTAGCTCGATCGGCCACAACTATTTGTTGTTTCCTTGGCAATAGACACATTTGACCTGGAGTTCCAAATAATGCAGATCTTGTCTGGTCTGTGGATATCCTTTGTAAACACTTGCCTTCTAAGGCATACACATTTACGTTTGCATTGAAGCAATCGCAAATATACAATCGACCGTCAACGTGTATTATACCGCTACACTTACAGGTTACTTTGAACGAGTTCTTGATAGACAACCCACCATCAACTGAAACAAACGTAACTGTCTGTTTATGTGGCATAGTGACAACAACCTCGTTTTCATTCACAGCACATATACCCCAAGGGGTACTAGACATTGATAGTTGACCAGACAGTTTGTATGTTGTGTCATACTTTAGCGATTTAACCTTGTTATTTTTCCAGTCTGTCAGGATGAAAGTACCGCTAGGAAGCTGACAAAAGTCCATACAGTCACACGTGTGTTTATCCTCAGGATCTCGTATATTCACATTTTCTACATGACTTAAGCCGGTCGGTGTTTCATTTTCTACTACGACACGTCCAAATATTGTCTCTGGATTCAAGATATCGCTGATCTCATTTCCTGTCTGAAAGTTAATTTTAGGCAAATAGTTCATTTTATCGTTGGATGCTTTCCATCTCCGTTCTGCTTCCTTAACTATTCGCCGAACACCTTTAATGTTAACAAACGTCTGCGATAAAGTGTTCGTGTCCGATTCTACCAGCAATTTTGTGCTAATTGTTTCTAACACTGTAATCGTGTCATCACATGTGTTAATATCAACATCCAGATTCTCACAAAATTCTTCGTATTTATCAGAAATATGTTTACAAATGACATGCTCACGTTTGTCTAGATGTTCATCAATCTGCTTTCTCCTTTCCTTCACACTTTCCAAAGCTAAATCTTTCTCACTTGATAAACGAGATTTTTGTTCATGCCGGTCATCCCTTAAGGTCTTGACTTTACAAAGATGCTCTGATAAATCTTGTTCGGCGTTTTGAACAGTTTTATCCGTAATTCGACTAGTCGCAATGTCCGGAATGTAGCACAAGTCTTTGCAGGCTCTGAATAATAAAGAAAGGATACTGATTTTACTAATAACAAGATTTGACATAGGACAGCATTCTCGAATTACGAGGATATTTAAAATAAAAACAAATCAGCGGGGGCTCCATGTATCCCACCTTAATGTAACTCGTGGAAAAACAGCTGTTTGAGTATCCACGTTAAATCTAAATTACATAATTCTTAATAACAAGGATATAATGTAAGAGTTGTGCCTGTGTAAAGGAAACTATCTCAACAAGTGTTAGCCAAAGTACAATTAAACTACAGTTTCTTCATATGGCAATTCAGTAGTATAACATATTTTTTTTTAAAGTTGGAAAAATGCCATAACTTCATCTCCATTAAACACACTGTGGACACATTCTACAACATTAAACACTACATTTATTTAACTCGAACATGTTTAGTACGCAACGGTGGTGTAGTGGAAGATCGTCCGCCTCCAATGCGGGGTATCGCAGATTCGATCCACGGTCGCTTTATCCCAAATACTTTCAAATGGTTCTAACGACCGACTCGCTGGTGTCAGGATAAATAATAAAAAATACTGGTAAATTACCCAGAAAATGCCGTGAAATAACTTAAAATTGTTGAAAGAGGCATGAATAAGTCATGGAATATCTAGTTAAATACGTGTTATGAAAAAGAGGCATTACTCTGTAACTGTTTCTTTCAGAAAAGAATATAAGTCAACTACAGTTTCATACTTAACCCATACATGACATTTCAAGACCATGCCTTTGATGGACGAGGGGCTGTGTGATGTCTTAAAAATGCATTTGAATTTTCAAAAAATAGTATAACTTTGTAAATACTTATGTTTGCGAAAGGAAACCAAAATAGCGGTCAGTTAAGGGATTAATTAACAAGATAGTGGTCTACTAAATAGTTATGATAAACCAACAAGTTAGTGGTCAGCTTCATGTTAATGATAAGCCAAAAAGATAGTGCTATATATTCATGATTTACCCGCTGAAAAGAGGTCAACAATAAATTCATGATTAAACAAAAAACTATTGGTCAGCTTAATTTCTTGATAAACACACACAAATAGTGGTCAGCTTCATGTTAATGATAAGCCAAAAAGATAGTGCTATATATTCATGATTTACCCGCTGAAAAGAGGTCAACAATAAATTCATGATTAAACAAAAAACTATTGGTCAGCTTAATTTCTTGATAAACACACACAAATAGTGGTCAGCTACATGTTCATGATTTACCAACAAGATGGTGGTCAGCTACATGTTTATGATTTAACAACAAGATGGTGGTCAGCTATATGTTCATGATTTACCAACAAGATGGTGGTTAGCTATATGTTCATGATTTACCAACAAGATGGTGGTCAGCTATATGTTCATGATAAACCAACAAGATGGTGGTCAGCTATAATTTCATGATTTACTCACTAAAAAGTGGTCAGTAATAAATTCATGATAAACCAAGAAAATATTGGTCAGCTTTATTTTCTTGATAAACATTCAAATAGTGGTCAGCTATATGTTCATGATATACCAACACTATAGTGGTAAGATATATGTTCATGATACATGAACATAGTAATGGTCTGTTAAATTTTAATGATGATCGCATATTTAACAATGTATGAAATAACAAGACCCTTCCTTACGCATTTCATTGGTTATGACATATTTATATTAATGATGATCCCATATTCAATAATGTATGAAATACCAAGATCCTTCCTTACGCATTTCATTGGATATGACATATATTTATATTAATGATGTGACGAAGCGCTTCAATTATAAGGAAGACAAGGGCGTTTTTATGCATTAAGAGTTATTATTTTGAAAAGATAATTTGAGGCATTCCATGAGAAAACCAACATTATTGACTCTGCGTAATGTATCCATCGAGATCAGCCCGCGCTGATCTGGACCGACACCTTCCGTCTCAGGAGTATATATGTATAGATTAATGATTCATAAAACAGAAAAGCCACAGGAGACTGATCCGGATCGATACTTTAAGAGGAGTCCACAATGTTGGTTTTTTTGTGGGACGGCTCATTTGTCAGCTGTGATAATTCCGACTCGGCTGTCAATTCTGAGGTCGTGAGTTGGAATTTAGATAACTATTTTCCAACGATTGGTACTTTTTATCGTATGTATTTTATTCCGATTTCAACCGTATTTGATTCATATCACGGAGTTTCCTTAGTACATTATAAGTACTTTTTGTAAGCGTATATTTAGTACATTAGAAGTACTGTTTGTAAGCGTATCGTTAGTACATTAGAAGTACTGTTTGCAAGCGTATCCTTAGTACATAAGAAATACTGTTTGTAGTACATTAAAAATACTGTTTGTAAGCTTATCCTTAGTACATTAGAAGTACTGTTTGTAAGCGTATCTTTAGTACAATAGAAGTACTGTTTGTAAGCGTATCCTTAGTACATTAGAACTACTGTTTGTAAGCGTATCCTTAGTACATTAGAAATACTGTTTGTAAGCGTATCCTTAGTACATTAGAAATACTGTTTGTAAGCGTATCTGTAGTACATTAGAAGTACTTTTTGTAAGCGTATCCTTAGTACATTAAAAGTACTGTTTGTAAGCGTATCTTTAGTACATTAGTAATACTGTTTATAAGCGTATCCTTAGTACATTATAAGTTAGTACATTAGAAGAACTGATTGTAAGCGTATCCTTAGTACATTAGAAATACTGTTTGTAAGCGTATCTTTAGTACATTAGAAATACTGTTTTTAAGCGTATCCTTAGTACATTAGAAACTAGAAAGGTTGTTTTTATGAAAAAACATATGTCTCCCCATTGCAGTTTGTCAATGACTATTAAAATATTGAAAAGGGGGAGATAACTTTGCAACGAAGTAGCCCAGAGTTATAATTCTTGCAAGGTGCACAACTTCACATTGTCATCTATCTAAATTCCAAGTTTCAATAAATTCCTTCAAGTAGTTTCTGAGTTGTGCTCTGGACAAAGTTTACACTATTAAAATATTGAACAAGGGGGAGATAACTCATAATTATTGCAAGGTGCACAACTTCACATTGCCATCTATCTATGTTCCAAGTTTCAATAAATTCCTTCAAGTAGTTTCTGAGTTCTGCTCTGGACAAAGTTTACACTATTAAAATATTGAAGAAGGGGGAGATAACTCATAATTATTGCAAGGTGCACAACTTCACATTTCCATCTATCTATGTTCCAAGTTTCAATAAATTCCTTCAAGTAGTTTCTGAGTTCTGCTCTGGACAAAGTTTACACTATTAAAATATTGAACAAGGGCAGATAACTTTGCAACAAAGTGGCCCAGAGTTATAATTCTTGCAAGGTGCACAACTTCACATTGCCATCTATCTATGTTCCAAGTTTCAATCAATTACTTCAAGTAGTTTCCGAGTTCTGCTCTGGACAAACAAAAGTTAAGAAGAAGAAGAAGAAGAATAATAACTAGAAAGGTTGTTTTTATGAAAAAACATATGTCTCCCCATTGCAGTTTGTCAATGACTATTAGAATATTGAACAAGGGGAGATAACTTTGCAACGAAGTAGCCCAGAGTTATAATTCTTGCAAGGTGCACAACTTCATATTGCCATCTATCTATATTCCAAGTTTCAATAAATTCCTTTAAGTACTTTCTTAGTTCTGCTCTGGAGAAAGTTTACACTATTAAAATATTGAACAAGGGGAGATAAATCATAATTATTGCAAGGTGCACAACTTCACATTGCCATCTATCTAAATTCCAAGTTTCAATAAATTCCTTCAAGTAGTTTCTGAGTTCTGCTCTGGACAAAGTTTACACTATTAAAATATTAAACAAGGGGGAGATAACTCATAATTATTGCAAGGTGCACAACTTCACATTGCCATCTATCTATGTTTCAAGTTTCAATAAATTCCTTCAAGTAGTTTCTGAGTTCTGCTCTGGACAAAGTTTTCACAATTAAAATATTGAACAAGGGGGAGATAACTCATAATTATTACAAGGTGCACAACTTCACATTGTCATCTATCTATGTTCCAAGTTTCAATAAATTCCTTCAAGTAGTTTCTGAGTTCTGTTCTGGACAAAGTTTACACTATTAAAATATTGAACAAGGGCAGATAACTTTGCAACAAAGTGGCCCAGAGTTATAATTCTTGCAAGGTGCACAACTTCACATTGCCATCTATCTATGTTCCAAGTTTCAATCAATTACTTCAAGTAGTTTCCGAGTTCTGCTCTGGACAAACAAAAGTTAAGAAGAAGAAGAAGAATAATAACAAGTAATACTGTGTTAGCTAAAGCAAAAACAAAAAGTCACCCACTGCCATTTGTTTTGAAACGGTGGCCATTTTAAAACTTAAATTCAAGGAAAACTTGAATTCAAGAAACGGCGGCCATTTTGAAAAAAAAAAAAGTTGGGTGCACCACTTTGAGTGAGTATCTATGTGTGTGTGAAGTTTGATAGAGATCGCACCATCGATGTCTGAGAAATCGCGCGGAAACTTGAAATCACGAAATGGTGGCCATTTTGAAACGGCGGCCATTTTGAAAAAAAAAAAGTTGGATGCACCCCTTTGAGTGAGTATCTATTCATGTGTGAAGTTTTATAGAGATCGGACCATCAAAACTTAAAATCTAGAAATGGCGGCCATTTTGAAACGGCGGCCATTTTGAAAAAAAAAAAGCTAGATGCACCACTTTGAGTGCGTATCTATGTATGTGTGAAGTTTGATAGAGATCGCACCATCGATGTCCGAGAAAACTGGCGGACAAGTTCAGGACTAAGAAAAAACAAAAAAATAATAATAATAACAAGTAATACTGTGTTAGCTAAAGCAAAAACAAAAAGTCACCCACTGCCATTTGTTTTGAAACGGTGGCCATTTTAAAACTTAAATTCAAGGGAAACTTGAATTCAAGAAATGACGGCCATTTTGAAAAAAAATAAGTTGGATGCACCCCTTTGAGTGAGTATCTATTCATGTGTGAAGTTTGATAGAGATCGGACCATCGAAACATAAAAATCAAGAAATGGTGGCCATTTTAAAACTGCGGCCATTTTGAAAAAAAAAAAAAAATGGGTGCACCACTTTGAGTGAGTATCTATGCGTGTGTGAAGTTTGATAGAGATCACACCATCGATGTCAGAGAAATCGCGAGGAAACTTGAAATCACGAATTGGTGGCCATTGATAAAAAAAAATTTTTCAAGTTTCCGCGCGATTTCTCAGACATCGATGGTGCGATCTCTATCAAACTTCACACACACATAGATACTCACTCAAAGTGGTGCACCCAACTTTTTTTTTTTTCAAAATGGCCGCCGTTTTAAAATGGCCATCATTTCTTGATTTTATGTTTCGATGGTGCGATCTCTATCAAACTTCACACATGAATAGATACACACTCAAAGGGGTGCATCCAACTTTTTTTTTTCTCAAAATGGCCGCCATTTCTTGAATTCAAGTTTTCCTTGAATTTAAGTTTTAAAATGGCCACCGTTTCAAAACAAATGGCAGTGGGTGACTTTTTGTTTTTGCTTTAGCTAACACAGTATTACTTGTTATTAAGTCACCCAAACGGAGTTTGGGGGACTTATTGTTTTTGTTCAGTTTCTTATTACGATTCCCCAACAGAGTTGGGAATCGTATTGTTTTTCTATTGTTTTTTATTACGATTCCCCAACAGAGTTGGGAATCGTATTGTTTTTCTATTGTTTTTTATTATTATTATTATTATTCTTTATTCTCCTATCCAAAAATTTTGTCCAGAGCAATACTCATAAACTACTTGATGGAATTGATCGAAACTTGCAACATTGATAGATGGCAATGTGAACTTGTGTAGTTTTCAAGAATGATAACTCTGAGCCACTTTGTTGCAAAGTTATCTCCCCTTTTTCAATATTTTAGTCAATTTTTGTCAGAGCGATATCTTGTGAACGAATGGTCAGATATTATTGAAACTTGGAACATATATAGATGGCACTGTGCAGTTGTACAACATGCAAGAATTATAACTCTGGGCCACTTTTTTGCAAAGTTATCTCCCCTTTTTCATTTTTTTAATAATTGGGTGATTTGAACTTGTATAACTCGATAACGAAAAGAGATAGAGACTTGAAACTTAGTACAAATGTTCCCAATCAAGTGACCTACTTTCTCATGTGTATTTGAGCTTGACCGAATACTCGTTTCTGATTGGTCGATTTTTCGGACTTGTATAACTCGAAAATGACTAGTGATAGAGACTTGAAACTTAGTACATGTGATTCTAATCAAGTAGTACTACTTTCTCAAGCGCATTAGCGCATGACCGAATACTCGTTTCTGATTGGTCGATTTTTCGGGCTTGTATAACTCAAAAACGACAAGTGATAGAGACTTGAAACTTAGTACATGTGTTTCTTATGAAGTAGTTCTACTTTTGCATGTGTATTAGCGCATGACCGAATACTCGTTTCTGATTGGTCGATTTTTCGGACTTGTATAACTCAAAAACGACAAGTGATAGAGACTTGAAACTTAGTACATGTGTTTCTTATGAAGTAGTTCTACTTTTGCATGTGTATTAGCGCATGACCGAATACTCGTTTCTGATTGGTCGATTTTTCGGACTTGTATAACTCAAAAACGACAAGTGATAGAGACTTGAAACTTAGTACATGTGTTTCTTATCAAGTAGTACTATTTTTGCATGTGTATTAGCGCATGACCGAATACTCTTTTCTGATTGGTCGATTTTTCGGACTAAAGCTAGATGCACCACTTTGAGTGCGTATCTATGTATGTGTGAAGTTTGATAGAGATCGCACCATCGATGTCCGAGAAAACTGGGGGACAAGTTCAGGACTAAGAAAAAACAAAAAAATAATAATAATAATAATAAGAAGTATAAGAAACTGAACAAAAACAATAAGTCCCCAAAACTCCGTTTGGATGACTTAATAATAATAAGAAACTGAACAAAAACAATAAGTCCCCCAAACTCCGTTTGGGTGACTTAATAATAAGAAGAATAATATGAAAAAGAAACTGAACAAAAACAATAAGTCCCCCAAACTCCGTTTGGGTGACTTAATAAGAAGAATAAGAATAACTACAAATACAGCATGTCCCCCCTTTCGGAGAAGGGGAGACATAATAAGAATAAGAATAACTACAAATACAGCATGTCCCCCCCTTTCGGAGAAGGGGAGACATAATACTGTTTGTAAGCTTATCCTTAGTACATTAGAAGTACTGTTTGTAAGCGTATCCTTAGTACATAAGAAATACTGTTTGCAAGCGTATCTTTAGTACATTAGAAATACTGTTTGTAAGCGTATCCTTAGTACATTAGAAATACTGTTTGTAAGCGTATCTTTAGTACATTAGAAATACTGTTTGTAAGCGTATCTTTAGTAAATTAGAAGTACTGTTTGTAATCATATCCTTAATACATTAAAATTACTGTTTGTAAGCGTATCGTTAGTACATGTATTAGAAATACTGTTTGTAAGCGTATCTTTAGTACATTAGAACTACTGTTTGTAAGCGTATCCTTAGTACATTAGAAATACTGTTTGTAAGCGTATCCTTAGTACATTAGAAGTACTGTTTGTAAGCGTATATTTAGTACATTAAAAGTACTGTTTGTAAGCGTATCTTTAATACATTAAAAGTATTGTTTGTAAGCGTATCTTAAGTACATTAGAAATACTGTTTGTAAGCATATCCTTAGTACATTAGAAATACTGTTTGTAAGGGTATCCTTACACCTGAGCATCAGTTCTAATGCTATACATGCTGCCATTAGAGCCAAGGAGGGAAGTATTTGGTGTAACCGGACAGTGGATCGAAAAAAGGTTTCCCGCTCTCGAGGCTGGCGCTCTAACCACTATCACCGTAGCTGTTTTTCAATGATTGACAAACATAATTATGACAGCGTCATTCCTCTTCTACCAAATGGACCAATTGATTGATTGGGGTTGAACGCCGTTTTCAAAAAAAAGTTCAGTCATATCCTTGCGGCCAGTTCACCTATTTATGTATCGTCACTCTGTCTAGCACCAGTATTCAAGTCAACATACTTTCGAAGCAACTGGCTGCTTTTCCACATATACTGTTAGCCCATTGGTGGAAGACGAATTAGGCTGATCACAGCGACTTTCCAAATGGATCAAATGTCTATGCATTGCACAGGAAGAATAACGTTTGAGGTACTGGTGCAAGAAAGTCAGCATGCACATGTAGATTGACTGTTGAGAAAGACGTGTATTTTTTAAAAGAGTGTTTACACTATATGTGTAAAATCATCTGACCATGACTGCACGTTAAATCTATAACTGTTAACAATCTTATGATAAACACCGAAAAAAAGCAGCACATTCGTGTCTCAAAGGATGTTGTGGATACACACTCAGCCATCAATCAATCATCTCTATGTTGTACAATACAGAGGTCAACTAATTTAACAAATATATACCAACCTGTGATCCAGAGCCATGCACACACTACATCCTACCAAATCATGGTCCTCACAAAACATGTCTATAAGTTTTCCATGATGTTTGGTACATGTCTCAGTTGGAAGGTCAGGTTTTCCTGTTTGACTACTTGCTGTCGTGGCGTGTCCAAACTCGTCCTTGTTGATAAACTGATGATCTTTCGCACCAGCCACGCGATTGTGAAACTTCAAACATCCCTTACAAAAGTACTGATTACAAGTTACACACAAAACAACGGCTTCCTTGTTGATATCATCCTCGGCACAAGAAGTACAAGGAAAATCGTGCACGGTGTCCGATGTTAAAGATGTCGCCATTTTGTATCTAGTTGTATACACCCCGTGTCGGTTTACCCTTCCCAAACTGCACACGCATCGGACGGCTTTACGAAACGTTGTGGGGAAAAAAAGGAAAACATAATTTTAATAAGCAATTTCTCTGTTTGCCACACTGTTTTCAAACTCTATTCAGTTATTATACTTTTGTTGATAGAAATGTTCAATATGTTTGCCCAGACGTTTTCAATGTTACGTTTAGCTAAGTTTGTGTATGTGGAAAAGGGTTAATCGTAATATGGGTCAGATCAGGGACAGAGTATTACACCGAGCTATACATGTATGTATATATTGTCCCTGGTTAGATAAATAATCATCGTATGTGACATAAACCTTTGACTGTACATAGGTGTTTTTCTACACTTCGAGAATCAATTATTGTATATGCCCGTTCAAACATCTACATGAAGCAAGTTTATTTAGTTTCAGAACACATCTTCCATTGTACAAATTTTAAGTCTATTTTTAGAATTCCTGGGAAATTCAAATTATTTTATATCTACGGCTTTTGTCGAGATATTTCGTTTAATTCCGTAAACAAACTATTTTATAACTACTGGATACATCGTTTTACATTCGGTTGTTATCGCCCGCATTCTTTATTCCCGTAAATAGCCGTACATTTTACTTCATATGGCGACTTTTACGGAAAGCTTTTATCTCGTCGCATTTTTGAGAACGTCCAGAAAATCGTGAGATGTTTCCTCTTTACTTTAAATTTTCGACTCAAACTTCGTCGCGGTGTGCATGATACTTAAGTAGAGAAAACAATGCTCGATTTTATTTTACTTTATTGGACTTTATATATGTTTGAAATTGTTCCATTTTTTCACATTGTTAACATGTTTTGAATTTCTACTTCATATCTTTCATATACGTGTATACTATGATATGCATAAACAGCATACGATATTTCAAAACATTCATGATAAGCAATGATCATTTTGTCATATTTCAATAAAGCTTTCATTGATATATGTGTAAATATCTTGATGTGTTCGAAAACCGTCTGCTATAGATTTGTTGTTTATACATCTTAGTATCTATTAACCATACGACAGTTGAATTGACACGTAAAGTACTTCTATACGATAAATCGGAACGCATCCGTATGGCGCAAAGGTATTTATGTCTTTCTACTTATATCAATCGGCATCTTTATGTTTGAAAAATGGCCGTTCTTGTTACCCCAAGAAGAAACTCTGGAAAAGTCTATAGTTAAACGTGTGTTGACCTAAAGCAGTTGCTTCATTTAATGGCGGTCTTTCAACAGAACCCATTCCGGGTCCTCTCTATTGATATTAAATACCCAGAAATCCTATTCAGTGCTCCTTACATTGAGTTTTGATTTTAAATAGGAAACATGTATATGGAATTGTTTAACAATTGTGTTAGATATATCTTATCTTCTATGTTCTCGTCAAAACTACGCCCTCCAAACACAATGATAATGCGAAAAGTAGAAACACAATTGGATGATTGATTATTTGGTGTATTTCGCCGCTATCAACATTTGCTCAGTTATATCACGGCGTTTCCTGTGTTAGTTACCAGTACTACTGGTCCATTTATCCTGACACCAACCAGTCAGACGTAATGCTAACCCCGCAACCCTGAGCTCCAAGGAGGGCAGCCATTACCACCATTTTAAAAGTGTTCGGTATGACCCGACCGGGGATCGAAGCCGCGACCTCTTCCATCTGAGGCGGACGCTCTACCACTACACCACCGAGATAGTCGCAAAAAAGAAGCAAATATATAGATGTTCGTATTTCCGATGAAGGGAGATTAATCTTTCGATATTTATAAAAAGAATCATGATATATTATCTCCCCTCTATAGCTTTGGGTCGCTTATATTGAAGTGTTTGCTATATTGTTCCCTCTGCTTGTTTATGCATATCCATTACTTTAGGACACATATATGCTCTATCACTGTGATAGAGATTTATGTACAATAATTGAGTTTCGCAACACTTGAATAATCAGCCTGCGCATAGTCACCAACATGTATAAACGCTTTCTGAAACCTCTGCTATATAGTTATTACTTAAAATATAATGTGTACCTCTGAGTCTGACCTAAACTAACACTTACAACATATCTGCAGCAGAGTACAGATTTAATTAACATGAAGTATGAAAAGTTTCATTGGAATTGACCTAAGCGTTTAGGTGTCATTTGAAGGTGAACATTAAGACGGGCAAACAGACGGGCAAACAGACGACCGACAGAGAGTGATGAGAATAAATTACCTTGAGTGTTCGACTAAGGTGATCTAAAAACCAGCTAGCTTGAATATATAATATACAATGACTACATGTACGTGGATAAACTGTATCAGATTTTGTTTAACAGATCCTGATATAATTTATCTACGTAGCCATTGCATATACCCACATGTACGTATATGCACATGCCATGTGGTCACATTTTCCGCGCTTAGCCTGATTGGGAAAAATATCAATAACATTCAATATTGCTAAACATCAATATTAAAACAAAATTGTATGTTTACACAATTTAATAGAACTTGATAGTTCTTAAGGCACATAACGTAATCGAGCGAAATCAGGTAAATATTGTCAAGTTATACAGTGGATTCGAGACAACTCGAGAATTACCTATATTACCTATAAGTTACTTCGAGTTATCGACATATTCGAGTAAGCCCTCGAAGTATGGTGAAGTAATTCATGTAATCGCAGCTTCGTGATTCAGTTATTCTTAAAACGTGGCCATGCGTAGCAAGCCAGTGATAACATAATATCCAGAAAAAGGCATAACAGAAGTTCTAAATGTTCGTCTAGTTAATCGGAAATGTTGCAATAGTGTTTTAAGGTTTGTTTTATAAAAGTACGACATTAATCATGCCACTGAGCGCTCTATCACGTGCAAATCATAAACGGCATGCGTAGATTAGCAAGGGGTGTTAAACAATATGCAGACATATTGATATACGTGCATAGCGTGAAGTTATTTTGCAATGAAAATGGCATAGAAACACATGTGCAGAAGGCAGGCAAACCAATTAACGAAATCAGTGAAATATTAAGAGATTTGCTACTGTCTTTGAGTACAAACAAAGTTAACATAAATATCTACGAGATTTTTGATAACCCTCATTTCATTGTAGCGTGTTAACCGGCCTCATACAATACTTTCCACGTGCAAAACAGTCTTTACATGAGCTCGATCTAATTGGTAGGCGGATGTCAACCAACACGACGTTGGGTAAAAGAATCCTTTGACTTTAGTGGCCAGTGTGGCTTTCCCAAGTTACTTCATAAATGTGTGGAGCTATCGTTACTTTCGGTTAAATACTTGCCGACACACGACATTGCTACTTTCGACGTCTGAACGACTTGGTTTTACAAATGTCTACGAGTACCCACACCATAGGGTTCTACGTTCTGCATTACGTCATAACATCAGCGTCAAATCACATATGATACGTGTGATGCGGTGGCATTTCGGTGTGGCATAACATTTTGTATGACTGTGAGATGGTGTTTGTATCGTACAAATGCGCATTCGGTAAAAATTGCGAGACTTCCGGTTGATCTCGTGTTTTTCACGGTCTCTACAATTTCACGCTATAAATTCTCTATTAAGTCCCCTCTACACATAACACATTTTTGGTGCCTGTCGGTCCACCGGTCGGACATATCCGAATACACTTATGTGTACTATACTGTGAACAGCATAGGACAATTCCTGGCAATTGTAAAACGTGTGTCCCTTCAAAGTAGACTTTACCACAGGGAAAAACCCGAAATCTATCGGCATCAAAATTTGAATCCAAGCAAGCGTGTATAGGCATACTCTAGAAAGTAAATTCAATATTGGTGGGATTGATGTTCAGTTTTTTAGCATCAAAATAATACATCCACGTCTCGTCTCTGGTCACAACATAGTACAATACATCGTCACCTTCTCGACGATAGCGGTGTCGTAACTTCCGCAACGCATTCGAGCGTCTCTGCTTGTTGTCATCAGTATATCATAGACCGTTCACACATAGCTACGATCTTACTACGATGATGCCGATCTGCCCCGACCTGAAAAATGTACCAAATCGGGACGAGATTGGCATCAAAAACTTGAAAGTTGGTGAATACCTTCGCGGAATGCCTGTTTGATGCTTGTACTACGATTTCTACACGACCAGAGCGTTTCTCGTACGTTTCTATTACGCTTACATCACGATTACACCGCGTCCATTGCCGCTCATGCGCCTTTTCTACTACATTGTCGCTACGATGTACAATACCTTACTACGTTGGTAAACAGACCTGAAAGACTGTAACACGATGTTTTTTCGCTCATGCCGACAATACTACGATCTTGACACGTTCATGGTACGATTTAATGTGATGCGTATATAAATTGAGTAGTTTCGAATAATCTTTTAATTCACTCATATACTGAAAGATGAACAGACTCGAATCGCTTCAGCTTGCAATTCCATAAAAGAACAGATGCTGGTGGAAGTCCAGGTGGAAGAAGTCATTCGTCGGAGAAGAAGGAGGAGAGCAAGAACATACTGGGTTCGACCGTGGCTTACTGCAGATAGGAGGCTCCAATTTGGGCATTACGATAGACTGCTCAGGGAGCTCAGAATGGAAGACACGACATCTTTTTTCAATTGTATACGGATGCAACCTGAGATGTTCGACGAACTGCAGTCAAATGTGATGCCGATGATACCTCGATGTTTCTACGATTCCGCCGTTTTTATAACGTTCGTACACCGCTTTTACTGCGACTGTTTTCAGCCAAGATCCTGCTACGCTTATTTTGAACATGATCAAAATAAGCGTGGCGAGGTCGTGAAACTTCCCGACCTACGCGATTTCAAAACGACCCAACCACGTTTATGAAGATCCCCTCCAGATTGGCCACGACTGCTCCACGACTCGTCACAATTTGGGACCAATTTTAGATTGTAGTAGAAGCGGGGCCTATGTGTGAGCGGGCCTCTGTTAGAACTCGATGACCAATGCCAAAACTGTACTTGTTAAATTACAGACATCAAGCACCGTCACTCGCCTGTTGCTATTGACGACATCCTTAATTGATGTGACTAACGTCATTTCCACAAAAGTTTATTTAACGGCCCATTAACTTCTCATCTACTAGTGAACATGTTCCATCTCGAAAACTATGATAACATAAAAAAAATGCGTTAAAACATTTTCATCATTGTATATGCCTGTTGTAACATTGTATATGTTTGCTTTGGTAGACAACAACATTTAATAATTGCGCGCGTTTCTTGTGACTCAGGTGACGTCACAGTGAGCAACCGGTAATAACGTTCAATGTTTTGTTATTTATTGTCAGAATCATGAATGTCGTAGAAATTTTGTTATATGACGCTGTTAATTAATGATCAATCATTTCTTCGTAAAAATATCTTTTTTAAAAACTGTTCAATTTTACTAATGTATTTTACTTATTAGCGGCAAATGACGCCAGCCCCGCTTAAATGGACATTCGTCCTGTGAAGAATGTGATCACATCCTTCATAGATCTGTGACTAATGTGATTTGTGATAACATGACAACCTACATGTATGTCTCAAACGTCATTATGCGCTTTAAAATAGTGGACAGGAACTATCGCAATATTTGCATTTTATCAATTAAATTTGGTCTGGCGCAGGAACAAAACTACTCTTAAGTGTTTCCAGCTAAGGGTCCTTTAGTCGCTGTCTTCAGCTTTTTGAAATGTGAAACCATATTGTTATATTCGGGGAAAATTTCATCTAATATAAAGCCGCAATAGCTCAGTCAGGGCTTTTAATAAAGGGGTTTGAGTGAAAGTTGTTGTGACTAGCGTATTAGGATTATAGGTAGAGAAGACAGACGTTCTGTCAAGAGGGATCCCGTGATGTAACTGAAATATCTTTTAAAATGGCGTTCAGCTCGAATCAATCAAATTAATATATATTCGAAATTTTAAAACGTAAATGAGAAGTTTTTCGTTTAGTTAAGATGACTTGATGTCAATCGAAATTGTGAACGATAATGTCTTTCTATTTGTTTATTCAAAGTCCATAATATACATACATATAGTAATATACATAAAGAGGAGTAGTAATATTACATTGTCTGTTCAAATCATCTGATTTTCGAACGATTTTGACTCATTATTCATTATCTGTGGTTAGCTTCTCAATGCTAAACGCTTAATAAAACGAAAGGGTAAGTTACGGCCATATAAGATGAGAAGATTGGCCGAGTTTTCGGTCTTAAACTTAGTTATTTCCTATCACTCTGTTACCCACTGTTTAGGTATTTTGCAAATAAAGCAAACTAGCATCAGATGTCATGTCATGCAAACTGATCTTAGTCTGCAACATCACATTACTGAATAAAACATTATCGCACAGTTGATCTTATTTCTATAAGAATAAGTAATTTTCAATAATTGAAGGAACAATAACAGTTTAACAGTCAGCATTTGATTATGAATAACTTTCACATTACAATATAATAAATATTGTTGCTTATTTCAAAATTTGACAGGTAAATTGTGTATTCCTAGTCTTTTTCATGTTTGCTTAATATGTACTAAAATAGATATGATATAAATGTCTTGTCCAATTTGGAGATTCTTATGAACAGTGAAGAAAGCATTACGGTGCATAACGTGTGAATAAGTCGAGAACAGTGAAGAAAGCATTACGGTGCATAACGTGTGAATAAGTCGAGAGCAGTGAAGAAAGCATTACGGGTGCATAACGTGTGAATAAGTCGAGAGCAGTGAAGAAAGCATTACGGGTGCATAACGTGTGAATAAGTCGAGAACAGTGAAGAAAGCATTACGGGTGCATAACGTGTGAATAAGTCGAGAGCAGTGAAGAAAGCATTACGGGTGCATAACGTGTGAATAAGTCGAGAACAGTGAAGAAAGCATTACGGGTGCATAACGTGTGAATAAGTCGAGAACAGTGAAGAAAGCATTACGGGTGCATAACGTGTGAATAAGTCGAGAACAGTGAAGAAAGCATTACGGGTGCATAACGTGTGAATAAGTCGAGAACAGTGAAGAAAGCATTACGGGTGCATAACGTGTGAATAAGTCGAGAACAGTGAAGAAAGCATTACGGGTGCATAACGTGTGAATAAGTCGAGAGCAGTGCAGACACAGATTATAGAATTAACTTTCCTGTACACCCGGCTCACTGAAAACAACATCTTAAATATTTACATATACATAATGATGTACAAATTCACGGCAGAATGGCTGGTCTATTTTTCATATGAAACATGTAATAGTTCATTTATTTCTCATCCTTTAGAAACTGTTTCCTAAAATGAAAGGCAATTGCATGCATCATAGACAAATAATGCAACCACATGTTAAAACATGTCAATGTTTTCTTGTAGAAGACGTTCCAAATTTGGGTCCAAACCAAACAATGTTCGACAACTTGTAGCGTATCAGCAGTGGTGCAGTGCCTAAACATATTGTAATAATGGTGCAGTCAGATTTCACTTAAGATAAATAAAGATATCAAAGATTGTTGTTACAAAGCATTTTTCTTTATGTTTTATGTCAGCAGCTTTGAATAATATCCGATTAACGAATTATATATTCAAAGACAGTGGAAGTACATGCATATATACTGTTGGTTCATTGTGGTAACATTGTACAATTGTTCATTTTGAGACATGTATCCTGTTTATAAAATGGTTCCTGTTGCAGATATATTAAAATCGTCTAAATACATAACACATGTTTACATTTTACTAATTGTGATTGTGTAAGAAATACCGAACAATCAAACTCAACACATAGCAACATAACAACTTATTTTGTCATATCAACAAACTAGCGACATACAGAGTGTTAAACACCTTTGGGCGTCAAGTAATTAACCCGTTGTCCTCCTACAGACGTAATTTAACGCGACTGAAGCAGAAGACATTTTAAAACACTATAATGAGCGTGAAAGTATGAACAGGTAGAAGTTGGTCGCCAAATAGTTAATTATGCATGGCGATGGTTAATAAATCCATCTTTACTATAGGTACAAGTTGGCTTTTGTGAACAGTGGGGATCCAGATCAACATGTTCATCCGCACAGTCTGATCAAGAGGTACACTGTTCATGTATTACTCGCGTAAGCTTGTTAGACGTTTCTGTCAACTCTGTGTACATTCCGATAAGACTGAGCAGATCGAAATGCTGATCTGAACCAATTTTGTTAAACCTTTTCGCTCATAAAGACGCTTTCTGACGCCTCTGCAGCAGACGGCTTTTTGAAAACATATTGACAAAAGAAAAAATTGCTCAAAACGAGTTGTTTTCAAAGTCGTCTGCTGCAGATTTGTTGTGTGGGAAAGGGTTAAAAAAAACCAACTTGTACCTTTTTCCATGGACGGGTTCATATGGTTTGAGGAGAAATGGTTCATAATGAGCTGTTTCTACTTTTGTCACCGTGTTTTCAACTGTATTAAATAATAGTATTTTCATTAATGAACATTTTCCCCAGCGTCTGCTGCAGATTTAATGCATGTTTTAAAAGGTAAAAGCAAATTTTACATTCCTAGTCTTTGATCTGTTTATAACAAAATGGTCAACACGGGATACACTTTGTATTAATGTACATGATCTTTTGGATACACTTTGTGTTAATGTACATGATCTTTTGGATACACTTTGTATTAATGTACATGATCTTTTATAAGCAAAAACGTGTGATCAATAATTGTCTCGTCAACATAAATTCTAAAGACAGATTACGGTCAATACGTTCTCAGGAGGTACCCAGAGAAATGAAATCCATAGTGGGAGTCGTCGTAGTAGACAGTCGTGGCAGCCATACTCTTAACGGCAACTCGTGCTCCTGTCTTCAGTCGTGACATAAGTGTAGCAGTGGCACATGTCAATTATTGGTACGTAACGATTGTCATGAGTTTCTGTATCACATCATCAACGGTAAAAGCTAAACGGACAGAACTCCTAAAGTCATTACACAGTTGTGTGGTGAAGATGTAATCCCCGTCAACAGGCGCTGTAAATATTCCACTTTCCTTATTGTAACCCTCACCTCTGTTCTCTACGATTGTTGGAAACACAAATTTCTGATCAGTTGACACTGTCACGTCGTCGAGGTCCTTTGCCGTGAAAAACACGTCGGGTGTTTTGAACATACCTGTTGGGTAAAATGAAAATAAAACATTTAGAGAAATACAGACAGTAAAAATGCGTGACGAGACAAATGGAGTGAGATATAAATGTTCGTCCTAACACGAGGGATAGAAGAAAACAGAGAGAGAATATTTTACTCTTTCTCGCGTACAACAAATATGTAGCAGACGACTTTGAAAATAAATAGGGAAATGAAGGAAAATCACAACAAATGACAGGATATTATTTCAAAAGTCGTCTGCTGCAGAGACCCGATAAAGCGTCTACAGTTATGTGGGGAAGGGATAATGTGAGGGACATATGAACCGAATTACAATAAAACCAACAGTGTGGTCTCTGCGTAAAGTATCGATTCTGATCGAGCCTGATCGACCTAAACAAGCCGCGCAGGCTAACCCGGACAGACACACTTTTCGCCTCCTGTGGATTTTCTGTTTCAGGAATCATTACTCTATACCTCTATACTTCTATCCCCCTGTTGGCCCGGATTAGCCTGCGCGGACTTCGCAGGCTGATCTGGGTCGATACATTACGCAGAGTAAATACTGTTGTTTTATCACGTAACGGCTCATACATGTATGTAAAAATTAAAAACAAATACATGGTCGACAGAAAGAGAACATCAAGCTGATGTACAAACATTGCCTCGTGGTTCACAACCCATGGGGTTTAAACCCGTTTATAGCGGGGATCAGCCTTAGGGACGTTCTCACTACCCCGTTGAGAGGTCGGGCTGTATTCAGATTATCAATCGGACATGTGCATATCCGAATACACATATCAAATCAAAGCTTTTAACTGACATGCGACGCGCTAATGCCTGGGGAGTAAGGTCACTATGTATACTCGTCTAGTAGATAAGGAGATTGATTGATTTGTTTGTTTGTTTTATTGGGATTTAACGCCGTTTTCAACATTATGTCAGTTATATCACTTCGACTTTTCCCTTATTCATGATCCCTGTGTAAACAGACCAGTACTAGGCTACCGTCGTGTCGCGACTTGGGATCGAACCCAGGACGCCCAGTTTCAAAATCCCCGACGCAAACCACTCGACCAGATCTTGAGATTGATTGAACTTCTGTGGATGCGCTTTGGTAAACTACACCCAAGAATTTGTTTTTGTTTGTTTTTTTTGTAAACTCTCATTCCTAAAAAACATTTAATAAACAAAATGGCCATGATTACCCTGGATCGTTCACCTGAGCTATGCAAGTTAATTTGTAATGCCAACCCCAGTAACTCATTTTGCGGTCAGGTAAGCTAAAACAGGAAGCACATTACCAAGTATAGCTCCACTTGCCACAAGGCGAAATAACCCAACCAATGACGTCTGTATTTTGTCAAATTAATATTACTTGAGGAAATTGATACATTGTAGGTTGAAAAATAGTTAACCCCCTGGGCCGGGCCATTTTGACTGGGGTATTCTTTGAACAAGTTTGGAAGATGACCACTTGATAAAACCACTTACCAAATACCTAAGCTAAAGTTCTTTGGTTTCAGACAAGCTGTTTTTCCTTTTTTTTCCTTTTATATCTCTTTGTAAAACAGGTGACGCCTATGTAGAACTATCTTGATAAAGGATCACTAGACAGTGCTACACACCAAATACCATTGCACTAAGCCTAATTGGTTCAGACAATAAGATTTTTCACACACAGAAATTCGGTTACCATGGTAACCAGATATGCATGCCATTAATTTCTTTGAACTCTATTGAATTGATTGATTGATTTGGGTTTTACACCGTTTTCAACAATTTTTCAGTCATATCACGGCGGCTAGTACCCTTATGTTCTGACACCAGTACTCTACACAACAATCTGTCCAAGTAAGAACTATATTCAAAGAGGACCACCTAAGGAACATTCCTGTAAATTTGTTTTTGAAGTCGGTCCATTGGTTTGGGAGGAGAAGTTTTGCAGAAATTGTGAACGGAGTGACGAAAACACGACGGCAGCTGGACGACGAGTGATCATAATAGCTCATCCCGCACTTGTGCGCAGGTGAAATAAAATACAGCCCTCTTTTGTATTTCATTTTTGAAAAATAATGTAATTTGCAATAAATCGTTATTGCATGATTTTTTAAACATTGATTTAAATATCAACCATTGCATTTTCATTCAAACAAAGGCTTTGTTTTGCGTTTCGTTAAAATAATTCATTTAGGAATATGAAACCGAATATCTCTCTTCTTTTGCTAAACTGGTATTGCCATAGACTTTTTTTACTTTTCTTTAAAACAAAAATAGGTCGATTAACTATAAATGTGTCTGTAAACTTAGTATGGTATATATTCATCACGAGGCAGTTTAATATATACGGACAACATAAGATAACAGAGGACTCCTGAAACCCCTACAATGATGTCCCCACACTTATTTAACACCCCTCGAATAGCGCTCAAGATACCCTTTCCAACATACAACACATCTGAATCATACGACCAGAGGACTAGATAAGGTGGAGTAAACTTGTCTTTTCCCATCTATATTGTTGTTATTCATTAACAAAACCCTATCGTGTGGGTACTCAAAAGAATCCTCTCACTGAGACAAATCCTTTGAGTACCCACAACAAAGGGTTGAGTGTCAAATAAGGGTTTTGGAATTTGAAATACTCATCTCATTTAGAGCTATTATACGACTTTGAAAATATCAAGGCTAATTTATGGAAAATCTCTATCAATGAAAGTATACATCTATTGAATAGATTTGCTTAATGAGACATTTTCATTTTTCCAATGTTTCCAAAAGTCGTCTGCTGCAGATGCGTCTACATGTTGGGAAGGGCTAATAACGCGTGTGAATATTTTGGGCTTGAATGCAACTGAAGCCAAAACGAAGAGGTATTAAGACCCCAAATCGCAAGGCGCTGCCTAAGTTTAATCAAAGCACTGACAGTGCTGATGGCCTGAGGGATGCAGTAAGTTTGGAGGAGTAGAGGAAATGTGAAGGGAAATAAAAATGTATTTATTGTTAAGAAGTTGAAAGATCATATCAAGAATAGTAAATATTATGAAACTGCTAATTTGAAAACAGGAGGACCTTGCTGGCACTATATCGCTCACCTGAGTACAAGAACTCACAAGTATACACATCTAAGACATGAAGAATCAAAAGAAAATTGACAGCAGGCTTAGGCAGAATATTTTGAAGTTTCGGCCTTATTATATTGCGAAATATGTCAGAGTTAAATCAACTTCCATAAAGTAGAAATAGTTCTGTAAACCATGTACTAGACTGGGAAAAAGTGCTTGGTCAATGCAAAACTCATCAAGACAATTATTATGACAAAGATTCAAAATGCAACCTCCAGAGATTTTCCTTCATTTGGCCTAGTGACCTATTTGTTTTGTTTACATGATATGATCCATATTTGAAAATGGACTAGATATTATCAATACAAACATTCTCACAAAGTTTCAAACTGCTGAAGCAAAGAATGCGGCCTCCAGAGTATTAATAAGATTTTTCTTCAATTTGGCATAGTGACCTAGTTTTTAACCCGGCATGACCCATATTCGAACTTAGCCTATATATCATTAAGATAGACATTCTGACCAAATTTTAAAAAATGTGGTATTTACAGTGTTGGCGAGATTTTCCTTCAATTTGGCCTAGTTACCTTGTTTTTGAACAGACATGACATTTTCAAACTTGGCCTACATATCATCAAGACAAACATTTAGAAACAGTTTCAACATACTCAAGTTAAAAATGCAATATCCAGAGTGTTAATAAGATTTCCCTTCATTTTAGCAAAATGACCTAGTTTCTGACCCAATATGACTCATATTCAAACTTGATAGTATTAAGACAAACATTCTAACAAAAATGCCGTTGATACCTCCACAGCGCTTGCGGGTACCTGCATAGCGCGATCGGGTCGTCCGGTTGAGGGAGAGTTTGGCGTTTGCTCTCTTCCGCTTCAATTTAGTTATTGGTGCATTGGTGACTGAAGAGGAGAGGAATGGTCTAATTCACTTCACTCTCTTGTGGGTTCTGCACTCTCTTCTGGGTTCTGCACGCTCCTTCCCCTTTAGTCATCCCATCTTTTCTAAGGCATCTTGTAGTACTGTTATTCTGACACTTTTGCGATAAACTATGGGTTAACCTTCAGTGAAGAGCGCGACTGGATGATCTAATGAATGATGCGATGGGCCGGCTTTCAGAACCTGCGAGCCACAGTGGGTGGTCGGCCAGACGCCGGCCTGTCCCCGGTCAATGTCTGCCTGATTTCCGGTCGGGCTCTGAGCGGCTTCTGGATTGTCTGGGTAGTCCAAAATGTGGCCCGGTGCTCGCCCGATATGTGTGATGCCCGGCCGGACATCGGCCAGGCATCATCCGATTAATGTGCATTGAGGCCGAGTTAAAAGTAACTCGATGCCCGCGAGGAGTCCCGAAGGATTCCGGCCGAAAACAGCTAGGAACTCGCCGCAAATTACTCCAAACCTATCGAAAGGTAATTGTGACTGTGGTTTAAGTGATACTAGGAAGGCTTTATTTTTAATTCATAGATATGCTTTTGATAACAATATAAATCTGCAGCAGAAGACTTTTGAAAACATAAAGGTTGATATCCATATCTCTCTGTCCAGACATAAGGCTCATTCCTGTAAGCATTTTCTTCGCCATTGATGATCTTCAGTCGGACTTCACGGGGCCAATAGTTGAAATTCTTTCTTCGAACTCGCAACTTGTTACCAACAATGTGATCACTATCCAACGAATTGAGTTGGCATTATGATCGCTTGACTTCCTTAATCAAGTCCTCAATCGTTGACTGGTCGGTAAGATAAGGGTGATACACCACCCCATTTTTCCTCCAGTACTGGATTTACACCTGGAGTGCATCGTCCGATGGCAGGTCTTCCGTTATAAAGTTTACCGACTCGTCGTTAAGTGCTATATCAACTGGCGGGAACAGTAAAATTAAATAAATAAATTGCATCGACACGTAATGGGTTTCTTTTTAGATAATATAAAAAAGGCAAAATAAAATAATAGTGGAGCTGGGAACGTCTGGAATAGGGTGGGGTTGTGTGGTGGGGGATGCATGGGCCTTTTGCCCCTCGCTAAAGCCGGCACTGCATTTGTTACACGACTCCTTTGTTTACCATTAATTTTTCGTCGCACGGGCGATCCGCCACTGCATTTGTCACGTGGCGCTTTGTACTTTTCCGTTCTGCTTCGAAAATGTTAATTGTTAATAAGCTTTCATATTTGACCTCTCGGCGCATTAATTTCGAAAACATTTGTTAAACTTATATTGGAGTGCTCACGACTCAAGTTGTTCACTGATGTTCCAACAATATTAAAGTGATCTTTTTTTGGAAGATCTTAACCTTTTAAATGCAGTTTTGTTGAATCCATGTTGAACTATTTTTCTCGCGCAGTCTCACCCTAAAATGCGTTGTTTGGTGGTAACAGCAATTGGCAGGTCGCCAACTCCGATAAAAATGGTATTACTACTATGAACAGGAGCTAAAGCCCCAGGCCAAAAACACAAGTGTAACCCTTTCCCGCGTAACAATTTTGCAGCAGACGACTTTGAAAAGATATTGACAACAATCTGAAAAATCTCAATAATTGAGGGTTCAACTATTTTGTGACAGTGTTTTCAAAGGTCGTCTTCAGCTGAGGCGTCAGAAAGCGTCTGTATGTGGGAAAGGGTTATAGTATTTACCTGTAAGGTCACTCATAGTCTCATTCTTGAACACCTGCAGGTTAGCAGAAAAGCTCATCAGTTTCGCTTCATTCTGTTGAAGCGTCAGTTATGTGGTTGACAGTTTATCTTCCATAGTCTTAGCACCGTCTTGCAAGGTGGTCACTTTAGTTTCCATCTGTTCAAGCTTAAACTCCAGTTTGATCATCTTTGCTAATAGTTTTTCTTCGTATTCAAATTTCGAGCAACTTGGTTCAATGCTTTCACAGGAAATGGTGGTGTAAACTATACATACAATAAGAACTAACATAAGACTAAACAGATCCATGCTAACAGCTTTCTTTGAGTCGAACGATCAAAAGTTATGTTGATGTCTATATGATAACGGATTATGATTTATGTTGTATACTGCTGTATTGTCTTAACTGATACTTCAGTTAATAGGGAATCAACACGTCTCATTATACGCGACTTTCGAGTAGCCCGCTGTGATAAATCTTAGTAATAGAATGTTAACAACTGAAACATAGGAATATTTATTCTTTGACAGAAGATGTTTAGATTGTTTGAAAGTGCATAATTGCTCATTCCGTTGAACATGCCTTCTGTATTTTGGTATTATTACATGAAGACGTAATCCCCGTCAACAGGCACTGTAAATATTCCACTCTCCGTATCATAACCCTCACCACTGTTCTCTACAATTGTTGGAAACACAAATTTCTGGTCAGTTGACACTGGTCACGTCGACGAGGTCCTTTGCCGTGAAAAAACACTTCGGGTGTTTTGAAAATCTCTGGTGGGTAAAGGGAAAATGAAAATAAAACATTTAGAGAAATACAGACAATAAAAACGCGTGACGAGACAAACGGAGTGAGATATAAATGTTCATCCTAACACGATGGAAAGAAGAAAACAGAGAAAGATTACTTTACTCTTTCGACTTTAAAAAATAAATAGGGCAAAGTAGGAAAATCATTACAAATGAAAGGATATTATTTTAAAAGAGTTGAAAGCATTAATCAATAAGAGCAACTCCTCCTTTGTCGCAACATTTTTCAAAATTCATCTACTGCAGAGACCCCAGAAAAGTGTCTACAGTTATGTGGGAAAGGGATTACGCGAGGGACATGTTTGTCAAATTACGAGATAACCAACAGTGTGGACTTTGCGTAAAGTTTCGACCCTGATCGGCCTAAGCAAGCCGCGCAAGCAAACCCGGACAAACACTTTTCGCCTCCTGTGCATTTTCTGTTTCAGGAATCATTTCTCTATACCTCTATCCCCCTTAGACGGAATGTGTCGGCCCGGATAAGCGTGCGCGGACGACGCAGGATGATTCTGGTCGATATTTTACGCAGAGTCCATAATGGTCGACAGAAAGATAAGATCAAGCTGATGTACACAAATTGCCTCGTGGAACACATCGGGTGTTTTGAATAAACCTGTTGAGTGAAATGAAAATAAAACATTTAGATAGATACAGACAATAAAAATGCGTGACGAGACAAATGGAGTGAGATATAAATGTTCGTCCTAACACAAGGGAAAGAAGTAAACAGAGAGAGATTATTTTACTCTTTCCCACGTACAACAAATTTGTAGCAGACTACTTTGAAAATAAATAAGAAATGTAGAAAAATCACAAGTAATGAAAGGATATTTTTTCAAAAGAGTTGAAAACATTGTGGCAAAAGGTGGTTTTGCTCAATAAGACCAATTTCTCCATTTGCCACAACGTTTGTTTAAAGGTCGTCCGCTGCAGAGACCCCATAAAGCGTCTACAGTTATATGGGAAAGGGATAATGGGAGGGACATATGAGCCGAAATTACCAGAAAACCAACAGTGTTGATTCTGTGTAAAGTATCGAATCTGATCGGCCCAAGCAAGCCGCGCAGGCTAACCCAGACAGACTCTTTTCGCCTCCTTTAGATTTTCTGTTTCATGAATCGTTACTCTATACCTCTATCCCAATGAGACGGAGTTGGTCGGCCCGGATCTTTCTGGTTGATACATTATGCTGAATCCATAATGTTGGTTCAGTGTTTCAATCTGTACGATCACACTCCAGTAGGGTATCAAGTTTTTGACACTACTGATTTTTATATTTTACTCGGACAGGTAGTTTTAACCAGAGACATATAAACACATGCATTCTTTGTATCTGTTTAACCTTTGAACAATTGTAGACGCATTTTAGAGCAGATCACACTTGAAAGATTTGTGAGAAAAGGAGAAAAATAATCAAAATGAGCATTTTTTCCAGCTTACCAAATATTATTGATCATTTGCTTTTATATATAGTTATTTTCGATGTGTTTATATATATGTTTTCAAAGTTGTCTGCTGCAGATTTATTGTATGTGGGAGATCGATGATATGGGTGCTTTTAAACATTATTTTTACACTTTGATTTGATTTTGAAATTGTCCTGATGCATCATAGTTTAAAAAACTGATCATGTCCTACATATGACAATAGTAGAACACATTGTGACAAAGATAAAATCCGTTCACGATGAGCAATTCTTCTTTTGCTACAATGTTTCAATTATATCCAATGGTTTTACTTAAATTTATAAAAGTGTTTCCATATATTTAAAGACGTATGCTGCATACACGTCGTACATGTACATGTGAAACAGGTTGAAACAAATTGAGCAATTATTCGTGTAATTCATATTTCTACGAACCATGATTACAATCGAAGCAATTGTAAACATGTTTTAATTTCAGATTTAAACACAACAAGAAACTAGAAATACTAATTAAAAAGATTTCTTTATTAAATAAACAAACTTCGAAACTAAGATGAACCTATAGATATGTACGTGTAGTACTAGATCAAACATTGTTTTCCTTTGCAGCCAAATTAACATTTGCTTCACGGTTTAATATATATCTCGAGTAAGAAGCCAACACAAATACCAATGAAGGCAAAGATTTAACAAACATGAGCCCCGTCTGAAGTGTTTGGGTGCATCTGCGTACAGTGAAGACCCAGACGAACCTGTACATCCACACAGTCTCAATGTTGAAAACTGCGATAACCATAATCAATCGATTAATCAAAAAATAGATTTTATATTTTACTACTTTAAAAATCTATTTGTCCAAAGTACTGTCATGAACGTCTTGGGGTGGTGCTCATTTTCCTTAAATGATTATAGTAACAACTTTAAAAATATAATCGTCGAAAAGTATTAGCATAGTTTAAAAATAATTTGGTACAAAATGTTCCTGCTTGTTAACATAATATGGCCTTCAAGGGGCTAGACTCCATTAGTAACGCTTTAAAACAATCTGGCCTAATTTGAAAATGATATGGCACAAATGTTCCCTGTTCAACCAAGTTCTACCAAGATTATTCAAATTATTTAATTATGCTTATCCTGGACAATTTTTCTTTTTGTCATTATGGTTTTAACTCTTTTCAAAAATAATACTTTCATTGATAGAGATTTCCATATTTTAACCTTTATCTATTCAGTTGTCTGTTTTATAATTGTTGTATGCGGTAAAGGGTTAAGAAGCATCACCTATACAGTAGTTAATCCTATCTTACCTGCAATTTGACGCCTGTGCAGCAGAGAACATTGTGCCGAAAGGAGAATTTGCTTATCATGAGAAATTACTCCTTTCTACAATGTTCTTTTTAAGTAGGAGTCCAACTAAGAATCGCCGAGTCCCGGTAGCTCAGTCGGTAACGACGCGGGCTGTCAATCTAGGGGTTGTGAGTTCGAATCCCGGCTCGGCCAACTTTCTATTCGACGTTTGACAAAAGTCATTGCGACATGCGTCATTCGCCAATGGGCTAAGTCTATGTGGAAAAGCAGCCAGTTGCTTGGGAAGATTGTTATGTAGATTACTGGTGTGAGAAAACCAGGAAACACATGAGTAGGTGAACTGCCATGGCCACCGTGATATGACTGAGAAATTGTTAAATACGGCGTTAAACCCCAATCAATCAATCAACCAACCATTTAAGAATCATGCAGTGGGTGATACATCCATAGTCTAGAATTGTTATCTTATGATGTGGCCTAATTTATACAATATAATGATGCCTGTTACTACAGAAACAAGCCGTTTTCAAACATATCAAAGAAGTAATTCATGGAATGTTTTTGTGAAGGGAACTATTATAATCAATAATCTGCATATATGTTAATAAAATAAAATAGTTACTTTTATTCTGATTTCAATCACAGCTGAACCAGAAGTTCAACTGTTGCCGTAGAAACAAAACTCTTAGATATACATGTAGATGTTATATAACTATTTCAATTGCAAGAAAACGGATCGACTGAAACAGTTAAACAGAAACAAAAGTATAAAACTTGATCAAAGATTATTTCATTTACACATATATATATAAATAAACGTATAACCAAGGTGTAAATCTATGCTTTCTATTGAGGCGACTTGTGATGTACTAGTCACAATGAATCCATATTTAATAAAAAAGAATATTCTGACTAATTTTAAATAAGATGTAATGAAAAATGTGACATAGCGTCCTAGTTTTTGACCCCGCAAAACTCATTTTAATTTATTTATTGGGGTTTTACGCCGCTTTCAACATTATTTCAGTGATATCACGGCGACAGTTCACTTATTCATGATCCCTGGGTAAACAAACCAGTACTAGGCTAATAAATGTGCCTTGCCCAAGGGCACTCCACCATGACCGTAGTGCCGCGACTGGGGATCGAACCCGGGACACCCGGTTTCTAAATCCCCGACGCTAACCACTCGACCACAGCGGATTCATCAAACTCATTTTAACATTTGATTACGGTTTGAGTACGAGGAATGTTCTTGTGAAAATTGAATGAAAATTGTGGCATAAAAAGTCACTTTTCGTAACAATAACCTTGACATATAGCATATAGCTCTGTACATAATGAGATTAGCGCACACGTGACCTTTAAACAGTCAAATAATCATCATATGATTATGGCTCAACAAAAGACAATTATATTACTCACATATTCTTACTGCATTCTGAGCTGATTATTTTGGGTTCATGCCGTTTTCAATAGAACTTCAGTTATATCACAGCAACAGTACATCTATCCATCATTCCATGATCCCTGAATGACTAATGATAGGAAACATGCTGTACCAAAGTGAACTTCTATACATATATAGTGGACACGGATTGAAAGTGGCATCATGTGCCCTATTCTAAGGATACATGTATATAATTATTACTCTAAATATAATATATATATTTTATATGTTGTTCAAGAAGTATAAAAAGCCCTAGTATAAAAAACCCTGGTATAAAATACATTGAAAACTCATTATTAAACTACTAAAACCATAGTAAGAAAACAGTAATTGCTCATAATGAGCCATTTCTCCTATTCCAAAAATGCTTTGAATTCTTTCAAAATCTTAGTTATATTTTGTCAGCATTTTCCTTTATATTTTCAGATTCATGCTTTTTAAATTTAATGCTTCCAAAAAGCATACCCATCTGCAGCAAATCTCTTTAACAAACATTGGAGCAAAATCAACAATGCTCATGATGAAATTTCTACCTTTGCAATGATGTTTTCAAATATGTTCTGTATAATAGTTCTACATTGATTATAGAGATTTTCAAAATCTTTTGCAAAGATATTTTCAAAGTTGTCTGCTGAGATTGGTTATATGTGGGTCAAGTTTTTAAAGAAAATCTTGGGACAGAATGGAATGTCCATCATCAAATTTAGCTAGGAAATATTGACCACATACGATCAATGTAATATAACATCGATGTTATGAAGTCAATATGCCAGACATGTAAAAATTCTGTAAACTCTGGTATTGGACCTCCGAGTAATATACATAGTTTGATATCATCACTAGATGAGTAGAAATAATTATTTAAATGTTATATCTATACAACCAGTGCTCAGTGAAAAATGCATTAACAGTCTGTTTTATTGTACTTTTCCATTTCAGACGTTTTGGATATATACGATCGTTGTAATAAGAAAACAAATAATTGGTAAGCCCATATATTTTAAGTATGAAGAAAATATCTGAAAAATATCCAGACTGGGTACAGTTTGACAAGCAGAAACTACATAACCGTTTTATAAAAATTACCTTAATAATGTTATTAGGATTCAGAATGCAGAGTTGACCAAACATGTTTAACTTTCGTTTATCAATAATGCATTCTATATTCAACATTTGTAAACATGCCTAAGACAATATCAGTTCTTGCAAATGTGTCTATGCCTTGAATTCTTTTTAAGCAAAACCTATAACATTTGTCTATCTGTAGCAATTCTAATGATTTTGAGGAAAATAGTATTTCACACCCAAAAAGTCCCATAGAAAGAACAATGGTGTCATAACCCTTTTTCATTCAGACCAATTATAAATAGAGATATGAATGATCCTCTAATCTTTGAACAGATATCTTCTGAACAATTTCTGCATTAGACATGTTCTTATTGTAAACAACACCTAAGTGAGTATAGTTTACAGTTCAATGTATAGTGTGTCATCCGATTGCCCATTTTCTAGTATAATATGAATGATCATGTTTGCTTTGGTTAAAAACAATGACAGAACATTTCTGTGGATTATACTCGAATAGCGACTTTTGAGACCTTTCTTTGATAAACTGAGTAAAACCATATCATCAGCTGAGGTAATGCACGGTATCTTAGTTTCCTGCATACCAAGACCGTACCGACTATTATCTAACGTACAGAGTAGTCCATTTATAAAACAAATGTAGAAAACATGGTGAACTCAACCCCCATTGTCTGGTCCCGACCGTCACATTAAATGGATCCGATTTATATCCTCTGAACAGAACATATGATTCAGACTCATCATACAAACTAATTACGGACTTAAGGGTAGCAGTACTTACTCCCATTTCATGCAGTTTATGGAACAGTCCATTGTGCCAAACTTTATAGAATGCTTTTTTAATGTCTAAGAAGCAGGAATACATTTTGCTTCCAGATTCTCTTGCATGGCAGAACCATTCTTGCAGTAAGAAGGATGTCACAGCTCACACCTTTTTGAAATCCAAACTGTAAAGGGTTTAAGGTGTCATTACAACATCTAAAAGTAAGGCCTCATATAGTTTTAAAATAGCTACAGAGTAATTAATAGCTCTATAATTATTTGGGTCGTCCTTCCTCTTTTTTCTCCTTTCACCACAATGTTTTCGAAGACAGAAAATCCACAGGAGGCGAAAAGTGTCCCTCCGGGTTTGCCTGCGTGGTATGCTTAGGCTGATCCGGGTCGATGCTTTACGCAGAGTCCACACTATTGGTTTCTCGGGGGACGGCTCATGTATCGGCACGGATAGTATGGATTTTTGATTTCTGATTTCGCAACACCAATTACACGAGTATAGATTATTTGAGTCGTGTTTCTCCCAGAGAACCAACCAAAATGGGTTTATGAAAAGTGTAAAGTATCACAAAAACCGACCTAGGCGATTTTGAGACCAGCAAAGATCTAGATCAGTCTGCGCCTTTGTGAAGGCTGATAAGGATATTCAGTGTTAGCTATCTCACCTCACAAGCATCCTGGAAGTATTTATTGAACGTTCATGACCTAGATCTGACATTAAAGGTATGTGATTTAATCGTAACATTCTTTAATTCGAAAACCGAAGGTTGGTTTAAGTGTGATATGACTGAAATGTGTAGAAAATCTGTTTGCTACAATATACATGCATATAATAATTATGAAGTTTTGATATCGGATGCAAAAGGAAAATGTTTATTAGAAGGTTCTATAAAGTTTCAACGACTGTTTAGCGATTAGTCTATATATTCATATTAAACTGCACGAATGCGCAGACTGAGCTGGATGTTAAGTTATCGCAAATGCCCTGAGGTAGGTTATCGTAGAACGCCGCTCATATATTATATGTATAGACATGTAAGGATACGTGCTTAATACTCATGGGTTTATTCGTAAATATACGAGGGATGATTTTCATGAGACACGGCTTAAATATGTAGATACATGTAATGATATATTTGCTATAATATATATGTTTGATAATTATGTAGACATGCTATATGACTCAAATGCACACTTTAAAATATCAATGGCCCTTTCGCGACCAGTGTATATTTAGATAAGGCTGCTTTGTTTGTTTGTTTGTTTGTTTGGAGTTTAACGCCGCTTTCAACAGCTTTGGTCATATCACGGCGGTCAGTGCACCTACCCATGTTTTCCTGGCTTTCCCACACAGGTACTTACACAACATTCTTTCGAAGCCACTGACTACTTTCTCACATAGATCAGAGGTGAGAGGCAATGGAAAACATCGCCCGAAAGAATGTCGCCGCAACCGGGTATCGAACCCGTGACCTCCAGATCACGAGTCAGATACGCTACCAATTGAGCTACCCGGCCGGGTCAGATAAGGCTGCACAAATACGCAGGGTAATCTGGTTCTACACAGGTAGCCAATGCACGGATGTTCGATATAGAAGAACACCGAGCACACGTATTAATGCCTGAGTGAGTGCGTGTTTGTGTGTGTATGTTTGTTATCAACTGACTAAAATGGATTTAGATTGTGTAACAGGTAATATCTAATAGTGCATCAATGGTCTCGTATACAGTGTCTGACATGTCCAAGCTCATTTTAACTTTGTCTACATTTTAATCAAAGTAATCAAATGATGTATTCAAATGTTATTGTGAAGACTTTCAGTTAGGTCAGTAAAACGTGATTGAAGTTCAATTGTCCACAAAACAAACTTGGATATCATCACTTCCTTCAAAACAGACAAAAAGCTTCCCTGTATTACGCTGAAAAGCATACTGCTTGTTGATTTCTAACTAATGTTGTAAGTACAGCTAAAAGTGATTACAGTTCAGTAGACCACAGAACAAACTTGGATATCATCACCTCCTTCAAAACTGACGAGAAGCCTCCTTGTATTACTCTGAAAGCATACTGCTTGTGGTCTTCTATCAAATGTTGTAAGTGTTGTGGTGGTAGATCTATCGACATCAAGTCCTACAACTTCCTTTGATTCATAATCCGCTATGAACAAATGTCCGTCATCATCAAAACAAACACCCACGGTACTGTGTCTGTTTGGATACGTGTATTGAGCGATAAATTGTCCCGACAGGTCTGTAACAACTATACCCTTAGATTCATCGGCCACAACTATTTGTTGTTTCCCTGGCCATAGACACATGCGACATGGCTTTCCAAACAATGCAGATCCGGCATGGCCTGTGGATATCGTTTGCGAACACTTGCCTTCTAAGTCATACACCTTTACGTTTGCATTGAAGCAATCGCTAATATACAATCGACCGTCAACGTGTATTATCCCCGTACACCTACAGGTTACTTTGAACGAGTTCTTAATAGCCAACCTACGACCAACTGATATAAAAGCAACTGTACGAATTTCTGGCATAGTGACAACAACCTCGTTTTCATTCACAGCACATACACCCACTGGGAAACTAGACATTGATAGTTGACCAGACAGTTTGTATGTAGTATCATACTTTAGAGATTTAACCTTCATATTGTTATAGTCTGTCAGGATGAAAGTACCGCTAGGAAGCTGACACACGTCATTACAGTCACACGTGTGTTTATCTTCAGGATATCTTATATTCACATTTTCCACATGACTTAAGCCTGTCGGTGTTCTATTCCCTACTATGACACGTCCAAATATTGTCTCTGGAATCAAGATATCGCTGATTGCATTTCCTGTCTGAAAGTTAATTTTAGGCAAATAGTTGTTTTTATCGTTGGATGCTTTCCATCTCTGTTCTGCTTCCTTAAATATTCGCTGAACACCTTTAACGTTAACAAACGTCTGCGATACATTGTTTGTGTCCGATTCTACCAGAAATTTTGTGCTCAATTTTTCTAACACCATAATCGTGTCATCACATGTGTTAATATCAACATCCAGATTCTCACAAAATTCTTCGTATTTATCAGAAATATTTTTACAAATGACATGCTCACGTTTGTCTAGATGTTCATCAATCTGCTTTCTCCTTTCCTTCACACTTTCCAAAGCTAAATCTTTCTCACTTGATAAACGAGATTTTTGTTCATATCGGTCATCCCTTAAGGTCTTGACTTTACAAAGATGCTCTGGCAAATCTTGTTCGACGTTTTGAACAGTTTTATCCGTAATTCGACTAGTCGCAATGTCCGGAATGTAGCACAAGTCTTTGCAGGCTCTGAATAATAAAGTAAAGATACTGATTTTAGTAATAACAAGATTTGACATAGGACAGCATGCTCGAATATTCGAGGACATTTAAAATAAAAACAAATGAGCGGGGCTCCAGGTATCCCACGTTAATGTAACTCGTGGAAAAACAGTTGCCTGAGTATTCACGTTAAAGGATCGACATGGAATCTGCTTTACATAATTCGTAATAAAAATGACATAATGTAAGAGTTGCGCCTGTTTAAAGGAAACTATCTCAACAAGTGTTAGTTAAAGTACAATTACACAACATTTTCTTTATATGTCAATTCAGAAGTAAAACATCTTTTTTTTTAAAGTTGAAAAAATGCCATAACTTCATCACCATTAAACACAATGTGGACAAATTCTGCAACATTAAACACAACATTTATTTAACTGAAACATGTTCAGTACGCAACGGTGGTGTAGTGGAAGATCGTCCGCCTCCAATGCGGGGTATCGCAGAATCGATCCACGGTCGCTTCATCCCAAAGACTTTCAAATGGTTCTAACGACCGACTCGCTGGTGTCAGGATAAATAAAAAAAGAAACTGGTAAATTACCCAGAAAATGCCGTGAAATATCTTAAAATTGTTGAAAGTGGCCTGAATAAGTCATTAAATATCTAGTTAAATACGTGTTATGAAAAAGAGGCATTACTCTGTAATTGTTTCTTTCAGAAAAGAATATAAGTCAACTACATTTATATACTTAACCCATACATGAAATTTTTGATGGTCGACGGGCTGTGTGATATCTTAAAAAGGCATAGCGGTCAGTTAAGGTCACGATTAATCAACACGATAGTGGTCTAATAAATAGTTATGATAAACCAACAAGTTAGTGGTCAGCTTCATGTTAATGATAAGCCAAAAAGATAGTGGTCTGCTATATATTCATGATTTACCCAAGAAAATATTGGTCACCTTAAACCTTTGATAAACACACACAAATAGTGATCAGCTACATGTTCATGATTTACCAACAAGATGGTGGTCAGCTTAAGTTCATGATTTACCAACAAGATGGTGGTCAGCTTAAGTTCATAATTTACCAACGAGATGGTGGTCAGCTATATATTCACGATTTACCAACAAAATGGTGGTCAGATATATGTTTATGAGTTACCAACAAGATGGTGGTCAGCATTATGTTCATGATTTACCAACAAGATGGTGGTCAGCTATATGTTCATGATTTACCAACAAGATGGTGGTCAGCTATATGTTCATGATTTACCAACAAGATGGTGGTCAGCTATATGTTTATGAGTTACCAACAAGATGGTGGTCAGCTATATGTTCATGACTTACCAACAAGATGGTGGTCAGCTATATATTCATGATTTACCAACAAAATGGTGGTCAGCTTTATGTTCATGATTTACCAACTAGATGGTGGTCAGCTATATGTTCATGATTTACCAACAAGATGGTTGTTAGCTATATGTTCATGATTTACCAACAAGATGGAGGTCAGCTATATGTTCATGATTTACCAACAAAATGGTGGTCAGCTATATGTTCATGATTTACCAACAAGACGGTGGTCAGCTTTATATTCATGATTTACCAACAAGATGGTGGTCAGCTATATGTTCATGATTTACCAACAAGATGGTTGTCAACTATATGTTAATGATATACATGTACCAACAAGATGGTGGTCAGCTATATGTTCATGATTTACCAACAAGATGGTGGTCAGCTATATGTTCATGATTTACCAACAAGATGGTGGTCAGCTATATGTTCATGATTTACTAACAATATGGTTGTCAGCTATATGTTCATGATTTACCAACAAGATGGTGATCAGCTATATATTCATGATACACCAACACTATAGTGGTCAGCTATAATTTCATGATTTACCCACTAAAAAGTGGTCAGTAATAAATTCATGATAAACCAAGAAAATATTGATCAGCTTTATTTTCTTGATAAACATTCAAACAGTGGTCAGCTATATGTTCATGATATATCAACACTATAGTGGTAATATATATGTTCATGATACATGAACATAGTAGTGGTCTGTTAAATTTTAATGATGATCCCATATTTAACAATGTATGAAATACCAAGACCCTTCCTTACGCATTTCATTGGTTATGACATATTTATATTAATGACGTGACGAAGCGCTACAATTATAAGGAAGACAAGGGCGTTTTTGTGCATTAAGAGTTATTATTATGAAAAGATAATTTGAGGTAATCCCATGGGAAAACCAACATTATTGACACTGCGTAATGTTCCATCGAGAGCAGCCTGCGCTGATCTGGAACGACACATTCCGTCACAGGGGGCTAGAGGTATTGATTATTTTTTCCTGAAACAGAAAGGCTACAGGAGACTGATCCGGGTCGATACTTAACGAGGAGTCCACAATGTTGGTCTTCTTGTGGGACGGCTCATGTGTCAGCTGTGATAATTCCGACTTGGGCTATAAATTCTGAGGTCGTGAGTTGGAATTTAGATCAGTATTTTCCAACGATTGGTATTTTTCTTATGATATTTTACTCCGATTTCCAACCGTAACTGATTCATATCAGGGAGTTTCCTTAGTACATTATAAGTACTGTTTGTAAGCGTATCCTTAGTACATTAGAAGTTCTGTTTATAAGCGTATCTTTAGTACATTCGAAGTTCTGTTTATAAGCGTATCTTTAGTACATTCGAAGTTCTGTTGATAAGCGTATCTTTAGTACATTATAAGTACTGTTTATAAGCGTATCCTTAGTACATTAGAAGTACTGTTTATAAGAGTTTCCTTAGTACATTAGAAGTACTGTTTATAAGCGTATCCTTAGTACATTAGAAATACAGTTTGTAAGCGTATCCTTTGTACATTATAAGTACTGGTTGTAAGCGTATCCTTAGTACATTATAAGTACTGTTTATAAGCGTATCTTTAGTACATTAGAAGTACTGTTTATAAGAGTTTCCTTAGTACATTAAAAGTACTGTTTATAAGCGTATCCTTAGTACATTAGAAATACAGTTTGTAAGCGTATCTTTAGTACATTAGAAGTACTGTTTGTAAGCGTATCTTTAGTACATTCGAAGTTCTGTTTGTAAGCGTATCCTTAGTACATTCGAAGTTCTGTTTATAAGCGTATCGTTACACCTGAGCATCAGTCGTCATGCTATACCTGCTACTATCAGAGCCAAGGAGGGAAGTATTTGGTAAAACTGGACCATGGATCGAAAAAAGGTTTCCCGCTCTCGAGGCTGGTGATCAAACCACTAGACCACCGTAGCTGTTTTTCAACGATTGACAAAACATTATTATGACAGCGTCATTCCTCTTACACCAACTGGATCTATTGATTGATTGGAGTTTAACGCCAGTTTCAACAATTTTCCAGTTATATCCCGGTGGCCAGTTCACCTGTCTCACACCAGTACTCCACACAACATACTTTCCAAGCAACTGGCTTCTTTTCCACATAAATTGTTAACCAATTGGTGGAAGACGAATGACGCTGATCAGAGTGAGTTTTCAAATCGATCAAATGCCTATGCATTGCACAGGAAGAATAACGTTTGAGGTACTAGTGCGAGAAAGTCAGCATAAATCTGTAGATTGGCTGTTGTGATAGACGTGTAAATTTGAAAAGAGTGTTTACACTATATGTGTAAACTCATCTGACCATGACTGCACGTTAAATCTATAACTGTTAACAATCTTATGATCAACACCGAAAGAAAGCGGCACATTCATGTCTCAAAGAATGTTGTGGATACACACTCAACAATCAATCAATCATTTCTCTATGTTGTACAATACAGCTAGAGGTCAACTGATTTAACAAATATCTACCAACCTGTGATCCAGGGTCATGCAGACACTACATCCTACCAAATCATGGTCCTCACAAAACATGTCTATAAGTTTTCCATGATGTTTGGTACATGTCTCAGTTGGAAGGTCTGGTTTTCCTGTTTGACTACTTGCTGTCGTGGCGTGTCCAAACTCTTCCTTGTCGATAAACTGATGATCTTTCCCACCAGCCATTCGATTGTGAAACTTCAAACATCCCTTACAAAAGTACTGATTACAAGTTACACACAAAACAACGGCTTCCTTGTTGATATAATCCTCGGCACAAGAAGTACAAGGAAAATCGTGCACGGTGTCCGATGTTAAAGACGTCGCCATTTTGTATCTAGTTGTATACACCCCCGTGTCGGTTTACCCTTCCCAAAATGCACACGCATCTTGACGCATCCGAATCGGACGGCTTTACGAAAAGTTGTGGGGAAAAAAAGGAAAACATAATTTTGATAAGCAATTTCTCTGTTTGCCACACTGTTTTCAAACTCTATTCAGTTATTATACTTTTGTTGATAGAAATGTTCAATATGTTTGCCCAGACGTTTTCAATGTTACGTTTAGCTAAGTTTGTGTATGTGGAAAAGGGTTAATCGTAATATGGGTCAGATCAGGGACAGAGTTACATGTATGTATATATTGTCCCTGGTTAGATAAATAATCATCGTATGTGACATAAACCTTTGACTGTACATAGGTGTTTTTCTACACTTCGAGAATCAATTATTGTATATGCCCGTTCAAACATCTACATGAAGCAAGTTTATTTAGTTTCAGAACACATCTTCCATTGTACAAATTTTAAGTCTATTTTTAGAATTCCTGGGAAATTCAAATTATTTTATATCTACGGCTTTTGTCGAGATATTTCGTTTAATTCCGTAAACAAACTATTTTATAACTACTGGATACATCGTTTTACATTCGGTTGTTATCGCCCGCATTCTTTATTCCCGTAAATAGCCGTACATTTTACTTCATATGGCGACTTTTACGGAAAGCTTTTATCTCGTCGCATTTTTGAGAACGTCCAGAAAATCGTGAGATGTGTCCTCTTTACTTCAAATTTTCGACTCAAACTTCGTCGCGGGGTACATGATACTTAAGTAGAGAAAACAATGCCCGATTTTATTTTACTTTATTGGACTTTATACATGTTTGAAATTGTTCCATTTTTTCACATTGTTAACATGTTTTTAATTTCTACTTCTTATCTTTCATATACGTGTATACTATGATGTGCATATACAGCATACGATATTTCAAAACATTCATGATAAGCAATGATCATTTTGTCATATTTCAATAAAGCTTTCATTGATATGTGTAAATATCTTGATGTGTTCGAAAACCGTCTGCTATAGATTTGTTGTTTATACATCTTGGTATCTATTAACCATACGACAGTTGAATTGACACGTAAAGTACTTCTATACGATACATCGGAACGCATCCGTATGGCGCAAAGGTATTTATGTCTTTCTACTTATATCAATCGGCATCTTTATGTTTGAAAAATGGCCGTTCTTGTTACCCCAAGAAGAAACTCTGGAAAAGTCTATAGTTAAACGTGTGTTGACCTAAAGCAGTTGCTTCATTTAATGGCGGTCTTTCAACAGAACCTATTCCGGGTCCTCTCTATTGATATTAAATACCCAGAAATCCTATTTAGTGCTCCTTACATTGAGTTTTGATTTTAAATAGGAAACATGTATATGGAATTGTTTAACAATTGTGTTAGATATATCTTATCTTCTATGTTCTCGTCAAAACTACGCCCTCCAAACACAATGATAATGCGAAAAGCAGAAACCCAATTGGATGATTGATTATTTGGTGTATTTCGCCGCTATCAACATTTGCTCAGTTACATCACGGCGTTTCCTGTGTTAGTTACCAGTACTACTGGTCCATTTATCCTGACACCAACCAGCCAGACGTAATACTAACCCCGCAACCCTGAGCTCCAAGGAGGGCAGCCATTACCACCATTTTAAAAGTGTTCGGTATGACCCGACCGGGGATCGAAACCGCGACCTCTTCCATCCGAGGTGGACGCTCAACCACTACACAACCGAGATAGTCGCAAAAACGAAGCAAATATATAGATGTTCGTATTTCCGATAAAGGGAGATTAATCTTTCGATATTTATAAAAAGAATCAGGATATATTATCTCCCCTATATAGCTTTGGGTCGCTTATATTGAATTGTTTGCTATATTGTTCCCTCTGCTTGTTTATGCATATCCATTACTTTAGGACACATATATGCTCTATCACTGTGATAGAGATTTATGAACAATAATTGAGTTTTGCAACACTTGAATAATCAGCCTGCGCATAGTCACCAACATGTATTAACGCTTTCTGAAACCTCTGCTATATGGTTATTACTTAAAATATAAAGTGTACCTCTGAGTCTGACCAAAACTAACACTTACAACATATCTGCAGCAGAGTATAGATTTAATTAACTCTGTTGAAAACATGAAGTATGAAAAGTTTCGTTGGAATTGACGCGTTTATGTGTCATTTGAAGTTGAACATTAAGACGGACAAACAGACGACGACCGACAGAGAGTGATGAGAATAAATTACCTTGGGTGTTCGACTAAGGTGATCTAAAAACCAGCTAGCTTGAATATATAATATGCAATGACTACATGTACGTGGATAAACTGTATAAGATTTTGTTTAACAGAGATCCTGATATAGTTTATCTACGTAGCCATTGCATATACGCACATGTACGTACATGTACATGCCATGAAGTGGTCACATTTTCCGCGCTTAGCCTGATTGGGAAAAATATCAATAACATTCACTATTGCGAAACATCAATATTAAAACAAAATTGTATGTTTACACAATTTAATAGAACTTGATAGTTCTTAAGGCACATAACGTAATCGAGCGAAATCAGGTAAATATTGACAAGTTATAAAGTGGATTCGAGACAACTCGAGAATAACCTATACGTTACTTCGAGTTATCGACATGTTCGAGTAAGCCCTCGATGTATGGTGAAGTAATTCATGTAATCGCAGCTTCGTGATTCAGTTATTCTTAAAACGTGACCATGCATAGCAAGCCAGTGATAACATAATATCCAGAAAAGGGCATAACAGAAGTTCTAAATGTTCGTCTAGTTAATCAGAAATGTTGCAATAGTGTTTTAAGGTTTGTTTTATAAAAGTACGACATTAATCATGCCACTGAGCGCTCTATCACGTGCAAATCATAAACGGCATGCGTAGATTAGCAAGGGGTGTTAAACAATATGCAGACATATTGATATATGTGCATAGCGGGAAGTTAGTTTTCAATGAAAATGGCATAGAAACACATGTACAGAAGGCACGCAAACCAATTAACGAAATCAGTGAAATATTAAGAGATTTGCTACTGTCTTTAAGTACAAACGGAGTTACCATAAATATCTACGAGATTTTTGATAACTCTCATTTCATTGTAGCGTGTACAATAATTTCCACGTGCAAAACAGTCTTTACATGAGCTCGATCTAATTGGTAGGCGGATGTCAACCAACACGACGTTGGGTAAAATAATCCTTTGACTTTAGTGGCCAGTGTGGCTTTCCCAAGTTACTTCATAAATGTGTGTAACTATCTTTACTTTCGGTTAAATACTTGCCGACACACGACATTGCTACTTTCGACGTCTCAACGACTTGGTTTTACAAATGTCTACGAGTACCCACACCATCGGGTTCTACGTTCTGCATTACGTCATAACATAAGCGTCAAATCACATATGATATGTGTGATGCGGTGGCATTTCGGTGTGGCATAACATTTTGTATGTCTGTGAGATGGTGTATGTATCGTACAAATGCGCATTCGGCAAAAATTGCGAGACTTTCGGTTGATCTCGTGTTTTTCACGGTCTCTACAATTTCACGCTATAAATTCTCTATTAAGTCCCCTCTACACATAACACATTTCTGGTGCCTGTCGATCCACCGGTCGGACATATCCGAATACACTTATGTGTACTATACTGTGAACAGCATAGGACAATTCCTGGCAATTGTAAAACGTGTGTCCCTTCAAAGTAGACTTTACCACAGGGAAAAACCCGAAATCTATCGGCATCAAAATTTGAATCCAAGCAAGCGTGTATAGGCATACTCTAGAAAGTAAATTCAATTTTGGTGGGATTGATGTTCAGTTTTTTAGCATCAAAATAATACATCCACGTCTCGTCTCTGGTCACAACATAGTACAAGACATCGTCACCTTCTCGACGATAGCGGTGTCGTAACTTCCGCGACGCATTCGAGCGTCTCTGCTTGTTGTCATCAGTATATCATAGACCGTTCACACATAGCTACGATCTTACTACGATGATGCCGATCTGCCCCGACCTGAAAAATGTACCAAATCGGGACGAGATTGGCATCAAAAACTTGAAAGTTGGTGAATACCTTCGCGGAATGCCTGTTTGATGCTTGTACTACGATTTCTACACGACCAGAGCGTTTCTCGTACGTTTCTATTACGCTTACATCACGATTACACCGCGTCCATTGCCGCTCATGCGCCTTTTCTACTACATTGTCGCTACGATGTACAATACCTTACTACGTTGGTAAACAGACCTGAAAGACTGTAACACGATGTTTCTTCGCTCATGCCGACAATACTACGATATTGACACGATCATGGTACGATTTAATGTGATGCGTATATAAATTGAGTAGTTTCGAATAATTTTTTAATTCACTCATATACTGAAAGATGAACAGACTCGAATTGCTTCAGCTTGCAATTCCATAAAAGAACAGATGCTGGTGGAAGTCCAGGTGGAAGAAGTCATTCGTCGGAGAAGAAGGAGGAGAGCAAGAACATACTGGGTTCCACCGTGGCTTGCTGCAGATAGGAGGCTCCAGTTTGGGCATTACAATAGACTGGTCAGGGAGCTCAGAATGGAAGACACGACATCTGTTTTCAATTGTATACGGATGCAACCTGAGATGTTCGACGAACTGCAGTCAAATGTGATGCCGAGTGTAATAAGATGCCATTACGACCATGCATATCTCATCACGATGATACCTCGATGTTTCTACGATTACGCCGTTTTTATAACGTTCGTACACCGCTTTTACTGCGACTGTTTTCAGCCAAGATCCTACTACGCTTATTTTGAACATGTTCAAAATAAGCGTGGCGAGGTCGTGAAACTTCCCGACCTACGCGATTTCAAAACGACCCAACCGCGTTTATGAAGATCCCCTCCAGATTGGCCACGACTGCTCCAGGACTGGTCACAATTTGGGACCAATTTTAGATTGTAGTAGAAGCGGGGCCTATGTGTGAGCGGGCCTCTGTTAGAACTCGATGACCAATGCCAAAATTGTACTTGTTAAATTACAGACATCAAGCACCGTCACTCGCCTGTTGCTATTGACGACATCCTTAATTTTCATCATTGTATATGCCTGTTGTAACATTGTATATGTTTGCTTTGGTAGAAAACAACATTTAATAATTGCGCGCGTTTCTTGTGACTCAGGTGACGCCACAGTGAGCAACCGGTAATAACGTTAAATGTTTTGTTATTTATTGTCAGAATCATGAATGTCGTAGAAATTTTGTTATATGACGCTGTTAATTAATGATCAATCGTTTCTTCGTAAAAATATCTTTTTTAAAAACTGTTCAATTTCACTAATGTATTTTACTTATTAGCGGCAAATGACGCCGGTCCCGCTTAAATGGACATTCGCCCTGTGAAGAATGTGATCACATCCTTCATAGATCTGTGACGAATGTGATTTGTGATAACATGAGGACCTATGTCTCAAACGTCATTATGCGCTTTAAAATGGTGGACAGGAACTATCGCAATATTTGCATTTTATCAATTAAATTTGGTCAGGCGCAGGAACAAAACTACTCTTAAGTGTTTCCAGCTAAGGGTCCTTTAGTCGCTGTCTTCAGCTTTTTGAAATCTGAAACCATATTGTTATATTCGGGGAAAATTTCATCTAATATAAAGCCGCAATAGCTCAGTCAGGGCTTTTAATAAAGGGGTTTGAGTGAAAGTTGTTGTGACTAGCGTATTAGGATTATAGGTAGAGAAGACAGACGTTCTGTCAAGAGGGATCCCGTGATGTAACTGAAATATCTTTTAAAATGGCTTTCAGCTCGAATCAATCAAATTAATATGTATTCGAAATTTTAAAACGTAAATGAGAATTTTTTCGTTTAGTTAAGATGACTTGATGTCAATCGAAATTGTGAACGATAATGTCTTTCAATTTGTTTATTCAAAGTCCATAGTATACATACATATAGTAATATACATAAAGAGGAGTAGTAATATTACATTGTCTGTTCAAATTAACTGTTTTCCGAACGATTTTGACTCATTATTTATTATCTGTGCTTAGCGACTCAATGCTAAACGCTTCATAAAACGAAAGGGTAAGTTACGGCCATATAAGATGAGAAGATTGGCCGAGTTTTCGGTCTTAAACTTAGTTATTTCCTATCACTCTGTCACCCACTGTTTAGGTATTTTGCAAATAAAGCTAACTAGCATCAGATGTCATGTCATGCAAACTGATCTTAGTCTGCAACATCACATTACAAAATAAAACATTATCGCACAGTTGATCTTATTTCTATAAGAATAAGTAATGTTCAATAATTGAAGGAACAATAACAGTTTAACAGTCAGCATTTCATTATGAATAACTTTCACATTACAATATAATACATATTGTTGCTTATTTCAAAATTAGACAGGTTAATTGTGTATTCCTAGTCTTTTTCATGTTTGCTTAATATGTACTAAAATAGATATGATATAAATGTCTTAATTTGGAGATTGTTAGGACCAGTGAAGAAAGCATTACGGGTGCATAACGTGTGAATAAGTCGGGGGCAGTTCAGACACAGATTATAAAATTAACTTTCCTGTGCACCCGGCTCACTGAAATCAACATCTTAAATATTTACATATACATAATGATGTACAAATTCATGGCAGAATGGCTGGTCTATTTTTCATAGGAAACATGTAATAGTTATTTTATTTCTCATCTTTCAGAAACTATATTGAAAGGCAATTGCATGCTTCATGGACAAATAATGCAACCCCATGTAAAACCTTTTCGCTCATATAGACGCTTTCTAACTTCCTGCAGCAGACGGCTTTTCGAAAACATCGGGACAAAAAAAGAAATTGCTCAAACGAGCAAATTCTCCTTTTGTCACCATGTTTTCAAATCTATTCAATTATTGTACTTTCATTTAAAGGGAGTTTCCAATTATTTTTGGGTATGATTTCAAAGTCATCTGCTGCAGATTTGTTGTATGTGGGAAAGGGTTAAAGCCAACTTGTACCTTTTTCCACGGATGGGTTCATATGGTTTGAGGAGAAATTGTTCATAATGAGCTGTTTCTACTTTTTTCACAATATTTTCAACTGTATTACATAATTGTATTTTCATTAATGAACCTTTTCCCCAGCGTCTGCTGCAGATTTAATGCATGTTTTAAAAGGTAAAAGCAAATTTTACATTCCTAGTCTTTGATCTGTTTATAACAGAATGGTCAACACGGGATACACTTTGTATTAATGTACATGATCTTTTGGATACACTTTGTATTAATGTACATGATCTTTTATAAGCAAAAACTTGTGATCAATAACTGTCTCGTCAACATAAATTCTAAAGACAGATTACGGTAAATACGTTCTCAGGAGGTACCCAGAGAAATGAGACCCATAGTGGGAGTCGTCGTAGTGGACTGTCGTGGCAGCCATACTCTTAACGGCAACACGAGCTCCTGTCTTAAGTCGTGACATAAGTGTAGCACATGTCAAGTCTTGGTACGTAACGATTGTCATGAGTTTCTGTATCACATCATCAACGGTAAAAGCTAAACGGACATAGCTCCTATAGCCATTACACAGTTGTGTGGTGAAGATGTAATCCCCGTCAACAGGCGCTGTAAATATTCCACTTTTCTTATTGTAACCCTCACCTCTGTTCTCTACGATTGTTGGAAACACAACTTTCTGATCAGTTGACACTGTCACGTCGTCGAGGTCCTTTGTCGTGAAAAACACGTCGGGAGTTTTGAATAAACCTGTTAAGTAAAGTTAAAAGAAAACATTTTGAGAAATACAACAGACATGAAAAATGCGTGAGGAGACAAACGGAGTGAAATATAAATGTTCATCCTAACACGATGGAAAGAAGAAAACAGAGAGAGATTACTTTACTCTTTCGACTTTGTAAATGAATAGGGAAAAGTAGGAAAATCATTACAAATGAAAGGATATTATTTAAAAAGAGTTGAAAGCATTAATCAATAAGAGCAACTTCTCCTTTTGCCACAACCTTTTTCAAAAGTCATCTGCTGCAGAGACCCCAGAAAAGCTTCTACAGTTATGTGGGAAAAGGACAACGGGAGGGACATGTTTGTCGAATTACCATAAAACCAACAGTGTGGACTCTGCGTAAAGTATCGACCCTGATCGGCCTAAGCAAACCGCGCAAGCAAACACGGACAGACACTTTTCGCCTCCTGTGGATTTTCTGTTTCGGGAATCATTACTCTATACCTCTATCCCCCTGTGACGGAATGTGTCGGCCCGGATAAGCCTGCGCGGACGTCGCAGGATGATTCTGGTCGATATATTACGCAGAGTCCATAGAAAGAGAAGATCAAGCTGATGTACACAAATTGCCTCGTGGAACACGTCTGGTGTTTTGAATAAACCTGTTGAGTGAAATGAAAATAAAACATTAAGATAGATAATATGAGATATAAATGTTTATCGCAACACGAGGGAAAGAATCAAACAGAGAGAGAGATTAAAGTGTATACATGTGGGAATGGGTTAATCATTATTTTAGACATTGATTTGCTTTTGAAATTGTCCTTATGCATTATTAATGTTTCAATTCTATCCTATGATTATACTTACATTTATAGAAGTGATTCCATATGTTTGCATTATACATGTTTCAATTTTAGAAAGTTTAAAAATGCCAAAAAACTGAAAACATTTAATACAAAGAATTATTTAACTAATTTCGAACCTATAGATATGTACGTGTAGTACTAGATCAAACATTGTTTTCCTTTGTAGCCAAATTAACATTTGCTTCACGGTTTAATATATATCGCGAGTCAGAAGCCAACAACAATGCCAATAAAGGCAAATATTTAAAGGACATGAGCCCAGTTTTAGGTGTTTGGTGCATCTGTGTACATTGAAGACTCAGACGAGCATGTACATCCACACAATCTTACCAGAGCCTTTAGAGTCCGGCTACATATACATTAGTCTTGTGTGGTTCTTTGTAAACACAACTAGAAGTGTAGCCCCATCAGTTTTACACCAATTCAACTTTATTTGATCCAATTACGGAAAGGTATTTAATAAACTCCCAAATCATTAGACTACAAGGTGTCAACAGGCGACAGAACCTCCGTCATTATGTCGGAAGAAGAAATAATGTATAAGTCCGACAGAAAATATCTGATGGATTTAATATTGATAACATACGATACATAACGAATTGAATAGATCTGATTCAATTTAAAAAGCTTCTATCCAAACTTTTGAGATGTTTAGCATTGATTGATCCGTTGAAAAATAGTGTTAAGAGTTTCAACTGTAAACTAGATGTGCGTCTAAAAAAAACATTTATCCGATATTTCTTACTCAATGCATCATATGTGTCTTCTGCTCCAAATATGTGAAGTGATATTATTTCTGCGTATGGCACGCCGTTTGCACAATAACTCAATTTCGTTACCAAGACTGGCAACTTTGAACTGTATAGTGTATTGTTGGAATAATTAAAGAATGTTTTTTCTATGCCATGAAGCCTATTTTTTTCATTACTCGCATGCATATATTAATGTCTTTAATGGAGACTTACATAACAAAAATACATACACTTTACACTATTTAAAAAAAACCACAATATCTGAACCCTAGTCCAGGTTTCTGTACTAGGCATGCGATTTTATATTCGGACTGTTCGCATCCTGTTACGATGCAAATATGTAACGCCGATATATTGAGACTAATCTGAAACCTTAATAGTGTTCAGTAAAGGAGAGAGAATTGGCTATCAATAGTTATCGGCTCTTACGAGCCCTTGCTGAAAAATGTCCGAAACGACTGCTCTCGAACTCGGAACGTCTTGTCCCTGAGGTGTACACTAACACTGATCTTGCTACTTAAGCAGTATATTTAGTTGTCCTTATATTCTCAAATCTGGGCTAAACTAAAACCATGGACATGATCTTTTGTCATGCTTTTTGAAGCATTAGTGTTTATACATCCAAGCATTTAACTCATAGCCACTAAAACGTACATGAAGTGTAAATCCCTAATACATACACCGTATATCGCCCTCGAAGCAAATTTAGCAGAATTCTTGTAACAGAATATTGAGTTCTAGCCTCGAGGCATTTTTGAAGTTTAAATCCTGTCTATATATACACACCTCGTGCGCATATGTCACACTATCATAGCAGACAATAATGAATCCACGTGTTAACCCTTTTCCATTTGCAGACGCATTTAGGCGCATATGGAGCAGATGACTTTTGAAAAACATTGTGACAAAAGGAGAAATTGATCATCTTGAGTAAAAACTCTTTTCATTCTTCGGCGATAGCAGAATAGCCTGGGTTTTGACCTAGATGTTAAACAAATGATCTAGATTGTAGACCAATCAAATGTTGTATTTAATGAATAATGTCGAAGAAATAAATGAAATGAAACTTTCTGATTGGTTCATAGTTAAGTTGGCGATCCTTCGAGAGGCACTATTAAGGTGAAGTTTTAAAATGAAATGTTCTGCATACAAACCTTTAATTGTTTTCCTTAAAAAATTAATTTCAGTAAAAAAAAATCAGTGAAAACGTATGAAATATAATATTTAAGAATAAAATATTAACTATTTTTGAAACATGATAAATTTTCAGTTATTTATCGTCAATCGAAATGTATACACCTCTTGGGAGCCTCGCGTAATCTCCAGCCATGTGACGCGCAAGCTACACTCGATTACCGATTCTATATCTTTTAAAGAACAATGTTCCAACTGGTTCACGATTATAATGCATTACCAATTCAAGGAGATGTTGAAATTCTTAGATATACAACATAATTGCACACATTTTATAATTCATGGAAAATAACTGATTGTTTTGATTACTAACAAAACCTTTCTGATATTCATGTCAAATAATATGCGCATGTTCCATTTCTTAGTGTTTTCTCATAATGATCGCCGTTTATCTTGTTTAAAGATTTTTCTTGTTGGAGACTGTCCATGTGTTCAGGTGGACGTTTTCAAAGTCGTCTGCTGCTGATGTGTGGTATGTAGGAACGAGTTAGATGAAAGACACAAATATGTAAAACATGTGGATGTATGCCAACCGAAAAGTGGACTTCGGTTGCGTCATGCTTGCCATTGCACATGTTCGGAAGGGATCCCTTGATGATTCTATGCGTGAAGAGTTCTTTCTCAATCGTATATTAGCGGCGATCGGCAAAAACCAGCCTTAGCGCAATTGTTACACATGCAGAACAGTATATGCATGCACATCTGTGTTTAGGATCGAAAGAAATACTGCTTTACTAACGTTTCTTCAAACCATCTGTGACTGATTTGCGAAAAGTGCAGAGTCAGATCAGATTGCGGGTACACTGGTCTCATATGCATTACGATGCTGATCATATCTACTAAGCATGACTGAAGTTGCATATGGGAATCCATGCAGAGTTGAATATACCTTATCGACATGCATAACGTGAAAAAACGCTTTATAAGGGAAGCAACTGTTCCATTTTAAGTTTAATACTATAGCTGGGTTTATCTCCCTGGATTTTTCTACGATGCAGACCTCGCGATCGATTGTGTTTGATTTGAGTTTGTATTGATTGATCTTTAGCGCTGCTTTAACCTTTCTACATACAAGAAATACATGTATGCAGCAGACGACTTTGAACATATTTTGTCAAAAAATGGTAAATCTCTATAATTGTATGGATAACCGGTGATTAAAAGTGGAAAACATTGTGGCAAAATGAGAAATTGCTCGTCATGAGCAATTTCTTCTTTTGCCACAATGTTTTCAAAAGTCGTCTGCTTCAGAGGCGTCAGAAAGCGTCTATATGTGGGAAAGGGTTAAATAAATGTCAGCCTCAGCAGAAAAACGGGCCTTCACAAATGGTTATAACCGTCAGTACTGTTCGTAATTACCCCTTTCCCACATACAAACAATTTACAACATCGAAGCAAACATAGGAAAAATCTCTTTCAATGAAAGTTCTCTTTATGAATAGAGTTGGAAACATTATTACAAAAGCGACATTTTTCAATGTTAGCAATTTCTCTCTTCGTCACGTTTATTCAGAAGACGTCTGCTGGATATGAATGTCTACATGTCGTAAAAGAACTAGTTATATTGTCTATTTCCATAATATTATGTTTAAGTACAATTAAAAAATGGTTGCAAATGGGAAATTTGCTCATTCCGAGTTATTTCTCCCTTTAGCACAATGATTTCAGAAATCGTCTGCTGTAAACGCATCAGAAACAAACTGTTTGCGGGAAAGTGTTAAATCAAGGAATGGAGTATTGCTCAAACTATATACATATATAGTCTGATCGTAACTAGACTTAAAAGCAAAAAGGTAAAACGAGCAATTTCCTACGTTCTATCTCATTTCAGTAATTTCTCGGTGATTTCTGTTAGTATGTACATTGGAATACCGGAGTGACTAACGTTAATATGTTCAATCTTCCATATACAAGTGCAAGTGGAAGGATATAATTAATACCATTACTTCAACTGTGACAAATGGAGAAATGGATCATGATGACCAACTATTCAATACTTACGTACTTTTCCCCCAATGTTTTCAACTTCATGTGCTGTAACTTTGCTTGAAAATGGGACAGGGGCATTTTTTATTTTTATGTTTTTATATGACTCATTCAGGGCAGGAACCTGAGACACATGGGTCTTTGGTCTAGTGGCGAGAGGTCCTTGGTTTACATCATGTTCAGATCATCGTAATTTATTCTGAGTAAAAATGTTATTCCAAGTTGTTTCTCTTCATCTAGATTTATAAATGACACATGTGAGGGAAAAATTGCCGTGAGCTAATGTAATAACATGATCTAAGTGCGTCAAGTTTCTCTCTAAACGTCATCTCCTGTTTAGGCGCTGTTTGGTTTTTGACCAAACTTGCAAAGAATGACTCTTCTGTAGTTCCCTTTCAGGATTGTTCAAATGGGTCCCGGGTAGCTCTGCCGGGTAGACACACGAGGGGTTATGAGTTCAAACCCAAGCTCGCTCAACATCTTTTTTCCGACGTTTGACAAAAGTCAATGCGAAAAGTGTCAATTATCTTCCACCAATGGCCTAACAGTATGTGGAAAAGCAGCCAGATGCCTGGAAAAGATTACTGTGTCGAGTACTGGGGTATTGGTGAGAGAAAGCCAGGACAATCAGGTAAACTGGCCGTCGTGATATGACTGAAACATTGTTGAAAACGGCAATAAACCATACTCAATCGATCAATCAAAATGGTTCCGATCCATTGGATAACAAGGTCGCAGGAGTTGAAAATAGATTTTATATTTTACAACTTTAAAAATCTGTTTGTCCCAAAGTACTGACATGACCGCCTTGTGGTGTTGCTCGTTTTCCTTAAATGATTATACTAACAACTTTAAAAATCTAATTTTCCAAAAGTATTAGCATAGTTTAAAATGTTGGTACAAAATGTTCCTGTGGTGACCCTCTTCTTAGTTTGTTAACAGTCAATCCCTTGACAAATAGGGCTATAGGCTCCATTTATTTATCAGTAAATTTACTTATTTTTCGTAACACTTTAAGACGGTCTGGCCTAATTTGAAAATGATACGGCACAAATGTTCCCTGTTCTACCAAGTTCTACCAAGATTCTTCAAATTATTTAAAAAAGAAATTGCTTATCCTTGGCAATTTCTCTTTTTGTCATAATGGTTTTAACTCTTTTCAAAACGAATACTTTCATTGAAAGAGATTTCCATATTCTAACCTATATCTATTCAGTTGTCTATTTTAGAATTGTTGTATGTGGGAAAGGGTTGAGAAGCATTACCTATACAGTAGTTAACCCTATCTTACCTGCAATTTGACGCCTGTGCAGCAGAGAACATTTAAACAAAAATGTGGCAAAAGGAGAATTTGCTTATCATGAGAAACTACTCCTTTCTACAATGTTCTTTTTAAGTAGAAGTCCAGCTTTTTTAATGGTAGCAGTACTTACTCCCATTTCATGCAGTTTAGGCATGGAACAGTCCATTGTGCCAAACTTTATCGAATGCTTTTTTAATGTCTAAGAAGCACGAATAAAGATGTCATTGTACAGCTCACAACCTTTTGAAATCCAAACTGTAAAGGGTTTAAGGTGACATTGATGTCTGATTTGACAACATCTAAAAGTAAAGCCTTTTATAGTTTTAAAATAGCAGACGACAGAGTAATAGCTCTATAATTATTTGGGTCATCCTTCCTCTTTTTTCTCCTTTCACCACAATGTTTTCAAAGACAGAAAATCCACAGGAGGCTAAAAGTGTCTGTCCGGGTTAGCCTGTGCGGTATGCTTAGGCAGATCCGGGTCGATATTTTACGCAGAGTCCACAATGTTGGTTTTCTCGAGGGACGGCTCATATGTTGAAATTAAATGTATCGGCACGGAAAGTATGGATTTCTGATTTCTCAAAAACAATTGCACGAGTATAGATTATTTGTAGCGGTTTTATGAAATGTGCCAAGTATCACGAAAACCGACCTAGGCGATTTTGAGAGAAGCAAAACTCCAGTTCAGTCTTCACCTTTGAGGAGTCTCATCAGGATCTGAAGTGTTAGCTATCTCACCTCACAAGCATCCTTGCAGCATTTATTGAGCGTTTACGACCTAGATATGACATTAAAGGTATGTGATTTGATCGTAACATTCTTTTATTCAAAAACGGTGGGTTGATTTAATTTTGATATGACTGAAGTGTGTAGATAATTTGTTTGCTACAATATACATGCATATAATAATTATAATGTTTTTCTATCGTAAACTGTTTATTAGAAGGTTTTATAAAGTTTCTACAACTGTTTAGCGATTAGTCTTTTTTATTCATATTAAACTGCAAGAATGCCCAGACTGATCTGGATGTAAAGTGATCGCAAATGCCCTTAGGTAGGTTCTCGTAGAACGCCGCTCATATATTATATGTATATGCATACGTGCTTACATGTAACAATGTTTTATTCGAAAATATACGAGGGATGGTTTTCATGGAACAAGGGTTAAATATGTATAAACATATTTGCTATAATATATATGTTTGATAATTATGAAGATATGCTATCTGATTCAAATGCACACTTTCAAACATCAATGGCCTTTTCGCGATCATTGTATATTTATATTTGACTTCACAAATACTCAGGGTAATCTGGTTCTACACTGGTAGCCATACACGGAGGTTCGATATAGAAGAACACCGAGCACACGTATTTATGCCTGCACGAGTGCGTTTTTGTTTATGTTTGTTTGTTATACACTAACTAAATGGATTTAGATTGTGTAACCGGTAAACTCAAATAGTGCATAAATGGTCTTGTATATAGTCTGACCTTTCCCAGCTCCTTTTCACTGTGTATATAATTTTAATTAAGAAAGTGTTCAATTCTAATCAAAATTACTAAATGATTTATTCAAATGTTATTGTGAAGACTCAGGTAGGTCAGTACAACTTTAATCGATTAAGTGTTCATTTGTAATCAAAGTAACTAAATGATTTATTCAAATGTTATTGTGAAGACTTTCAGTTAAGTCAGTAAAACGTGATTTGAGTTCAGTAGACCACAGAACAAACTTGTATATTATCACTTCCTTCAAAACTGACGAAAAGCCTCCCTGTATTACTCTGAAAGCATACTGCTTGTGGTTTTCTATCTAATGTTGTAAGTGTTGTGGTGGTAGATCTATCGATATCAAGTGCTACAATCTGCTTTGATTTATAATCCGCTATGAACAAATGTCCGTCATCATCAAAACAAACACCAAAGCTACAGTGTCTGTTTGGATACGTGTATTGAGCGATAAATTGTCCTGACAGGTCTATAACAACTATACCCTTATCTTGATCGGCCACAACTATTTGTTGTTTTTCTGGCAATAGACACATTTGACCTGGAGTTCCAAATAATGCAGATCCGGTCTGGTCTGTGGATATCGTTTGTAAACACTTGCCTTCTAAGTCATACACATTTACGTTTGCATTGAAGTGATCACCAATATACAATCGACCGTCAACGTGTGTTATCCCCGTACACATACCGGTTACTTTGAAAGAGTTCTTAATAGCCAACCTACGACCAACTGATACAAAAGCAACTGTACTATTTATTGGCATAGTGACAACAACCTCATCTTCATTCACAGCACATACACCCCATGGGTTACTAGACATTGAAAGTTGACCAGACAGTTTGTATGTAGTATCATACTTTAGAGATTTAACCTTCTGATTGTTTCTGTCTGTCAGGATGAAAGTACCGCTAGGAAGCAGACAAAGGTCGGTACAGTCACACGTGTGTTTATCTTCATGATGTCTTATATTCACATTTTCTACATGACTTAAGCCTGTCGGTGTTCTATTCCCTACTATGACACGTCCAAATATTGTCTCTGGAATCAAGATATCGCTGATTGCATTTCCTGTCTGAAAGTTAATTGTAGGCAAATAGTTGTTTTTATCGTTGGATGCTTTCCATCTCTGTTCTCCTTCCTTAAATATTCGCTGAACACCTTTAACGTTAACAAACGTCTGCGATAAAGTGTTCGTGTCCGATTCTACCAGAAATTGTGTGCTCAATTTTTCTAACACCATAATCGTGTCATCACATGTGTTAATATCAACATCCAGATTCTCACAAAATTCTTCGTATTTATCAAAGATATTTTTACAAATGACATTCTCACGTTTGTCTAGGTGTTCATCAATCTTTTTTCTCCTTTCCTTCACACTTTCCAAAGCTAAATCTTTCTGACTTGATAAACGAGATTTGTGTTCATATCGGTCATCCCTTAAGGTCTTGACTTTACAAAGATGCACTGACAAATCTTGTTCGACGTTTTGAACAGTTTTATCCGTAATTCGACTAGTCGCAATGTCCGGAATGTAGCACAAGTCTTTGCAGGCTCTGAATAATAAAGTAAAGATACTGATTTTAGTAATAACAAGATTTGACATAGGACAGCATGCTCGAATATTCGAGGATATTTAAAATAAAAACAAATGAGCGGGGCTCCAGGTATCCCACGTTAATGTAACTCGTGGAAAAACAGTTGCCTGAGTATTCACGTTAAAGGATCGACATGGAATCTGCTTTACATAATTCGTAATAAAAATGACATAATGTAAGAGTTGCGCCTGTTTAAAGGAAACTATCTCAACAAGTGTTAGTTAAAGTACAATTACACAACATTTTCTTTATATGTCAATTCAAAAGTAAAACATCTTTTTTTTTAAAGTTGAAAAAATGCCATAACTTCATCACCATTAAACACAATGTGGACAAATTCTGCAACATTAAACACAACATTTATTAACTCGAGCATGTTCAGTACGCAACGGTGGTGTAGTGGAAGATCGTCCGTTTCCAATGCGGGGTATCGCAGATTCGATCCACGGTCGCTTCATCCCAAAGACTTTCAAATGGTTCTAACGACCGACTCGCTGGTGTCAGGATAAATAAAAAAAGATACTGGTAAATTACCCAGAAAATGCCGTGAAATATCTTAAAATTGTTGAAAGTGGCCTGAATAAGTCATTAAATATCTAGTTAAATACGTGTTATGAAAAAGAGGCATTACTCTGTAATTGTTTCTTTCAGAAAAGAATATAAGTCAACTACATTTATATACTTAACCCATACATGACATTTTTGATGGTCGAGGGGCTGTGTGATATCTTAAAAAGGCATTTGAATTTTCAAGAAATAGTATAACTTTGTAAATACTTATGTTTTCGAAAGGAAACCAAAATAGCGGTCAGTTAAGGTCACGATTAATCAACAAGATAGTGGTCTAATAAATAGTTATGATAAACCAACAAGTTAGTGGTCAGCTTCATGTTAATGATAAGCACAAAAGATAGTGGTCTGCTATATATTCATGATTTACCCATAAAAAAGAGGTCAGCAATAAATTCATGATATACCAAGAAAATATTGGTCACCTTAAACCTTTGATAAACACACACAAATAGTGATCAGCTACATGTTCATGATTTACCAACAAGATGGTGGTCAGCTTAAGTTCATGATTTACCAACAAGATGGTGGTCAGCTTAAGTTCATGATTTACCAACAAGATGGTGGTCAGCTATATATTCACGATTTACCAACAAGATGGTGGTCAGATATATGTTTATGAGTTACCAACAAGATGGTGGTCAGCTTTATGTTCATGATTTACCAACAAGATGGTGGTCAGCAATATGTTCATGATTTACCAACAAGATGGTGGTCAGCTATATGTTCATGATTTACCAACAAGATGGTGGTCAGCTATATGTTTATGAGTTACCAACAAGATGGTGGTCAGCTATATGTTCATGACTTACCAACAAGATGGTGGTCAGCTATATATTCATGATTTACCAACAAAATGGTGGTCAGCTTTATGTTCATGATTTACCAACTAGATGGTGGTCAGCTATATGTTCATGATTTACCAACAAGATGGTTGTTAGCTATATGTTCATGATTTACCAACAAGATGGTGGTCAGCTATATGTTCATGATTTACCAACAAGACGGTGGTCAGCTTTATATTCATGATTTACCAACAACATGGTGGTCAGCTATATGTTCATGATTTACCAACAAGATGGTTGTCAACTATATGTTAATGATATACATGTACCAACAAGATGGTGGTCAGCTATATGTTCATGATTTACCAACAAGATGGTGATCAGCTATATGTTCATGATTTACCAACAAGATGGTGGTCAGCTATATGTTCATGATTTACAAACAATATGGTTGTCAGCTATATGTTCATGATTTACCAACAAGATGGTGATCAGCTATATATTCATGATACACCAACACTATAGTGGTCAGCTATAATTTCATGATTTACCCACTAAAAAGTGGTCAGTAATAAATTCATGATAAACCAAGAAAATATTGATCAGCTTTATTTTCTTGATAAACATTCAAACAGTGGTCAGCTATATGTTCATGATATATCAACACTATAGTGGTAAGATATATGTTCATGATACATGAACATAGTAGTGGTCTGTTAAATTTTAATGATGATCCCATATTTAACAATGTATGAAATACCAAGACCCTTCCTTACGCATTTCATTGGTTATGACATATTTATATTAATGACGTGACGAAGCGCTACAATTATAAGGAAGACAAGGGCGTTTTTGTGCATTAAGAGTTATTATTATGAAAAGATAATTTGAGGTAATTTCCATGGGAAAACCAACATTATTGACACTGCGTAATGTTCCATCGAGAGCAGCCTGCGCTGATCTGGACCGACACATTCCGTCACAGGGGGCTAGAGGTATTGATTAATTTTCCTGAAACAGAAAGGCCACAGGAGACTGATCCGGGTCGATAGTTAACGAGGAGTCCACAATGTTGGTCTTCTTGTGGGACGGCTCATGTGTCAGCTGTGATAATTCAGACTTGGGCTGTCAATTCTGAGGTCGTGAGTTGGAATTTAGATCAGTATTTTCCAACGATTGGTATTTTTCTTTTGATATTTTACTCCGATTTCCAACCGTAATTGATTCATATCAGGGAGTTTCCTTAGTACATTATAAGTACTGTTTGTAAACGTATCCTAAGTACATTAGAAGTACTGTTTGTAAGCGTATCCTTAGTACATTATAAGTTCTATTTGTAAGCGTATCTTTAGTACATTAGAAGTTCTGTTTATAAGCGTATCCTTAGTACATTAGAAGTTCTGTTTATAAGCGTATCCTTAGTACATTCGAAGTTCTGTTTATAAGCGTATCCTTAGTACATTCGAAGTTCTGTTTGTAAGCGTATCTTTAGTACATTAGAAGTTCTGTTTATAAGCGTATCCTTAGTACATTAGAAGTTCTGTTTATAAGCGTATCCTTAGTACATTCGAAGTTCTGTTTAAAATCGTATCCTTAGTACATTAGAAGTTCTGTTTGTAAGCGTATCTTTAGTACATTAGAAGTTCTGTTTATAAGCGTATCCTTAGTACATTAGAAGTTCTGTTCATAAGCGTATCCTTAGTACATTCGAAGTTCTGTTTGTAAGCGTATCCTTAGTACATTAGAATTTCTGTTTATAAGAATATCCTTAGTACATTAGAAGTTCTGTTTATAAGCGTATCCTTAGTACATTCGAAGTTCTTTTTAAAAGCGTATCTTTAGTACATTAGAAGTTCTGTTTGTAAGCGTATCCTTAGTACATTAGAAGTTCTGTTTATAAGAGTATCCTTAGTACATTAGAAGTTCTGTTTATAAGCGTATCCTTAGTACATTAGAAGTACTGTTTGTAAGCGTATTCTTAGTACATAAGAAGTTCTGTTTATAAGCGTATCCTTAGTACATTAGAAGTTCTGTTTATAAGCGTATCCTTAGTACATTCGAAGTTCTGTTTATAAGCGTATCCTTAGTACATTAGAAGTTCTGTTTATAAGCGTATCCTTAGTACATTCGAAGTTCTGTTTATAAGCGTATCTTTGGTACATTCGAAGTTCTGTTTATAAGCGTATCTTTAGTACATTAGAAGTTCTGTTTGTAAACGTATCCTTAGTACATTAGAAGTACTGTTTGTAAGCGTATCCTTAGTACATTAGAAGTACTGTTTATAAGCGTATCTTTAGTACATTAGAAGTTCTGTTTGTAAGCGTATTAATAGTACATTCGAAGTTCTGTTTATAAGCGTATCTTTAGTACATTCGAAGTTCTGTTTATAAGCGTATCGTTAGTACATTAGAATTTCTGTTTGTAAGCGTATCCTTAGAACATTAGAAGTTCTGTTTATAAGCGTATCTTTAGTATATTCGAAGTTCTATTTATAAGCATATCTTTAGTACATTCGAAGTTCTGTTTATAAGCGTATCTTTAGTACATTATAAGTACTGTTTATAAGCGTATCCTTAGTACATTAGAAGTACTGTTTATAAGAGTTTCCTTAGTACATTAGAAGTACTGTTTATAAGCGTATCCTTAGTACATTAGAAATACTGTTTGTAAGCGTATCCTTAGTACATTAGAAGTACTGTTTATAAGCGTATCTTTAGTACATTAGAAGTTCTGTTTGTAAGCGTATCCTTAGTACATTCGAAGTTCTGTTTATAAGCGTATCTTTAGTACATTCGAAGTTCTGTTTATAAGCGTATCGTTAGTACATTAGAAGTTCTGTTTGTAAGCGTATCCTTAGAACATTAGAAGTTCTGTTTATAAGCGTATCTTTAGTACATTCGAAGTTCTATTTATAAGGGTATCTTTAGTACATTCAAAGTTCTGTTTATAAGCGTATCTTTAGTACATTATAAGTACTGTTTATAAGCGTATCCTTAGTACATTAGAAGTACTGTTTATAAGCGTATCCTTAGTACATTAGAAATAGAGTTTGTAAGCGTATCCTTAGTACATTATAAGTACTGTTTGTAAGCGTATCCTTAGTACATTCGAAGTTCTGTTTGTAAGCGTATCCTTAGTACATTCGAAGTTCTGTTTATAAGCGTATCGTTACACCTGAGCATCAGTCGTCATGCTATACCTGCTACTATCAGAGCCAAGGAGGGAGGTATTTGGTGAAACTGGACCATGGATCGAAAAAAGGTTTCCCGCTCTCGAGGCTGGTGATCAAACCACTAGACCACCGTAGCTGTTTTTCAACGATTGACAAACATAATTATGACAGCGTCATTCCTCTTACACCAAATGGATCAATTGATTGATTGGAGTTTAACGCCATTTTCAGAAATTTTCCAGTTATATCCCGGTGGCCAGTTCACCTGTCTCACACCAGTACTCCACACAACATACTTTTCCAAGCAACTGGCTGCTTTTCCACATAAATTGTTAACCAATTGGTGGAAGACGAATGACGCTGATCAGAGTGAGTTTTCAAATCGATCAAATGTCTATGCATTGCACAGGAAGAATAACGTTTGAGGTACTAGTGCGAGAAAGTCAGCATAAATCTGTAGATTGGCTGTTGTGATAGACGTGTAAATTTGAAAAGAGTGTTTACACTATATGTGTAAACTCATCTGACCATGACTGCACGTTAAATCTATAACTGTTAACAATCTTATGATAAACACCGAAAAAAAGCAGCACATTCGTGTCTCAAAGGATGTTGTGGATGCACACTCAGCAATCAATCAATCATCTCTATGTTGTACAATACAGAGGTCAACTGATTTAACAAATATCTACCAACCTGTGATCCAGAGCCATGCAGACACTACATCCTACCAAATCATGGTCCTCACAAAACATGTCTATAAGTTTTCCATGATGTTTGGTACATGTCTCAGTTGGAAGGTCAGGTTTTCCTGTTTGACTACTTGCTGTCGTGGTGTGTCCAAACTCTTCCTTGTCGATAAACTGATGATCTTTCGAACCAGCCACGCGATTGTGAAACTTCAAACATCCCTTACAAAAGTACTGATTACAAGTTACACACAAAACAACGGCTTCCTTGTTGATATCATCCTCGGCACAAGAAGTACAAGGAAAATCGTGCACGGTGTCCGATGTTAAAGACGTCGCCATTTTGTATCTAGTTGTATGCACCCCCGTGTCGGTTTACCCTTCCCAAAATGCACACGTATCTTGACGCATCCGAATCGGACGGCTTTACGAAACGTTGTGGGGAAAAAAAGGAAAACATAATTTTGATAAGCAATTTCTCTGTTTGCCACACTGTTTTCAAACTCTATTCAGTTATTATACTTTTGTTGATAGAAATGTTCAATATGTTTGCCCAGACGTTTTCAATGTTACGTTTAGCTAAGTTTGTGTATGTGGAAAAGGGTTAATCGTAATATGGGTCAGATCAGGGACAGAGTATTACATTTATGTATATATTGTCCCTGGTTAGATAAATAATCATCGTATGTGACATAAACCTTTGACTGTACATAGGTGTTTTTCTACACTTCGAGAATCAATTATTGTATATGCCCGTTCAAACATCTACATGAAGCAAGTTTATTTAGTTTCAGAACACATCTTCCATTGTGCAAATTTTAAGTCTATTTTTAGAATTCCTGGGAAATTCCAATTATTTTATATCTACGGCTTTTGTCGAGATATTTCGTTTAATTCCGTAAACAAACTATTTTATAACTACTGGATACATCGTTTTACATTCGGTTGTTATCGCCCGCATTCTTTATTCCCGTAAATAGCCGTACATTTTACTTCATATGGCGACTTTTACGGAAAGCTTTTATCTCGTCGCATTTTTGAGAACGTCCAGAAAATCGTGAGATGTTTCCTCTTTACTTTAAATTTTCGACCTAAACTTCGTCGCGGGGTACATGATACTTAAGTAGAGAAAACAATGCCTGATTTTATTTTACTTTATTGGACTTTATACATGTTTGAAATTGTTCCATTTTTTCACATTGTTAACATGTTTTTAATTTCTACTTCATATCTTTCATATACGTGTATACTATGATATGCATATACAGCATACGATATTTCAAAATATTCATGATAAGCAATGATCATTTTGTCATATTTCAATAAAGCTTTCATTGATATGTGTAAATATCTTGATGTGTTCGAAAACCGTCTGCTATAGATCATTTGTTGTTTATACATCTTGGTATCTATTAACCACACGACAGTTGAATTGACACGTAAAGTACTTCTATACGATAAATCGGAACGCATCCGTATGGCGCAAAGGTATTTATGTCTTTCTACTTATATCAATCGGCATCTTTATGTTTGAAAAATGGCCGTTCTTGTTACCCCAAGAAGAAACTCTGGAAAAGTCTATAGTTAAACGTGTGTTGACCTAAAGCAGTTGCTTCATTTAATGGCGTTCTTTCAACAGAACCTATTCCGGGTCCTCTCTATTGATATTAAATACCCAGAAATCCTATTCAGTGCTCCTTACATTGAGTTTTGATTTTAAATAGGAAACATGTATATGGAATTGTTTAACAATTGTGTTAGATATATCTTATCTTCTATGTTCTCGTCAAAACTACGCCCTCCAAACACAATGATAATGTGAAAAGCAGAAACACAATTGGACGATTGATTATTTGGTGTATTTCGCCGCTATCAACATTTGCTCAGTTATATCACGGCGTTTCCTGTGTTAGTTACCAGTACTACTGGTCCATTTATCCTGACACCAACCAGCCAGACGTAATGCTAACCCCGCAACCCTGAGCTCCAAGGAGGGCAGCCATTACCACCATTTTAAAAGTGTTCGGTATGACCCGACCGGGGATCGAAGCCGCGACCTCCTTCACCCGAGGTGGACGCTCTACCACTACACCACCGAGGCGGACGCTCTACCACTACACCACCGAGATAGTCGCAAAAAAAAAGTGTTCGGTATGACCCGACCGGGGATCGAAGCCGCGACCTCTTCCATCCGAGGTGGACGCTCAACCACTACACCACCGAGATTGTCGCAAAAAAAGAAGCAAATATATAGATGTTCGTATTTCCGATAAAGGCAGATTAATCTTTCGATATTTATAAAAAGAATCAGGATATATTATCTCCCCTATATAGCTTTGAGGCGCTTATCTATACTTCCATTTGTTGAATTGTTTGCTTTATTGTTCCCTCTGCTTGTTTATGCATATCCATTACTTTAGGACACATATATATGCTCTATCACTGTGATAGGGATTTATGTACACTAATTGAGTTTCGGAACACTTGGATTATCAGCCTGTGCATAGTCATCAACATGTATTAACGCTTTCTGAAACCCCTGCTATATAGTTATTACTTAAAATATAATGTGTACCTCTGAGTCTGACCTAAACTAACACTTACAACATATCTGCAGCAGAGTACAGATTTAATTAACTCTGTTGAAAACATGAAGTATGAAAAGTTTCGTTGGAATTGACGCGTTTAGGTGTCATTTGAAGTTGAACATTAAGACGGGCAAACAGACGACCGACAGAGAGTGATGATAATAAATTACCTTGGGTGTTCGACTAAGGTGATCTAAAAACCAGCTAGCTTGAATATATAATATGCAATGACTACATGTACGTGGATAAACTATATAAGATTTTGTTTAACAGATCCTGATATAGTTTATCTACGTAGCCATTGCATATACCCACATGTACGTACATGTACATGCAATGAAGTGGTCACATTTTCCGCGCTTAGCCTCATTGGGAAAAATATCAATAACATTCACTATTGCGAAACATCAATATTAATACAAAATTGTATGTTAACACAATATAATAGAAGTTGATAGTTTAAGGCACATAACGTAATCGAGCGAAATCAGGTAAATATTGTCAAGTTACGAACTTATTGAAAACCTCATTTCTTCGTCGCGTGTTAACCGGCCTCATACAATACTTTCCACGTGCAAAACAGTCTTTACATGAGCTCGATCTAATTGGTAGGCGGATGAGACCAACACGACGTTGGATAAAAGAATCCTTTGACTTTGGTGGACAATGTGGCTTTCCCAAGTTACTTTATAAATGTGTGGATATCATGTTATTGACACTACTGATTTTTATATTTTACTCGGACGGGTCGTTTAAACCAGAGACATATAAACACATGTATGTTATTTATTTATTCTTTGTTTTTCTTTGTTTTTCTTACACATGTATGTTATGTTTCTGTTTAACCCTTTAACTATTCTTAGATGCATTTTTCAGCATATGACATTTCAAAACTTTGTGACAAAAATAGAAATTGCTCATAATGAGCTTTTTTTCCCAGCATGCAACATGTTATTGATCATTTGCTTTTATATAAAGTTATTTTCGATTTATTTATATAGATGTTTTCAAAGTTGCCTGCTGCAGATTTATTGTATGTGGGAGATCGATGATATGGGTGCTTTTAACCCTTTACCACATACAACACATTTGCAGCAGACGACTTTGAAAACATCTTACCAAAAAATGTGTATTATCTCAATAAATAAGAGTTTATTTATTAAATAAAGTTGAAAACATTGTGACAAATTTGTCACAATGTTTTCAAACGTCGTCTGCTGCAGAGGCGTCAGAAAGTGTCTACATGTGGGAATGGGTTAAACATTATTTTACACATTGATTTGATTTTGAAAGTGTCCTGATGCATCCTGGCATATGACAATAGAAAACATTGTGACAAAAGTAAAAACCGTTCACGATGAGCAATTTTTCTTTTGCTACCATGTTTCAAATATATCCAATGATTTTACTTACATTTATAGAAGTGTTTCCATATTTTTGCATATACCTTTTTTTTAAGACGTCTGCTGCATACGTGTCGTATACATGAGAAAAAGGTTGAAACAAATTGAGCAACTGTTCGTGTAGTTCATCTTGTATACGGACCATGATTACAATCCAAGCAATTGTATAGATGCTTCAATTTTAGATTTAAAAATACCAAGAAACTGAAAACATTTATTACACAGAATTCTTTATAAAACAAACGAATTTCGACCCTAAGATGAACCTATAAATATTTACGTGTAGTACTAATTCAAACATTGTTATCCTTTGCAGCCAAATTAACATTGACTCTCACATTTCAATATATCTCTCGATTTGGAAGCCAACAAAAATACCAATACAGGCAATGACATGAGCCAAGTTAATGTGCATCTGCGTACAGTGAAGACTCAGACGAGCCTGTGCATTCAAACAGTCTCATCAGAGCCTTCACAGTCCTTCTACGTATACATTAGTCCTGTGTGGTTCTTTGACAACAAAACTAGAAGTGTGTCCTCATCAGTTTTATATCAATTCAACTTTATTTGATCCAGTTACGGAGTTATTTTTAAAACTCTTTCAGCGCCAAAGGCAATATTTAGGATTATGCAAATAATACAGATTCAGCTTAGTCAGTTCGTAACGAGCTGTCTCACCTGAAATCAGCATTCGTTGCCTATTAGTTATAAAATATTCCAAATTGCTATTACAAGAGAAATGGAGACGCTTGGTTTTGAACATGGAAGAGTCTACTTTAAACAATACGGCGCTGGAAGAGTTTAACCCCAAAATCATTAGACGCGGCCAAAATACCAGCAAGGTGTCGACAGGCGACAGAGGACCTCCGTCATTATTGCATTGTGATCGAAAGAAGAAATAATCTATAAGTCCGACAGAAAATATCTGATCTTTACGTCTGATGGTCAGGATGGATATAATATTGATAAAATACGATACATCACGAATTGAATCGATCTGATTCAATTTAAAAAATCTTCTATCCAAGCTTTTGGGATGTTTAGCATGGATTGGTCCGTTAAAAAATGGTGTTAAGAGTTTCAACTGTAAACTAGATGTGCGTCTAAAAAAAACATTTATCCGATATGTCTTACTCAATGCATCATATGAGTCTTCTGCTCCAAATGTATGAAGTGGTTTTATTTCTGCGTATGGCACGCCGTTTGCACGATAACTCAATTTCGTTACCAAGAATGGCTACTTTGAACTGTATAGCGTATTCATTGTTGGAATCACAGAATGTATTTGTTATGCCATGAAGCCTATTGTTTCATTATTCGCATGCATATGGTGTTCAGTAATGGAGAGCTACTTTAGAAAGAGATATTTGGAAAATATCAATGCTGATATTATAATAGACTGATCGAGCTTTCGTCGAGTGTCTGCGAAATTGGCTATCAATAGTTATCGGCTCTTACAAGCCCTTGCTGAACAATGTCCAAAACGACCTGCTCTCGAACTCGGAACGTATTGTCCCTGAGGTGTACACTAACATCTTGCTACTTAAGCAGTATATTTGGTTGTCCTAATGTTCACAAATCTTGGCTAAACTAAAACCATGGACACAATCTTTGGTCATGGTTGGAGCATTGGTGTTTATACATCCAATCATGTAACTCATAGCCACTAAAACGGACATGAAGTATAAATCACTAATACATACACCGTATATCGCCCTCAATGCAAATTTAGCAAATTTAGCAGAATTATTGTAACAGAATATTGAGTTCTAGCCTCGAAGCATTTTTGAAGTTTAAATCCGGTCCATATATAATCACCTCGTACGGATCTGTCACACTATCATAGCAGACAATAATGACTCCACGTGTTAACCCTTTTCCATTTGCAGACGCATTTAGGCGCATATGGAGCAGATGACTTTTGAAAACATTGTGATAAAAGGAGAAATTGATCATCTTGAGTAAAGACGCTTTAAACTCTTTTCATTTCTAGAGACTGTCCATGTGTTAAGGTGGACGTTTTCAAAGTCGTCTGCTGCTGATGTGTGGTATGTAGGAACGAGTTCGATTAAAGAAACAAATATGTAAAACATTTGGATGTATGCCACCCGAAAAGTGGACTTCGATTGCGTCATGCTTGCCATTGAACATGTTAAAAAGGGATACGTTGATGATTCTGAGTATATGCGTGAAGAATTATTTCTCAATCATATTTGAGAGATGCTCTCCGAAAACCAGCTTTAGCACAATTATAACAAATTTAGAGCAATAAATGCATGGACGTCCGTGTTAAGGATCGAAAGGAATACTGCTTTACCTAAGTTTCTTCAAACCATCTGTGACTGATTTGCAAACAGTGAAGAGTCAGATCCAATTGCGAGTAAACTGGTCTCAAAAGCCTGACGATGCTGATCATTTGTACCAAGTACGAGAAACGGTATATAAGGGAAGCAACTGTTCCATTTTAAGTTTAATACTATGGCTATAATTATCTCCCTGGATTTTTCTTAGGTGCCGACCTCGCGATCAATTTTGTTTGTTTTGATTTTGTATTGACCTTTAGCGAATGCTATAAATAAATTTCAGCCTCAGCAGATAACCGGGCCTTCAAAAATGGTTAGAAGCGTCTGTACTGTTCGTAATTACCCCTTTCCCACATACAAACAATTGCAACAGACTACTTTGACAACATCGAAGCAAAAAAAGGAAAAATCTCTTTCAATGAAAGTTTTCTTTATGAATTGAGTTGTTACAAACATTGTTACAAAAGTGACATTTCTCAATATGAGCAATTTCTCTTTTCGTCACGTTTATTATATTTTATTATTGCATAAAATCTATGTTTTACGCCCGCTTAAGGGATACAGAAACATTGCAAAAGCCGGGCGTAAACGGCGAGAAAACGTGTATAAACAAAGCGATTCTCGCGCGTACGTGCCGTTTCAGACCGGTTAGATGTTTTACATATGCATTACCCGGGCACCGTTAGTAAACAAAACATGGACGCTGCATCTCCCCTAGAATAGGAGCAATTTGTTGGGTTAACAATAACATCAGCTTCTTTAACTCGATAATCGGTAACATGCACTAGATTCACAGTTAAAGAGCATAAAATAATCCAAAACCATTTATTTAATTCGACCCGTGTCGAGTCAGCGATGGCAACCTTGGTGTAGGCCCGGTTCGTGGATATGTAAAACATTACTTGTTTACTTTATGACGTCACATGTGTTTATGACGTCACATGCGTTATCGGATCATGTTCATCGGCGGTTATCGTACAACTGAACGTTACAGCGGACTGTTTGTTGGATGTTTGCTCTTATTTTATGCAATAATAGCGAAAATACACATTTTCTCGGGCGTGAACATCTGCGGACGCCCTTAAATGTGTTTATGCCCTCGTGCTTCGCACTCGGGCATAAACACATTTTGCGGGCGTCCGCAGATGTTCACGCCCTCGAAAATGTGTATTATCCCTATATTATTGCATAAAATCTATGTTTTACGCCCGCTTAAGGGATACAGAAACATTGTAAAAACCGGGCGTAAACGGCGAGAAAACGTGTATAAACAAAGCGATTCTCGCGCGTACGTGCCGTTTCAGACCGGTTAGATGTTTTACATATGCATTACCCGGGCACCGTTAGTAAACAAAACATGGACGCTCCATCTCCCCTAGAATAGGAGCAATTGTTGGGTTAACAATAACATCAATTTCTTTAACTCGATAATCGGTAACATGCAATAGACTCACAGTTAAAGAGCATAACATGATCCAAAACCATTCGAGTCAACGATGGCAACCTTGATGTAGGACCGGTTCGTGGATATATAAAACATAACTTGTTTACTTTATGACGTCACATGTGTCAATCCTTATCGCGTCATGTTCATCGGCGGTTATCGTACAACTGAACGTTACAGCGGACTATATGTTGGATGTTTGTTCTCATTTTATGCAATAATAGCGAAAATACACATTTTCTCGTGCGTGAACATCTGCGGACGCCCTTAAAATGTGTTTATGCCCTCGTGCTTCGCACTCGGGCATAAACAAATTTTGCGGGCGTCCGCAGATGTTCACGCCCTCGAAAATGTGTATTATCCCTATAGTATAATTGAAAAAATAGTTGAAAAATGGGAATTTGCTCATTGTGATTTATTTTTCCTTTTAGCACAATGATTACAGAAATCGTCTGCTGTAAAGGCGTCAAAACAATCTGTTTGCGGGAAAGTGTTAAATCAAGGAATCGAATATTGCTCAGACTTTATACATGTATAGGCTGATCTTAACCAACATTAAAAGGCAACAAGAGCGCCATCTGTCACAAAATACACCCGTCCTGTTTTGGCCATTTCGAGGGACCTAAGTGTGGAGTGATTAAGATAACGTAGTTATTTATCGAACCTGATCAAGATATTCTGCCCATCAACATATTGTCTAAATTTGGTGATGATCAAAAAAAATGTATTCAATTACAGCACGGACAAAATAAATTTAATTAATACAAGGGTCATAACTCTGAATAGTCGGGTTATATTGTGAAACTAGTGATACGTTTTTAACCTGACATGACCCATTTTTACAAAATTAACCAAGATATTATGCCAATACATATTTTGACCAAATTTGGTGGTGATTAGACAAAGACTTCTAAATTTATTGAGCAGACAAGACCAATTTTAGGTAATTTCTATAATTAAAGGGCAATAACTCTCGAGTAACTAGAGCGATATAGCTAGTTATCGAAGTTGTCTAAGATATTATGGCAATACACATTTTGACCAAATTTGGTGATGATTGGACAAAGGCTTCTAAAGTTATTGAGCAGACAAGACCAATTTTAGGTAATTTCTATAATTAAAGGGCAATTACTCTCGAGTGACTAAAGCGATAAAGCTAGTTATCGAACTTGTCTAAGATATTATGCCTTAGTTATTGGACGGACTACATAGTGGACGCCGCCCGCCCGCTCATTCGCCCGTACGCCGCAGGTAAAACTATAAAACTTTAAAAAAAAACGAGCCTATAAAAAGGTATTTAACGAGCAATTTTCTACTTTCTATCTCATTTCAGTAATTTCTCGGTGATTTCTGTCAGTATGTACATTGGAATACCCGCGTGACACTGACGTAAATATGTTCAATCCTCCCTTAACAATTGCAAAAGGAAGGATATTATTAATACCATCATTACCTCAACCTCACAGACAGACGTTTCTGCAGCAGGTTCAAATCATATTCAGATCATAGTAATTTATTCTGAGTAAAAATGTTATTCCAAGTCGTTTCTCTTCTTCTAGATTTATAAATGACACATGTGAGGGGGAAAGCTATTGTGATGGCCTGACCTAAAGGGTCCATGTGTCGTCAACCTTCTCTCTAAACGACATCTCCTGTTTAGGCGCTGTTTGGTTTTTGATCAAACTTGCAAAGAACGGCTCTTCTGTAGTTCCCTTTAAGGATTGTTCAAATGGGTCCCGGGTAGCTCTGTCGGGTAGACACACGAGGGGTTATGCGTTCGAACCCAAGCTCGCTCAACATCTTTTCCGACGTTTGAGAAAAGTCGATGCGAAAAGAAACAATTATCTTCCACCAATGGCCTAAACATATGTGGAAAAGCAGCCAGATGCTTGGAAACGATTGCTGTGTCGAGTACTGGGGTAGTGATGAGCCAGACCAATCAGGTAAACTGGCCGTCGTGATATGACTGAAAAAATGTTGAAAACTGCGATAACCATAATCAATCGATTAATCAAAAAATGTATTTTATATTTTACTACTTTAGATATCGATTTGTCCAAAGTACTGACATGAACGTCTTGGGGTGGTGCTCATTTTCCTTAAATGATTATAGTAATAACTTTAAAAATATAATTGTCCAAAAGTATAAGCATAGTTTAAAAATAATTTGGTACAAAATGTTCCTGCTTGTTAACATAATATGGCCTCCAAGGGGCTAGAATCCATTAGTAACGCTTTAAAACAATCTGGCCTAATTTGAAAATGATATGGCACAAATGTTCCCTGTTCAACCAAGTTCTACCAAGATTATTCAAATTATTTAATTATGCTTATCCTGGACAATTTTTCTTTTTGTCATTATGGTTTTAACTCTTTTCAAAAATAATACTTTCATTGATAGAGATTTCCATATTTTAACCTATATCTATTCAGTTGTCTGTTTTATAATTGTTGTATGTGGTAAAGGGTTAAGAAGCATCACCTATACAGTAGTTAACCCTATCTTACCTGCAATTTGACGCCTGTGCAGCAGAGAACATTGTGCCGAAAGGAGAATTTGCTTATCATGAGAAATTACTCCTTTCTACAATGTTCTTTTTAAGTAGGAGTCCAGCTAAGAATCGCCGAGTCCCTGTAGCTCAGTCGGTAACGACGCGGGCTGTCAATCCAGGGGTTGTGAGTTCGAATCCCGGCTCGGCCAACTTTCTTTCGACGTTTGACAAAAGTCATTGCGACATGCGTCATTCGCCAATGGGCTAAGTCTATGTGGTAAAGCAGCCTGTTGCTTGGGAAGATTGTTATGTATATTACTGGTGTGAGAAAACCAGGAAACACATGAGTAGGCGAACTGCCATGGCCACCGTGATATGACTGAGAAATTGTTAAATACGGCGTTAAACTCCAATCAATCAATCAATCAACCAACCATTTAAGAATCATGCAGTGGGTGATACATCCATAGTCTAGAATTGTTATCTTATGATGTGGCCCAATTCATACAATATAATGATGCCTGTTACTACAGAAACAAGCCGTTTTCAAACATATCAAAGAAGTAATTCATGGAATGTTTTTGTGAAGGGAACTATTATAATCAATAATCTGCATATATGTTAATAAAATAAAATAGTTACTTTTATTCTGATTTCAATCACAGCTGAACCAGAAGTTCAACTGTTGCCGTAGAAACAAAACTCTTAGATATACATGTAGATGTTATATAACTATTTCAGTTGCAAGAAAACGGATCGACTGAAACAGTTAAACAGAAACAAAAGTATAAAACTTGATCAAAGATTATTTCATTTACACATATAAATATAAATAAACGTATAACCAAGGTGTAAATCTATGCTTTCTATTGAGGCGACTTGTGATGTACTAGTCACAATGAATCCATATTTAATAAAAAAGAATATTCTGACTAACTTTAAATAAGATGTAATGAAAAATGTGACATAGCGTCCTAGTTTTTGACCCCGCAAAACTCATTTTAATTTATTTATTGGGGTTTTACGCCGCTTTCAACATTATTTCAGTTATATCACGGCGACAGTTCACTTATTCATGATCCCTGGGTAAACAAACCAGTACTAGGCTAGAAAATGTGCCTTGCCCAAGGGCACTCCACCATGACCGTAGTGCCGCGACTGGGGATCGAACCCGGGACACCCGGTTTCGAAATCCCCGACGCTAACCACTCGACCACAGCGGATTCCTCAAACTCATTTTAACATTTGATTAAGGTTTGAGGACGAGGAATGTTCTTGTGAAAATTGAATGAAAATTGTGGCATAAAAAGTCACTTTTCGTAACAATAGCCTTGACATATAGCATATAGCTCTGTACATAATGAGATTAGCGCACACGTGACCTTCAAACAGTCAAATCATCATCATATGATTATGGCTCAACAAAAGACAATTATATTTCTCACATATTCTTACTGCATTCTGAGCTGATTATTTTGGGTTCATGCCGTTTTCAATAGAACTTCAGTTATATCACAGCAACAGTACATCTATCCATCATTCCATGATCCCTAAATGACTAATGATAGGAAACATGCTGTACCAAAGTGAACTTCTATACATATATAATGGACACGGATTGAAAGTGGCATCATGTGCCCTATTCTAAGCATACATGTATATAATTATTACTCTAAATATTATATATATATTTTATATGTTGTTCAAGAAGTATAAAAAGCCCTAGTATAAAAAAAACTGGTATAAAATACATTGAAAACTCATTATTAAACTACTAAAACCATAGTAAGAAAACAGTAATTGCTCATAATGAGCCATTTCTCCTATTCCAAAAATGCTTTGAATTCTTTCAAAATCTTAGTTATATTTTGTCAGCATTTTCCTTTATATTTTCAGATTCATGCTTTTTAAATTTAATGCTTCAAAAAAGCATACCCATCTGCAGCAAATCTCTTTAAAAAACATTGGAGCAAAATCAACAATGCTCATGATGAAATTTCTACCTTTGCAATGATGTTTTCAAATCTGTTCTGTATAATAGTTCTACATTGATTATAGAGATTTTCAAAATCTTTTGCAAAGATATTTTCAAAGTTGTCTGCTGAGATTGGTTATATTGGGTCAAGTTTTTAAAGAAAATCTTGGGACAGAATGGAATGTCCATCATCAAATTTAGCTAGGAAATATTGACCACATACGATCAATGTAATATAACATCGATGTTATGAAGTCAATATGCCAGACATGTAAACATTCTGTAAACTCTGGTATTGGACCTCCGAGTAATATACATAGTTTGATATCATCACTAGATGAGTAGAAATAATTATTTAAATGTTATATCTATACAACCAGTGCTCAGTGAAAAATGCATTAACAGTCTGTTTTATTGTACTTTTCCATTTCAGACGTTTTGGATATATACGATCGTTGTAATAAGAAAACAAATAATTGGTAAGCCCATATATTTTAAGTATGAAGAAAATATCTGAAAAATATCCAGACTGGGTACAGTTTGACAAGCAGAAACTACATAACCGTTTTATAAAAATTACCTTAATAATGTTATTAGGATTCAGAATGCAGAGTTGACCAAACATGTTTAACTTTCGTTTATCAATAATGCATTCTATATTTAACATTTGTAAACATGCCTAAGACAATATCAGTTCTTGCAAATGTGTCTATGCCTTGAATTCTTTTTAAGCAAAACCTATGACATTTGTCTATCTGTAGCAATTCTAATGATTTTGAGGAAAATAGTATTTCACACCCAAAAAGTCCCATAGAAAGAACAATGGTGTCATAACCCTTTTTCATTCAGACCAATTATAAATAGAGATATGAATGATCCTCTAATCTTTGAACAGATATCTTCTGAACAATTTCTGCATTAGACATGTTCTTATTGTAAACAACACCTAAGTGAGTATAGTTTACAGTTCAATGTATAGTGTGTCATCCGATTGCCCATTTTCTAGTATAATATGAATGATCATGTTTGCTTTGGTTAAAAACAATGACAGAACATTTCTGTGGATTATACTCGAATAGCGACTTTTGAGACCTTTCTTTGACAAACTGAGTAAAACCATATCATCAGCTGAGGTAATGCACGGTATCTTAGTTTCCTGCATACCAAGACCGTACCGACTATTATCTAACGTACAGAGTAGTCCATTTATAAAACAAATGTAGAAAACATGGTGAACTCAACCCCCATTGTCTGGTCCCGACCGTCACATTAAATGGATCCGATTTATATCCTCTGAACATAACATATGATTCAGACTCATCATACAAACTAATTACGGACTTAAGGGTAGCAGTACTTACTCCCATTTCATGCAGTTTATGGAACAGTCCATTGTGCCAAACTTTATAGAATGCTTTTTTAATGTCTAAGAAGCAGGAATACATTTTGCTTCCAGATTCTCTTGCATGGCAGAACCATTCTTGCAGTAAGAAGGATGTCACAGCTCACACCTTTTTGAAATCCAAACTGTAAAGGGTTTAAGGTGTCATTACAACATCTAAAAGTAAGGCCTCATATAGTTTTAAAATAGCTACCGAGTAATTAATAGCTCTATAATTATTTGGGTCGTCCTTCCTCTTTTTTCTCCTTTCACCACAATGTTTTCAAAGACAGAAAATCCACAGGAGGCGAAAAGTGTCCCTCCGGGTTTGCCTGCGTGGTATGCTTAGGCTGATCCGGGTCGATGCTTTACGCAGAGTCCACACTATTGGTTTCTCGGGGGACGGCTCATGTATCGGCACGGATAGTATGGATTTCTGATTTCTGATTTCGCAACACCAATTACACGAGTATAGATTATTTGAGTCGTGTTTCTCCCAGAGAACCAACCAAAGTGGGTTTATGAAATGTGTAAAGTATCAAAAAACCGACCTAGGCGATTTTGAGACCAGCAAAGATCTAGATCAGTCTGCGCCTTTGTGAAGGCAGATAAGGATCTTCAGTGTAAGCTATCTCACCTCACAAGCATCCTGGAAGTATTTATTGAACGTTCATGACCTAGATCTGACATTAAAGGTATGTATTTAATCGTAACATTCTTTAATTCGAAAACCGAAGGTTGGTTTAAGTGTGATATGACTGAAATGTGTAGAAAATCTGTTTGCTACAATATACATGCATATAATAATTATGAAGTTTTGATATCGGATGCAAAAGGAAACTGTTTATTAGAAGGTTCTATAAAGTTTCAACGACTGTTTAGCGATTAGTCTATATATTCATATTAAACTGCACGAATGCGCAGACTGAGCTGGATGTTAAGTTATCGCAAATGCCCTGAGGTAGGTTATCGTAGAACGCCGCTCATATATTATATGTATAGACATGTATGGATACGTGCTTAATACTCATGGGTTTATTCGTAAATATACGAGGGATGATTTTCATGAGACACGGCTTAAATATGTAGATACATGTAATGATATATTTGCTATAATATATATGTTTGATAATTATGTAGACATGCTATATGACTCAAATGCACACTTTAAAATATCAATGGCCCTTTCGCGACCAGTGTATATTTAGATAAGGCTGCACACATACGCAGGGTAATCTGGTTCTACACAGGTAGCCAATGCACAGATGTTCGATATAGAAGAACACCGAGCACACGTATTTATGCCTGAGTCAGTGCGTGTTTGTGTGTGTATGTTTGTTATCAACTGACTAAAATGGATTTAGATTGTGTAACAGGTAATATCTAATAGTGCATCAATGGTCTCGTATACAGTGTCTGACATGTCCAAGCTCATTTTAACTTTGTCTACATTTTAATCAAAGTAATCAAATGATGTATTCAAATGTTATTGTGAAGACTTTCAGTTAGGTCAGTAAAACGTGATTGAAGTTCAATTGTCCACAAAACAAACTTGGATATCATCACTTCCTTCAAAACAGACAAAAAGCTTCCCTGTATTACGCTGAAAAGCATACTGCTTGTTGATTTATCACTATGTTGTAAGTACAGCTAAAAGTGATTACAGTTCAGTAGACCACAGAAAAAACTTGGATATCATCACCTCCTTCAAAACTGACGAAAAGCCTCCTTGTATTACTCTGAAAGCATACTGCTTGTGGTCTTCTATCAAATGTTGTAAGTGTTGTGATGGTAGATCTATCGATATCAAGTGCTACAATCTGCTTTGATTTACAATCCGCTATGAACAAATGTCCGTCATCATCAAAACAAACACCAACGGTAACGTGTCTGTGTGGATACGTGTATTGAGCGATAAATTGTCCCGACAGGTCTGTAACAACTATACCCTTAGCTTGATCGGCCACAACTATTTGTTGTTTCTCTGGCAATAAACACATTTGACATGGCTTTCCAAACAATGCAGATCCGGCCTGGCCTGTGGATATCGTTTGCGAACACTTGCCTTCTAAGTCATACACCTTTACGTTTGCATTCATGTAATCGCCAATATACAACCGACCGTCAACGTGTATTATTCCCGTACACATACAGGTTACTTTGAACGAGTTCTTAATAGCCAACCTACGACCAACTGATACAAAAGCAACTGTACGAATTGCTGGCATAGTGACAACAACCTCGTTTTCATTCACAGCACATACACCCACTGGGATACTAGACATTGATAGTTGACTAGATAGTTTGTATGAAGTATCATACTTTAGCGATTTAACCTTATTGTTCTTCGAATCTATCAGGATTAAAGTACCGCTAGGAAGCAGACAAAGGTCGTTACAGTCACACGTTTTTTTATCTTCATGATCTCTTATATTCGCATTTTCTACATGACTTAAGCCTTTCGGGGATTCATTTCCTACTACGACACGTCCAAATATTGTCTCTGGATTCAAGATATCGCTGATCGCATTTCCTGTCTGAAAGTAAATTTTAGGCACATAGTTTGTTTTATCGTTGGATGCTTTCCACCTCTGTTCTGCTTCCTTCACTATTCGCTGAACACCTTTAATGTTAACAAACATCTGCGATAAATTGTTTGTGTCCGATTCATCCAGCAATGTTGTGCTCATTGTTTCTAACACTGTGATCGTGTCATCACATGTGTTAATATCAACATCCAGATTCTCACAGAATTCTTCATATTTATCAGAAATATTTTTACAAATGACATTCTCACGTTTGTCTAGGTGTTCATCAATCTGTTTTCTTCTTTCCTTCACACTTTCCAAAGCTAAATCTTTCTCACTTGATAAACGAGATTTTTGTTCATGCCGGTCATCCCTTAAGGTCTTGACTTTACACAGATGCTCTGACAAATCTTGTTTGGCGTTTTGAACAGTTTTATCCGTAATTCGACTAGTCGCAATGTCAGGAATGTAGCACAAGTCTTTGCAGGCTCTGAATAATAAAGTAAGGATACTGATTTTAGTAATAACAAGATTTGACATAGGACAGCATTCTAGAAATATGAGGATATTTAAAATAAAAATAAATGAGCGGGGCTCCAGGTATCCGACGTTAACGTAACTAATACACGTGTGGAAACAGCTGCCTGAGTATCCACGTTAAAGGATCGACATGGAATCTGCTTTACAGAATTTTCAATAAAAAGGACATAATGTAAGAGTTGCGCCTGTTTAAAGGACACTATATCAACAAGTGTTAGCCAAAGTACAATTACACTACAGTTTTGTCATATGACTTCATTTACAAGTCTAACGTCATTGTTTAAAAAGTTGAAAACACGCTGTGGACTAATTCTGCAACATTAAACACTACATTTATTTAACTCGAACATCTTCAGAACGCCACGGTGGTGTAGTGGAAGATCGTCCGCCTCCAGTGCGGGGTATCGCAGATTCGATCCACGGTCGCTTCATTCAAAATACTTTTAAAATGTTTCTAAAGACTGACTCGCTGGTGTCAGGATAAATAAAAAAAAATACTGGTAAATTATCCAGAAAATGCCGTGAAATAACTTAAAATTGTTGAAAGTGGCCTGAATAAGTCATGGAATATCAATTTAAATACGTGTTATGAAAATGAGGCATGTAACTGTTTCTTTCAGGAAGGAATATAAGTCAACTACATTTTCATACTTAACCCATACATGAAATTTCAAGACCATGCCTTTGATGGTTAGGGAGTTGTGTGATGTCCTAAATAGGCATTTGAATTTTCAATAAATGGTATAACTTTGTAAATACTTATGTTTTCGAAAGGAAACAAAATAGCGGTCAGTTATAGTTTCACGATTAATCAACACAAAAATGGTTTGTTAAATATGTATGATAAACCCAACAAGTTAGTTGTCAGCTTCATGTGTATGATAAGCCAAAAAGATAGTGGTATATATTCATGATTTACCCACTAAAAACTGGTCAGCAATAAATTCATGTTATACCAAGAAAATATTGGTTAGCTTTATTTTCTTGATAAACACACACAATAGTGTTGAGCTATATTTTCATGATATACCAGCAAAATGGCTGTCAGCTAAAGATATGTTCATGATTTACCAACAAGATGGTGGTCAGCCATATATTCATGATAAACCAACAAGATGGCTGTCAGCTATATGTTCATGATTTACCAACAAGATGGTGGTCAGCTATATGTTCATGATTTACCAACAAGATGGTGGTCAGCTATATGTTCATGATTTACCAACAAGATGGTTGTCAGCTATATATTCATGATAAACCAACAAGATGGCTGTCAGCTATATGTTCATGATTTACCAACAAGATGGTGGTCAGCTATATGTTCATGATTTACAAACAAGATGGTGGTCAGCTATATGTTCATGATTTACCAACAAGATGGTTGTCAGCTATATGTTCATGATTTACCAACAATATGTTCATGATTTACCAACAAGATGGTGGTCAACTATATGTTCATGATATACCAACAAGATGGTGGTCAGCTATATGTTCATGATTTACCAACAAGATGGTGGCCAGCTTTATGTTCATGATTTACCAACAAGATGGTGGTCAACTATATGTTCATGATTTACCAACAAGATGGTGGTCAGCTATATGTTCATGATTTACCAACAAGATGGTGGTCAGCTTTATGTTCATGATTTACCAACAAGATGGTGGTCAACTATATGTTCATGATTTACCAACAAGATGGTGGTCAGCTATATATTCATGATTTACCAACACTATAGTGGTCAGCTATAATTTCATGACACACCAACACTATAGTGGTCAGCTATATATTCATTACACACCAACACTAAAGTGGTCAGCTATATATTCAGGATACACCAACACTATAGTGGTCAGCTATATATTCAGGATACACCAACACTATAGTGGTCAGCTATATATTCATGACACACCAACACTATAGTGGTCAGCTATATATTCATTACACACCAACACTAAAGTGGTCAGCTATATATTCAGGATACACCAACACTATAGTGGTCAGCTATATGTTCATAATACACCAACACTATAGTGGTCAGCTATATATTCATGACACACCAACACTATAGTGGTCAGCTATATATTCATGACACACCAACACTATAGTGGTCAGCTATATATTCATGACACACCAACACTAAAGTGGTCAGCTATATATTCAGGATACACCAACACTATAGTGGTCAGCTATATGTTCATAATACACCAACACTATAGTGGTCAGCTATATATTCATGACACACCAACACTATAGTGGTCAGCTATATATTCATGACACACCAACACTATAGTGGTCAGCTATATATTCATGACACACCAACACTATAGTGGTCAGCTATATATTCAGGATACACTAACACTATAGTGGTCAGCTATATGTTCAGGATACACCAACATGGTATTAGTTAGTCATATTTCAATCATAATCCCATATTCAACAATGTATGAAATACCAAGACTCTACATTACGCACTTCATTGGTTATGACATATTTATATTAAAGACGTGACGAAGCGCTACAATCATAAGGAGGAAAAAGGCATATTTGTGCATTAAGAGTTATAATTATGAAAAGATAATTTGAGTCATTCCATGAGAAAACCAACATTATTGACTCTGCGTAAATGTATCGATCGAGAGCAGCCTGCGCATTCCGCGCAGGCTAATCCGGGTCGACATATTCCGTCTCAGGGGGATAGAGGTATAGATTAATGATTCATAAAAACAGAAAAGCCACAGGAGACTGATCCGGGTCGATACTTGACGAGGAGTCCACAATTTCGGTTTTCTTGTGAGACGGCTCATTTGTCAGCTGTGAAAATTCAGACTTGGCCTATCAATTATGAGGTCGTGAGTTGGAATTTAGATAAGTATTTTCCAACGAATGTTTTTTTTTATAATATTTTACTCCGATTTCAACCGTATTTGAATCATATCACGGAGTTTCCTTAGTACATTAGAAGTTCTGTTTGTATGCGTATCTTTACACATGAGCATCAGTCGTAATGCTATCCCTGTTATCATCAGAGCCAAGGATGGAAGTATTTGGTGAAACCGGACCGTGGATAGAAATAAGGTTTCCCGCTCTTGAGGCTGGCGCTCTAACCACTACACTACCGTAGCTGTTTTTCAATGATTGAACATAATTATGATAGCGTCATTCCTCTTCCACCAAATGGATCAATTGATTGATTGGAGTTTCACGCCGCTTTCAACAATTGTTCAGTCATATTCCGGCGGCCAGTTTACCTATTTATGTATTTCCAGGCTGTCTCGCACCAGTACTCCACACAACATACTTTCCAAGCAACTGGCTGCTTTTCCACATAGATTGTTAGCCCACTGATGTAAGACTAATGACGCGAGAAAGTCAGAATGAACATGTATATTGGCTTTTGTGAAAGACGTCGAGTATTTTTGAAAAAGTGTTTACACCATATGTGTAAACTCATCTGACCATGACTGCACGTTTAATCTATAACTGTTAACACTCTTATGACACCGAAAGAAAGCGGCACATTCGTGTCTCAAAGGATGTTGTGGATACACACTCAGCAATCAATTAATCATTTCTCTATGTTGTACAATACAGAGGTCAACTGATTTAACAAATATCTACCAACCTGTGATCCAGAGCCATGCACACATTACATCCAACCAAATCATGGTCCTCACAAAACATGTCTATAAGTTTTCCATGGTGTTTGGTGCATATCTCAATTGGAAGGTCAGGTTTTCCTGTTTGACTACTTGCTGTCGTGGCGTGTCCAAACTCTTCCTTGTCGATAAACTGATGATCTTTCCCACCAGCCATTCGATTGTGAAACTTCAAACATGTCTTACAGAAGTACTGATTACAAGTTACACACAAAATAACGGCTTCTTTGTTGATATCATCCTCGGCACAAGAAGAACAAGGAAAATCGTGCGCGGTGTCCGATGTTAAAGACGTCGCCATTTTAAATCTTGTTGTATACACCCCCTTGTCGATTTACCCTTACTCAAATGCACACGCATTTTGACGCATCCGAATCTGACGGCTTTACGAAACGTTGTGGGGAAAAAAGGAAAAAATGCTCTTGACAATCAATTTCCCTTTTTGCCACGTTGTTTTCAACTCTATTCAGTTATTATACTTTTTGTTGATAGAAATGTCCAATATGTTTGCCCAGACGTTTTTATTATCACCTTTAGCTAAGTGTGTGTATGTGGTAAAATAGTTAATCGTTAATATGGGTCAGATAAATGATAAGCTTATAATGTGACATATGATAACACCGCTGTTTTTCTACACTTCGAGAATCAATTATTGTATCTGTCGGTTCAAACATCTACATAAAGCAAGATTTATTTAGTTTCAGAACACATATTTCATTGTACCAATGTTAATAGTCTACTATATTTTATATCTACGGCTATTGCCGAGATATTTCGTCTAATTCCGTAAACAAACTATTGCATAACTACAGAATTACAGCGTTTTACAATCGGGTTTTATCGCCCGCATTCTTTATTCCCGTAACTAGCCGTACATTTTACTTCATCTGGCGACTTTTACGGAAAAGCTTTTATCTCGCCGCATTTTTGAAAAACGTCCAGAAACACGCGAGATGTGTCCCATTTTCTTCAAATCCTTGACTAGAATTTCGTCGCTGTGTACATGAAGCTTTAGTAGAGAAAAAAATGCCCGATTTTATTTTACTTTATTGAACTTTCTACATGTTTGAAAGTGTTTAATATTTTCACATTATTTAACATGTTTTAAATTTCTACTTCATAACAAAGGTATTTATGTCTTTCTACTTATATCAATCAGCATATTTATGTTTGAAAAATTACCGTTCTTGTTACCTCAAGTAGAAAATCTGGTAAAATCTTTAGTTAAACATGTGTAAGTGACATAACCAGGTTTAATAGCGGTCTTTCAACATAATCTATTCAGGGTCCTCTATATTGGTATTTGATACTTATTGATCCTATTCACTGCTCCTCACAATGATTTTTAATTTTAAATAGGAAACACGTATATAGATTTGTTTTAACAATTGTGCTACATCTTTCTTTTTTTCTGGTCAAATCTACACCATCCAAACACAATGATAATGCTACAGACAGAACAATAATTAATTGAATGATTGTTTGGTGTATTACGCCACTATCAACATTTGTTCAGTTATATCACGGCGTTTCCTGTGTAAGTTACCGGTACTATTGGTCCATTTATCCTGACACCAATAGTCAGGTGGCTTATCAAATTTAACGTTATCGGCCGGACAACAGTACTGAATTTGGCATGGAGTTTCTTTTCGACCTATCTATTGATTTTATCCGTGGAACCCATATGATCGGTTCTGTTTTTCCAAGATGACGGCCAAATTTGAAAATGGCCGCCAAAAAAAAGGAAATTTCCTATATCTGACAGTGAAATCGGAAATGAACAAATGAGGTGTCAATTCAGGTGTTTCCGGGGTCACTGAAACAGATGCTCGTCATGGCATTTTGCTCAGGTTACCCATTTCCAGGATGGCGGCCAATATAACAGAAAATACACATGTTGTCACTGGCTATAGACGTCAAAGACAGGCATTTGCGAAATCAAATCAGAGGTTTTGTAGTCACTAAAACCGATTATTGACATGATTCAGGGTTATAACATTCATCTTTTTAAGATAATGTCCGAAAAAGGCTTACTTGGCCTCATTTTGAATGGTTATTGTGAGTTCTATAGCTACATATCAGCCTACGTGTTAAGTTCATACAGGTAGTATTTAGGAATTCTATCTACAATGTTTAAATACAATGTATCTCTACCAGACAGTCCACAGTGGATGTATCCTATTTGGATGAACATGTTCAATGACAAAGAGATGTGCAAGGCATATTTACCTTGCAGCATTTGCAGACTGTACAGGCCCTTTTGCAGCCACATTTCACGAATTCTCTGCACGATTTAGACGCCTCTGGAATGGAAGACCAGACAGGTTACCATGAGTTCCCAACTTTCACCCACGCATAGTCGGTTGGACATGGATTCGTTTGTTGAGATAACATGCATGTTGTCCAGATGCCAGCCTGGTAAACTGCAGTCCTAGTGTGCTAGAGTAGTGCATTCTAAGTAGGTGGTGTCTTGTCAACAGCCTGGCTTTTCTTGCTGGACAGCTCCATCCGGGCACTGTTAACATTCATGGCGTTACTTGATTTTTCATTAACTACGACAACTGGTCTCTCGATTCTTTGAAATGACTCAAAATGTAAGTCAAGATGCTCAAACGGATGTGCGGCAAGATGAACAAAGGCATCAGTAACTTCCTCATACGCATTCCATGCCTGCCAGGATGATTTCTTCCCTTTCCCTTTAAACGCTAATGTAGTATCACATCCTGACAAGGAGTGGAAAACGGGCAGGGAATATTATTTACGTTCACCAAGATGGGCACAAATGACGTTGATGTTGTAATGAGTGTAGTTCTTTCCAGTTCCAAATGCTATCAAGTATTTATCTGAGAGAGGTCATGAAAAACACTGCTAAGAAAAACGACGACGTCTGTGTCCACAGTTCGCACCTAGATGGATTTTGCTCCATTCTCCAAAGCATGCTTCACGTGAACCACAATCCTAGTGTCTGCTTCTTCCTGATTGCAGCTGGACATTTCGATCTGCGTTCCAACACATGTAACATGCTCTCCAGTTGGGATATATACCGAACAATCAGGAGGGATGCTGCAATCCGCAACTTTTGACGACAGGAATTCAAAGAGTTCTTTCTTGTTGATTGGATCTCGGAGGAAGTCATTCCAGTTGCCCGGTAGCTTGGTGTCACCTGATACTTTTCTACGCACACTTTTGCCTCGTTTCTCCCTGGTTCCCTCTTTCAGGCTATCTGGCCGGTATTCGTCTCACACAACATCCACTCGCTTTGTGTCACGCAGCTGACGTTCCAGATGGGGTATAAACACATTGTTAGCATATTCCTGGAATGTTGAGACATTTGTTACAGGCAATGCATGTACTGTCATCGCACCATCAAGAACTGTGCAGTCATATAATACAGGTGCCTCTGTCTGGTTTGGTTCCTCGATACATTGTAACAGATGCCATTTGGTACCAGACAGATTAAGCTTACTAAACTCAGACAGGGATGGAGGATACGACTGAACTTCGTGTGCAAATAATTTACTGATGTCACCATCTCTTTTTTGTAAGGAGATGTATAACTGGCTGAAGAGTGTCACATTGTTCTAAAGCACCTTTACTTTCTTGCAATCCTTCGATCTGACTTTGAGCTTTGTTCAGAACAGGGGTAGTGAATTCTTTGAGATCGCATCATGTATGGAGTGACTCCGATCCACGATCACAGTCTTCACATACTTTTGATAATTCTTTGTGCCTGTCTCTTCCAGTGTACGGATTATATTCACTACTACCTCACCAACTCTGGGAAGTCATCCCGGAAGAGTTTCCCATCTCGCGTGTTAGATAAGCTATCAACATGTTGCTGGAAGGTTTTCTGTGCTGCAAGTCCCTGTTCATGGTGTTCGAAGTTAGCGGGGGTTTCCGGATCATCTTCATGATGGTATCCAATCTCGTGCTGTCTCAGAAGTCTGGCAGGCTCGGGTCTAGCGGTCATCCAGCGTCTGAAGGAAACTAGATTTTCATTGAGTCCTTCTGCACCACCGGATGCTTTCACCATTTTGTTCTTCTGCTCATGCGCTTGGTCTATTTTGGATCGCAGAGTATCTGTGTGACAATTGTGTGATTGTCCAGTGATTCCGAGTTTCAAACTCATCTTTGATCTCTTGTGGCAGCGCCTTCATGTCTCTGATGTGTACAGGCAGCCACCGAGAATAGTTCACATGGTCTGACACAAAGAAGAATGGTATGAGTGCCTCTAATACAGTAACATACAATGGGAAGTTTCTCTCCCGATGGGCTCTAACACATATGAGAATCAGAACCTCAAAGTGTGCGATCATGTACCAGAACTTGAACGTGGGAGATTTCTTACACATTTATTCCAACCAGTTGCTGAAACTCTCATCAACATTATATATCTGGTTGAATGCTTCAATCAGTAGCCTGTGACGAACAAGAACAGTGACCTCCTGAGAATGCCGAGTCCTGGTTATGTGTGATACTTTCACGTTATTTTGGTATAGTTCGATAGAGAAAAGTATTATTGATTGATTCCGTACTTCAAATTCATATATTTGTACGAAGACTTTGAAAAAGAAAGTTCTGTCATATATCTTATTGTATCTTATTGGCCGCCATCTTGGAAATGGGTGACCTAAGCAAAATGCCATGGCCAGCATCTATTTCAGTGACTCCAGAAACCCCTGAATTGACACCTCATTTGTTCATTTCCGGTTTTCACTGCCAGATATATGAAATTTCCTCCTGCATCCGAGGCGGACGCTCTACCACTACACTACTGGTAGCAGAAAAAGAAGCAAAGATATAGACGTTCGTATTTCCGATAAAGGGAGATTAATCCTTCGATATTTATAAAAAAAAATCAGGATATAGTATCTCCACTATATAGCTTTGGGGCCTTATCTATATTTGCATTTATTTAATTGTTTGTTTTATTGTTCCTTCTGTTTGTCTATGCACATCTATTACTTTAGGTCACAGATATGCTCTATCACTGTGACAGGGGTTATGTACAATAACTGAATTTCGGAACACTTGAATAATCAGCCTGCGCATAGTCACCAACATGTGTTAACGCTTTCTGAAACACCTGCAATATGGTTATTACTGAAAATATAATGTGTACCTCTGATCCTGACCAAGACTTACACTTACAACATATTGAAAGCGCGAAGTATTAACAGTTTGGTTGAAATTTGCCTGAGCGTTTAGGTGGGTGGGGATGTCTTTTGAAGATGTTAACAGACGACCGACAGAAAGTGATGAGAATAAATTACATTGAGTGTTCGACTAAGGTGGTCTCAAAAAGTCAGCTAGCTTAAACATATAATGCAATGACTACATGTACGTGGATAAACTGTATCGGATTTTGCTTGATAGATCCTGATATAGTTTATCTACGTAGCCATTGTATATACCCACATGTACGTACATGTACATGCCATGAAGTGGTCACATTTTCCGCGCTTAGCCTCATTGGGAAAAATATCAATAAAATTCACTATTGCGAAACATCAATATTAAAACAAAATTGTACGTTTAACACTTTCATTAAATTTCTTAGAGCTTGATAGTTCTTAACGCACATAACGTAATCGAGCGAAATCAGGTAAATATTATCAAGTTATACAGTGGATTCGAGACAACTCGAGAATGACCTATAAGTTACTTAGAGTTATCGACATGTTCGAGTAAACTCTCGATGTATGCTGAAGTAATTCATGTAATCGCAGCTTCGTGATTCAGTTATTCTTGAAAAGTGATCATGCATAGCAAGCCAGTGATAACATAATATCCAGAAAAAGGCATAACAGAAGTTCTAAATGTTCGTTTAGTTAATCAGAACTGTTGCAATGGAGTTGTAAGGTATGTTTTATAAAAGTACGACAGTAATCATGCCACTGAGCGCTCTATCACGTGCAAATACTATACGGCATGCGTAGATTAGCAAGGGGGTGTTAAACAATATGCAGACATATTGATATACGTGCATAGCGGGAAGTTATTTTTCAATGAAAATAGCTCGATCTAACTGGTAGGCGGATGAGACCAACCCGACGTTGGGTAAAAGAATCCTTTGACTTTGGTGGACAGTGTGGCTTTCCCAAGTTACTTTATAAATGTGTGGAGCTATCGTTACTTGAGGTTAAATACTTGCCGACACACGACTTTTGCTACTTCCGACGCCTCAACGCCTTGGTTTTACAAATGTCTACGAGTACCCACACCATAGGGTTCTACGTTCTGCAGTACGTCATAACATCGGTGTCAAATCACACATGACACGTGAGAAGCGATTGGTTCACCGGTATGGCATAACATTTTGTATGTCTGTGAGATTGTGTATGTATCGTAAAAATGCGCATTCGGCAAAAAACGCGAGACTTCCGGTTGATCTCGTGTTTTTCACGGTCTCTACAATTTCACGCTATCAATTCTCTATTAAGTCCCCTCTACACATAACACATTGCTGGTGCCTGTCGATCCACCGGTCGGACATATCCGAATACACTTATGTGTACTAAACTGTGAACAGCATAGGATAATTCCTGGCAATTGTAAAACGTGTGCCCCTACAAAGTAGAATTTACCAAAGGGAAAAACCCGAAATATATCGGCATCAAAGTTTGAATCCAAGTAAGCGTGTATAGGCATACTCTAGAAAATAAATTCGGTCTTGGTGGGATCGAAGTTTAGTTTCAGCATCAAATTAACAAATCCACGTCTCGTCTCTGGTCACAACATGGTACAAGACTTCTTCACCTTCTCGACGATAGCGGTGTCGTAACTTTCTCGTCGCATCCAAACGTCTCTGCTTGTCTCTGCTTGTCGCACTGATTTATAACTGTCAGAACTCGATGACCAATTCCATAACTGTACTTGTTACATTACAGACATCAAGCACCGTTACTCGCCTGTTGCTATCGACGACATCCTTAATTTCTGTGACTAACGTCAGATCCACAAACGTTTATTTAACGGCCCACTAACTTTTCATCTACTAGTGAACTTGTTCCATCTCGGAAACTATGATACCATAAAGAAAATGCTCTAAAACATTTGCATCATTGTAGATGCCTTTTGTAACATGTTATATGTTTGCTTTGGTGGATAACAACATTTAATACTTGCGCGCGTTTCTTGTGACGCAGGTGACGCCACAGTGAGCAACCGATAATACCGTTCAGTGCATCATCTAATATAAAGCCGCAATAGCTCAGCCAGGGTTTTCAATATAGGGGTTTGGGTGAAAGTTGCTGTGACTAGCGTATTATGATTAGAGGTAGAGAATGCCGGAAGACACACGTTCTGTGAAGAGTTATGTAACTGAGTTATCTTTTAAAATGGCGTTGAGCTCGAATCAATCAAATAAGTATGTATGGAGTAACAACTAAACGAATCATTCTTGTTTCCATAATATGAGCCGTCCCACAAGAAAATCAACATTGTTGACTCTGCGTAAAGTATCACCCGGATCATCCTAAGCATGCCGCACAGGCTAACCCGGACCGACATTTTGGATTTTCTGTTTCAGGAATCATGACTCTATACCTCTATTCCCTGAGACGGAATGTATCGGACCGGATTAGCCAGCGCGGACTGTGCAGGCTGATCTGTCGATACATTACGCAGAGTCCATTATGTTTTCTCACGAAACGGCTTATATGCCGTGCTATACCAAAAGCAACGCCTGTCTCTTTTTGAGGATAAGAATTAACATCAAAGCACATCTATACTATCTGGTCTAAATTTAACAGGTATGCCAGAGGCTTTTTGAATGCTTATTTGACTTATAATCGTTGAAAAAGGGTATTTTCTAGGTGTTATTAAACGGACGGAATTCATATGAATGTGTTCATGGAGCTGTTACAGTAATGTGTCCCCGGGCTGTTTCAACAGGCTTTGATACCGAAGTTAGTTCCTCATTTTGCCAAGATCTTGTGTGTTCGGGCTGAGATATAGGGAAAGTGTTTGACTTGCTCCTGTCAAATAACAATAAGACTTTTGTCACCTATGTAGATCTAGATATAAACGCAAATTCGCTCAGTCGTATCTGGATCTGCAATGGGCGAACTTGTGTATGCTTACATTCACTTCATTTGAAGTTTTGATATGGTCACAGAAGAGACTTCACAAACATGCATATTCATAATCGCCATTAATTAAACTAACAACAGCATGTAGGTTTTCGAAAAGCGAGGCCAATTTAATTCAAAATTTAGACAATCTGAAAGTAACCACCATTAATAGTAAAAAGTTTAAATGTCGGTTTTTGTTAAGTTAAGATGACTTGATGTCAATTGAAATTTTGAACGCTAATGTCTTTCAAATTCTTTATTCAAAGTCCATAATATACATACATATAGTAATATACATACATATAGTAATATACATAAAGAGGAGTGGTAATATTACATTGTCTGTTCAAATTAACTGATTTTCGAAATGATTTTGACTTATTTTTCAGTATCTGTGCTTAGCGACTCAATGCTAAAAGCTAAATAAAACGAAAGGGTAAATTATGAATTGAGAAGAAAATTATTTGCTGAGTTTTTGTTCTTAAACTTAGTTATTTCCTATCACTCTGCCACCCACTGTATAGGCATTTTGCAAATAAAGCTAACTAGCATCTGATGTCATGTCTTTGAAAACTGATCTTAGTCTGCAACATCACATTACAGAATAAAACATTTTCGCACAGTTGATATTATTTCTATAAGAATAAGTAATTCTCAATAATTGAAGGAAAACTAACAGTTTAACAGTCAGCAATTGATAATGAATAACTTGCACATTACAATATAATAAATAGTGTTGTTTATTTCAAAATTAGACACGTAAATTGTGAATTCCTAGTCTTTTTAATGTTTTCTTAATATATACTAAAATAGATATAATATAAATGTCTTGTTTAATTTGGAGATTCTTAGGAACAGTGAAGAAAGCATTACGGGGGCATAACGTGTGAATAAGTCGAGAGCAGTGCAGACAGAGATTATAAAATTAACTTTACTGCGCACCCGGCTCACTGAAATCAACATCTTAAATATTTACATATACATAATGATGTACAAATTCATGGCAGAATCGCTGGTCTATTTTTCATATGAAACATGCAATAGTTCATTTATTTCTCATCCTTCAGAAACTTGTTTCCTAAATTGAAAGGCAATTACATGCATCATGGAAAAACAATGCAACCACATTTTAAAACATGTCAATGTTTTCTTGTAGAAGACGTTCCAAATTTGGGTCCAACATTCAACAACTTTTCATGCATATCAGCAGTGGTGTAGTGCCTAAAAATAATGTAAGAATGGTGCAGTCAGTTTTGACTTAAGATAAATATATACATCATAGATTGTTGTTACATCGTGTTAGTGCCTAAACATAATGTAAGAATGGTGCAGTCAGTTTTGACTTAAGATAAATATAGACATCATAGATTGTTGTGACATAGTGCAACATAATGTAAGAATGGTGCAGTCAGTTTTGAGTTAAGATAAATATAGACATCATAGATTGTTGTTACATAGTGTTAGTGCCTAAACATAATGTAAGAATGGTGCAGTCAGTCTTGTCTTAAGATAAATATAGACATCATAGATTGTTGTGACATAGTGACTAAACATAATGTAAGAATGGTGCAGTCAGTTTTGAGTTAAGATAAATATAGACATCATAGATTGTTGTTACATAGTGTTAGTGCCTAAACATAATGTAAGAATGGTGCAGTCAGTCTTGTCTTAAGATAAATATAGACATCATAGATTGTTGTGACATAGTGACTAAACATAATGTAAGAATGGTGCAGTCAGTTTTGACTTTAGATAAATAAAGACATCATAGATTGTTGTTACATAGTGTAAGTGCCTAAACATAATGTAAGAATGGTGCAGTCAGTTTTGACTTAAGTAAATATAGACATCATAGATTGTTGTGACATAGTGACTAAACATAATGTAAGCATGGTGCAGTCAGTTCTGAATTAAGATAAATATAGACATCATAGATTGTTGTGACATCGTGTTAGTGCCTAAAGATAATGTAAGAATGGTGCAGTCAGTTTTGACTTAAGATAAATATAGACATCATAGATTGTTGTTACATAGTGTAAGTGCCTAAACATAATCTAAGAATGGTGCAGTCAGTTTTGACTTAAGATAAATATAGACATCATAGATTGTTGTTACATAGTGTAAGTGCCTAAACATAATCTAAGAATGGTGCAGTCAGTTTTGACTTAGGATAAATACAGACATCATAGATTGTTGTGACATAGTGCCTAAACATAATGTAAGAATGGTGCAGTCAGTTTTGAGTTAAGATAAATATAGACATCATAGATTGTTGTTACATAGTGTTAGTGCCTAAACATAATGTAAGAATGGTGCAGTCAGTTTTGACTTAAGATAAATATAGACATCATAGATTGTTGTTACATAGTGTTAGTGACTAAACATAATGTAAGAATGGTGCAGTCAGTTTTGACTTAAGATAAATAAAGACATCATATATTGTTGTTACATAGTGTAAGTGCCTAAACATAATGTAAGAATGGTGCAGTCAGTTTTGACTTAAGATAAATATAGACATCATAGATTGTTGTTACATAGTGTAAGTGCTTAAACATAATGTAAGAATGGTGCAGTCAGTTTTGACTTAAGATAAATATAGACATCATAGATTGTTGTTACATAGTGTCAGTGCCTAAACATAATGTAAGAATGGTGCAGTCAGTTTTGACTTAAGATAAATATAGACATCATAGATTGTTGTTACATAGTGTTAGTGCCTAAACATAATGTAAGAATTGTGCAGTCAGTTTTGACTTAAGATAAATATAGACATCATAGAATGTTGTGACATAGTGCCTAAACATAATGTAAGAAAGGTGCAGTCAGTTTTGACTTAAGATAAATATAGACATCATAGATTGTTGTTACATAGTGCCTAAACATAATGTAAGAATGGTGCAGTCAGTTTTGACTTAAGATAAATATAGACATCATAGATTGTTGTTACATAGTGTTAGTGCCTAAACATAATCTAAGAATGATGCAGTCAGTTTTGACTTAAGATAAATATAGACATCATAGATTGTTGTTACATAGTGTTAGTGACTAAACATAATGTAAGAATGGTGCAGTCAGTTTTGACTTAAGATAAATATAGACATCATAGATTGTTGTTACATAGTGTCAGTGCCTAAACATAATGTAAGAATGGTGCAGTCAGTTTTGACTTAAGATAAATATAGACATCATAGATTGTTGTTACATAGTGTTAGTGCCTAAACATAATGTAAGAATGGTGCAGTCAGTTTTGACTTAAGATAAATATAGACATCATAGAATGTTGTGACATAGTGCCTAAACATAATGTAAGAATGGTGCAGTCAGTTTTGACTTAAGATAAATATAGACATCATAGATTGTTGTGACATAGTGCCTAAACATAATGTAAGAATGGTGCAGTCAGTTTTGACTTAAGATAAATATAGACATCATAGATTGTTGTTACATAGTGTTAGTGCCTAAACATAATCTAAGAATGATGCAGTCAGTTTTGACTTAAGATAAATATAGACATCATAGATTGTTGTTACATAGTGTTAGTGACTAAACATAATGTAAGAATGGTGCAGTCAGTTTTGACTTAAGATAAATATAGACATCATAGATTGCTGTTACATAGTGTAAGTGCCTAAACATAATGTAAGAATGGTGCAGTCAGTTTTGACTTAAGATAAATATAGACATCATAGATTGTTGTTACATAGTGTAAGTGCCTAAACATAATGTAAGAATGGTGCAGTCAGTTTTGACTTAAGATAAATATAGACATCATAGATTGTTGTTACATAGTGTAAGTGCCTAAACATAATGTAAGAATGGTGCAGTCAGTTTTGACTTAAGATAAATATAGACATCATAGATTGTTGTTACATAGTGTCAGTGCCTAAACATAATGTAAGAATGGTGCAGTCAGTTTTGACTTAAGATAAATATAGACATCATAGATTGTTGTTACATAGTGTAAGTGCCTAAACATAATGTAAGAATGGTGCAGTCAGTTTTGACTTAAGATAAATATAGACATCATAGATTGTTGTTACATAGTGTAAGTGCCTAAACATAATGTAAGAATGGTGCAGTCAGTTTTGACTTAAGATAAATAAAGACATCATAGATTGTTGTTACATAGTGTACGTGCCTAAGCATAATGTAAGAATGGTGCAGTCAGTTTTGACTTAAGATAAATATAGACATCATAGATTGTTGTTACATAGTATAAGTGCCTAAACATAATGTAAGAATGGTGCAGTCAGTTTTGACTTAAGATAAATATAGACATCATAGATTGTTGTTACATAGTGTCAGTGCCTAAACATAATGTAAGAATGGTGCAGTCAGTTTTGACTTAAGATAAATATAGACATCATATATTGTTGTTACATAGTGTAAGTGCCTAAACATAATGTAAGAATGGTGCAGTCAGTTTTGACTTAAGATAAATATAGACATCATAGATTGTTGTTACATAGTGTAAGTGCCTAAACATAATGTAAGAATGGTGCAGTCAGTTTTGACTTAAGATAAATAAAGACATCATAGATTGTTGTTACATAGTGTACGTGCCTAAACTTAATGTAAGAATGGTGCAGTCAGTTTTGACTTAAGATAAATATAGACATCATAGATTGTTGTGACATAGTGCCTAAACATAATGTAAGAATGGTGTAGTCAGTTTTGACTTAAGATAAATATAGACATCATAGATTGTTGTTACATAGTGTTAGTGCCTAAACATAATCTAAGAATGATGCAGTCAGTTTTGACTTAAGATAAATATAGACATCATAGATTGTTGTTACATAGTGTTAGTGACTAAACATAATGTAAGAATGGTGCAGTCAGTTTTGACTTAAGATAAATATAGACATCATAGATTGTTGTTACATAGTGTAAGTGCCTAAACATAATGTAAGAATGGTGCAGTCAGTTTTGACTTAAGATAAATATAGACATCATAGATTGTTGTTACATAGTGTAAGTGCCTAAACATAATGTAAGAATGGTGCAGTCAGTTTTGACTTAAGATAAATATAGACATCATAGATTGTTGTTACATAGTGTAAGTGCCTAAACATAATGTAAGAATGGTGCAGTCAGTTTTGACTTAAGATAAATATAGACATCATAGATTGTTGTTACATAGTGTCAGTGCCTAAACATAATGTAAGAATGGTGCAGTCAGTTTTGACTTAAGATAAATATAGACATCATAGATTGTTGTTACATAGTGTAAGTGCCTAAACATAATGTAAGAATGGTGCAGTCAGTTTTGACTTAAGATAAATATAGACATCATAGATTGTTGTTACATAGTGTAAGTGCCTAAACATAATGTAAGAATGGTGCAGTCAGTTTTGACTTAAGATAAATAAAGACATCATAGATTGTTGTTACATAGTGTACGTGCCTAAACATAATGTAAGAATGGTGCAGTCAGTTTTGACTTAAGATAAATAAAGACATCATAGATTGTTGTTACATAGTGTAAGTGCCTAAACATAATGTAAGAATGGTGCAGTCAGTTTTGACTTAAGATAAATATAGACATCATAGATTGTTGTTACATAGTGTTAGTGACTAAACATAATGTAAGAATGGTGCAGTCAGTTTTGACTTAAGATAAATATAGACATCATAGATTGTTGTTACATAGTTTAAGTGCCTAAACATAATGTAAGAATGGTGCAGTCAGTTTTGACTTAAGATAAATAAAGACATCATAGATTGTTGTGACATAGCATTTATCTTTATGTTTTACGTCAGCAGCTTTGAATAATATCTGATTAACGAATTATATATTCAAAAACATTGGAAGTAAATGTATATACTGTTTATTCCTCGTGGTAACATTGTCACTTGTTCATATGAGCCATGTATCCTGTTTATAAAATGTTTCCTGTTGCAGATATATTAAAATCGTCTAAATACATAACACATGTTTACATTTTACATATTATGATTATGTAAGGGATACCAAACAATCAAACTCAACACATAGCAACATAACAACTTATTTTGCCATATCAACAAACTAGCGACGTACAGAGCGTTAAACACCTTTGGTCGTCAAGCAATTAACCCGTTGTCCTCCTACAGAAGCAATTTGAGGTGTCTGAAGCCAAAGACATATTAAAACACAGGCGTCCGAATTTCTATTACAGCAAAAAATGCGAAAAATCACACAATACCTCGTTAAAATACTAAAGAAGTCTCTCTATATTGTCTATATGCATCATAATGATCGTAATGGTAATTTGGGGAATCCCGCACGTGTTACTATATCCTTATTGTAACCCTCACCACTGTTCTCTATGATTGTTGGAAACACAAATTTCTGATCAGTTGACACTGTTACGTCGATGAGGTCCTTTGCCGTGAAAAAACACGTCGGGTGTTGTGAACATCCATGTTGGGTAAAATGAAAATAAAACATTTAGAGAAATACAGACAGTAAAAATGCGTGACGAGACAAATGGAGTGAGATATAAATGTTCTTCCTAACACGAGGGATAGAAGAAAACAGAGAGAGATTATTTTACTCTTTCTCACGTACAACAAATATGTAGCAGACGACTTTGAAAATAAATAGGGAAATGTAGAAAATTCACAACAAATGAAAGGATATTATTTCAAAAGAGTTGAAAACATAGTGGCAAAAGGTGAACCTGAATAAGAGCAATTTCTCTTTTTGCCACAATGTTTTTCAAACGTCGTCTGCTGCAGAGACCCCAGAAAGCGTCTACAGTTATGTGGGGAAGGGATAATGTCAGGGACATATGAGCCGAATAACGAGCAAACCAATAGTGTTGACTCTGTGTAAAGTATCGACGCGGCTAACCCGGATAGACACACTTTTCGCCTCCTGTTGATTTTCTGTTTCAGGAATAAATTACTCTATACTCTATCCCCCTGATACGAAAAATGTGCCTTGCCCAAGGGCACTCCACCATGACCGTCGTGTCGCGACTTGGGATCGAACCCAGGACGCCCGGTTTCAAAAAACCCGACGCAAATCACTCGACCAGATCTTGAGATCGATTGAACTTCTGTGGATGCGCTTTGGTAAACTAATCCCGATCAAGAATATGCTTTTGTTTGGGAGTTTTGTAAACTCTCATTCCTCACATTTGATAAACAAAAGGGCCATGATTGCCCTGGATCGCTCACCTGAGCTATGCAAGTTAATTTGTAATGCCAACCCCAGTAACTCAGTTTGCGGTCAGGTAAGCTAAAACAGGAAGTACATTGCCAAGTATAGCTCCACTTGCCACAAGGCGAAATAACCCAACCATAGACGTCTGTCTTTTGTCAAATTAATATTACTTGAGGAAATTGATACATTGTAGGTTGAAAAATAGTTAACCCCCGGGGCCGGGCCATTTTGACTGGGGTATTCTTTGAACAAGTTTGGAAAATGACCACTTGATAATACCAATTACCAAATACCTAAGCTAAAGATCTTTGGTTTCAGACAAGCTTTTTTCCCTTTATATCTCTTTGTAAAACAGGCGACGCCTATGTAGAACTATCTTGATAAAGGATCCCTAGACAGTGCTACACACCAAATATCATTGCCCTAAGCCTTTTTGGTTCAGACAATAAGATTTTCACACACAAAAAATCGGTTACCATGGTAACCAGTTATGCATGCAATGAATTTCTTTGAACTCTATTGAATTGATTGATTGATTTGGGTTTAACACCGTTTTTTCAACATTTTTTCAGTCATATCACGGCGGCCAGATCACATACCCATGTGTACCCTGATTTTCTGACACCAGTACTCTACACAACAATCTGTCCAAGTAAGAACTATATTCAAAGAGGACCACCTAAGGAACATTCCTGTAAATTTGTTTTGAAGTCGGTCCATTGGTTTGGTAGAAGTTGTTTGCACGGAGTGACGAAAACACAACGACAGCTGGACGACGAGTGATCACAATAGCTCATCCCGCACTTCGTGCGCAGGTGAAATAAAATACAGTCCTCTTATGTATTTCATTTTTTGAAAAATAATGTAATTTACAATAAATCTTAATTGTATGATTTTTCTAACATGGATTTAAATATCAACCATTGCATTTTCATTCAAACAAAGGCTTTGTTTTGCGTTTCGTTAAACTAATTCATTTAGGAATATGAAACCAAATATCTCTCTTCTTTTGCTAAACTGGTATTGTCATAGACTTTTTTAACTTTTCCATAAAACAAAAATAGGTCGATTAACTATAAATTTGTCTGTAAACTTACTATGGTATGTATTCATCACGAGGCAGTTTAATATATACGGACAACTTAAGATAACAGAGGACTCCTGAAACCCCTACAATGATGTCCCCACACTTATATAACACCCCTCGAACCCTTTCCAACATACAACACATCTGAATCATACGACCAGAGGACTAGATAAGGAGGAGTAAACTTGTCTTATCTCCACCTATATTGTTGTTATTCATTAACAAAACCCTATGGTGTGGGTACTCAAAAGAATCCTCTCACTGAGACGAATCCTTTGAGTATCCACAACGTAGTGGTTGATTTTCAAATAAGGGTTTTGGAATTTGAAATACTCATCTTATTTAGAGCTATTATACGACTTTGAAAATATCAAGGCTAATTTATGGAAAATCTCTATCAATGAAAGTATACATCTATTGAATAGATTTGCTTAATGAGACATTTTCATTTTTCCAATGTTTCCAAAAGTCGTCTGCTGCAGATGCGTCTACATGTTGGGAAGGGCTAATAACGCGTGTGAATATTTTGGGCTTTAATGCAACTGAAGCCAAAACGAAGAGGTATTAAGACCCCAAATCGCAAGGCGCTGCCTAAGTTTAATCAAAGCACTGACAGTGCTGATGGCCTGAGGGATGCAGAAAGTTTGGAGGAGTAGAGGAAATGTGAAGGGAAATAAAAATGTATTTATTGTTAAGAAGTTGAAAGATCATATCAAGAATAGTAAATATTATGAAACTGCTAATTTGAAAACAGGAGGACCTTGCTGGCACTATATCGCTCACCTGAGTACAAGAACTCACAAGTATACACATCTAAGACATGAAGCATCAAAAGAAAATTGACAGCAGGCTTAGGCAGAATATTTTGAAGTTTCGGCCTTATTATATTGAGAAATATGTCAGAGTTAAATCAACTTCCATAAAGTAGAAATAGTTCTGTAAACCATGTACTAGACTGGGAAAAAGTGCTTGGTCAATACAAAACTCATCAAGACAATTATTATGACAAAGATTCAAAATGCAACCTCCAGAGATTTTCCTTCATTTGGCCTAGTGACCTATTTGTTTTGTTTACATGATATGATCCATATTTGAAAATGGACTAGATATTATCAATACAAACATTCTCACAAAGTTTCAAACTGCTGAAGCAAAGAATGCGGCCTCCAGAGTATTAATAAGATTTTTCTTCAATTTGGCATAGTGACCTAGTTTTTAACCCGGCATGACCCATATTCGAACTTAGCCTAGATATCATTAAGATAGACATTCTGACCAAATTTTAAAAAATGTGGTATTTACAGTGTTGGCGAGATTTTCCTTCAATTTGGCCTAGTTACCTTGTTTTTGAACAGACATGACATTTTCAAACTTGGCCTACATATCATCAAGACAAACATTTAGAAACAGTTTCAACATACTCAAGTTAAAAATGCAATATCCAGAGTGTTAATAAGATTTCCCTTCATTTTAGCCAAATGACCTAGTTTCTGACCCAATATGACTCATATTCAAACTTGACTTAGATAGCATTAAGACAAACATTCTAACGAAAATGCCGTTGATACCTCCACAGCGCTTGCGGGTACCTGCATAGCGCGATCGGGTCGTCCGGTTGAGGGAGAGTTTGGCGTTTACTCTCTTCCGCTTCAATTTAGTTATTGGTGCATTGGTGGCTGAAGAGGAGAGGCATGGTCTAATTCACTTCACTCTCTTGTGGGTTCTGCACTCTCTTCTGGGTTCTGCACGCTCCTTCCCCTTTAGTCATCCCATCTTTTCTAAGGCATCTTGTAGTACTGTTATTCTGACACTTTTGAGATAAACTATGGGTTAACCTTCTGTGAAGAGCGCGACTGGATGATCTAATGAATGATGCGATGGGCCGGCTTTCATAACCTGCGAGCCACAGTGGGTGGTCGGCCAGACGCCGGCCTGTCCCCGGTCAATGTCTGCCTGATTTCCGGTCGGGCTCTGAGCGGCTTCTGGATTGTCTGGGTAGTCCAAAATGTGGCCCGGTGCTCGCCCGATATGTGTGATGCCCGGCCGGACATCGGCCAGGCATCATCCGATTAATGTGCATTGAGGCTTTAAGTCCGAGATAAAAGTAACTCGATGCCCGCGAGGAGTCCCGAAGGATTCCGGCCGAAAACAGCTAGGAACTCGCCGCAAATTACTCCAAACCTATCGAAAGGTAATTGTGACTGTGGTTTAAGTGATACTAGGAAGGCTTTATTTTTAATTCATAAATATGCTTTTGATAACAATATAAATCTGCAGCAGAAGACTTTTGAAAACATAAAGGTTGATATCCATATCTCTCTGTCCAGACATAAGGCTCATTCCTGTAAGCATTTTCTTCGCCATTGATGATCTTCAGTCGGACTTCACGGGGCTAATAGTTGAAATTCTTTCTTCGAACCCGCAACTTGTTACCAACAATGTGATCACTATCCAACGAATTGAGTTGGCATTATGATCGCTTGACTTCCTTAATCAAGTCATCAATCGTTGACTGGTCGGTAAGATAAGGGTGATACACCACCCCATTTTTCCTCCAGTACTAGATTTACACCTGGAGTGCATCGTCCGATGGCAGGTCTTCCGTTATAAAGTTTACCGACTCGTCGTTAAGTGCTATATCAACTGGCGGGAACAGTAAAATTAAATAAATAAATTGCATCGACACGTAATGGGTTTCTTTTTAGATAATATAAAAAAGGCAAAATAAAATAATAGTGGAGCTGGGAACGTCGGGAATAGGGTGGGGTTGTGTGGTGGGGGATGCATGGGCCTTTTGCCCCTCGCTAAAGCCGGCACTGCATTTGTTACACGACTCCTTTGTTTACCATTAATTTTTCGTCGCACGGGCGATCCGCCACTGCATTTGTCACGTGGCGCTTTGTACTTTTCCGTTCTGCTTCGAAAATGTTAATTGTTAATAAGCTTTCATATTTGACCTCTCGGCGCATTAATTTCGAAAACATTTGTTAAACTTATATTGGAGTGCTCACGACTCAAGTTGTTCACTGATGTTCCAACAATACTAAAGTGATCTTTTTTTGGAAGATCTTAACCTTTTAAATGCAGTTTTGTTGAATCCATGTTGAACTATTTTTCTCGCGCAGTCTCACCCTAAAATGCGTTGTTTGGTGGTAACAGCAATTGGCAGGTCGCCAACTCCGATAAAAATGGTATTACTACTATGAACAGGAGCTAAAGCCCCAGGCCAAAAACACAAGTGTAACCCTTTCCCGCGTAACAATTTTGCAGCAGACGACTTTGAAAAGATATTGACAACAATCTGAAAAATCTCAATAATTGAGGGTTCAACTATTTTGTCACAGTGTTTTCAAAGGTCGTCTTCAGCTGAGGCGTCAGCAAGCGTCTGTATGTGGGAAAGGGTTATAGTATTTACCTGTAAGGTCACTCATAGTCTCATTCTTGAACACCTGCAGGTTAGCAGAAAAGCTCATCAGTTTCGCTTCATTCTGTTGAAGCGTCAGTTATGTGGTTGACAGTTTATCTTCCATAGTCTTAGCACCGTCTTGCAAGGTGGTCACTTTAGTTTCCATCTGTTCAAGCTTAAACTCCAATTTGATCATCTTTGCTAATAGTTTTTCTTCGTATTCAAATTTCGAGCAACTTGGTTCAATGCTTTCACAGGAAATGGTGGTGTAAACTATACATACAATAAGAACTAACATAAGACTAAACAGATCCATGCTAATAGCAAATGTTTGAAAGTGCATAATTGCTCATTCCGTTGAACATGCCTTCTGTATTTTGGTATTATTACATGAAGACGTAATCCCCGTCAACAGGCACTGCAAATATTCCACTCTCCGTATCATAACCCTCACCACTGTTCTCTACAATTGTTGGAAACACAAATTTCTGGTCAGTTGACACTGTCACGTCGACGAGGTCCTTTGCCGTGAAAACACTTCGGGTGTTTTGAAAATCCCTGGTGGGTAAAGGGAAAATGAAAATAAAACATTTAGAGAAATACAGTCAGTAAAAATGCGTGACGAGACAAACGGAGTGAGATATAAATGTTCATCCTAACACGAGGGAAGGAAGAAAACAGAGAGAGATTACTTTACTCTTTCGACTTTAAAAAATAAATAGGGCAAAGTAGGAAAATCATTACAAATGAAAGGATATTATTTTAAAAGAGTTGAAAGCATTAATCAATAAGAGCAACTCCTCGTTTGCCGCAACAATTTTCAAAAGTCATCTACTGCAGAGACCCCAGAAAAGTGTCTACAGTTATGTGGGAAAGGGATTACGCGAGGGACATGTTTGTCAAATTACGAAATAACCAACAGTGTGGACTTTGCGTAAAGTTTCGACCCTGATCGGCCTAAGCAAGCCGCGCAAGTAAACCCGGACAAACACTTTTCGCCTCCTGTGGATTTTCTGTTTCAGGAATCATTTCTCTATCCCCCTGAGACGGAATGTGTCGACCCGGATAAGCGTGCGCGGACGACGCAGGATGATTCTGGTCGATATTTTACGCAGAGTCCATAATGGTCGACAGAAAGATAAGATCAAGCTGATGTACACAAATTGCCTCGTGGAACACATCGGGTGTTTTGAATAAACCTGTTGAGTGAAATGAAAATAAAACATTTAGATAGATACAGACAATAAAAATGCGTGACGAGACAAATGGAGTGAGATATAAATGTTCGTCCTAACACGAGGGAAAGAAGAATACAGAGAGAGATTACTTTACTCTTTCCCACGTACAACAAAAATGGATCTTGAGACAAACGATATGAGATATAAATGTTCATCGCAACACGAGGGAAAGAAGAACACAGAGAGAGATTACTTTACTCTTTACTCTTTCCCACGTACAACACATTTGTATAGCAGACGACTTTGAAAATAAATAAGATATGTAGAAAAATCACAAGTAATGAAAGGATATTTTTTCAAAAGAGTTGAAAACATTATGGCAAAAGGTGATTTTGCTCAATAAGACCAATTTCTCCATTTGCCACAACGTTTGTTTAAAGGTCGTCCGCTGCAGAGACCCCATAAAGCGTCTACAGTTATATGGGAAAGGGATAATGTGAGGGACATATGAGCCGAAATTACCAGAAAACCAATATTGTTGACTCTGTGTAAAGTATCGAACCTGATCGGCCCAAGCAAGCCGCGCAGGCTAACCCAGACAGACTCTTTTCGCCTCCTTTAGATTTTCTGTTTCATGAATCGTTACTCTATACCGCTATCCCAATGAGACGGAATTGGTCGGCCCGGATCTTTCTGGTTGATACATTATGCTGAATCCATAATGTTGGTTCAGTGTTTCAATCTGTACGATCACACTCCAGTAGGGTATCAAATTTTTGACACTACTGATTTTTATATTTTACTCAGACAGGTAGTTTTAACCAGAGACATATAAACACATGCATTCTTTGTATCTGTTTAACCTTTGAACAATTGTAGACGCATTTTAGAGCAGATCACACTTGAAAGATTTGTGAGAAAAGGAGAAAAATAATCAAAATGAGCATTTTTCCAGCTTGCCAAATATTATTGATCATTTGCTTTTATATATAGTTATTTTCGATTTGTTTATATAGATGTTTTCAAAGTTGTCTGCTGCAGATTTATTATATGTGGGAGATCGATGATATGGGTGCTTTTAAACATTATTTTTACACATTGATTTGATTTTGAAATTGTCCTGATGCATCATAGTTTAAAAATCCTGACCATGTCATACATATGACAATAGTAGAAAACATTGTGACAAACATAAAATCCGTTCACGATGAGCAATTCTTCTTTTGCTACAATGTTTCAATTATATCCAATGGTTTTACTTAAATTTATAAAAGTGTTTCCATATATTTAAAGACGTATGCTGCATACACGTCGTACATGTACATGTGAAACAGGTTGAAACAAATTGTGCAATTGTTCGTGTAGTTCATATTTCTACGAACCATGATTACAATCGAAGCAATTGTAAACATGTTTTAATTTCAGATTTAAAAACAACAAGAAACTAGAAATATTAATTACAAAGATTTCTTTCTTAAATAAACCAATTTCGAAACTAAGATGAACCTATAGATATGTACGTGTAGTACTAGATCAAACATTGTTTTCCTTTGCAGCCAAATTAACATGTGCTTCACGGTTTAATATATATCTCGAGTAAGAAGCCAACACAACTACCAATGAAGGCAAAAAATTAACAAACATGAGCCCCGTCTGAGGTGTTTGGGTGCATCTGCGTACAGTGAAGATCCAGACGAGCCTGTACATCCACACAGTCTCATCCGAGCTTTCGCAATCCGTCTACATATACATTAGTCTTGTGTTGTGATATATAAATGGAGATTTATATTCTTATAATAATGTGCTTTCGGAGATTCATTAATTTTTGCTTGCCAATTTTGTAATGTTATGTCTATACATTAGTCCTGTGTGCTTCTTTGACAACAAAACTAGAAGTGTAGCCCCATCATTTTTACAACAATTTAGCTTCGTGTGATCCAGTTACGGAGAGTTATTTAACTCTTTCAGCGCCAAAGGCAATATTGAGATTTTTGAAAACAATACAGATTCAGGTAAGTAAGCTCGTAACGAGCTGTCTCATCTGAAACCAGCATTGTTTGCCTTTAAGTTATAAAAAATATTCCAAATTCTTATCACAAGAGAAAAGGAGACGCTTGATTTTGAACATTGGAGGGGTCTACTTTAAACAATTTGGCGCTAACAGAGTTAAACCCCCAAATCATTAGACGCGGCTAATATACAAGCAAGGTGTCGACAGGCGACAGAGGACCTCCGTCATCATTCCATTGTGATCAAAAGAAGAAATAAGTTATAAGTCCGACAGAACATATCTGATCTTAACGTCTGATGGTCAGGATGGATTTAATATTGATAAGATACGATACATTACGACTTGTATCGATCTGATTCAGTTTAAAAAGCTTCTATCCAAACATTTTTGAGATGTTAAGCATTGATTGATCCGTTGAAAAATGGTCTTGAGAGATTCAACTGCAAACTAGATGTGCGTCCATACGAAACATTTATCCAATATTTCTAACTCTTTGCACAATATGAGTCTTCTGCTCCAAATATGTGAAGTTTTATTATTTCTGCGTATGGCACGCCGTTTGCACAATAACTCAATTTCTGTACCAAAAAATATACTGTATAGCGTATCGTGGAATAATAAAATAATGTTTTTTCTATGCCATGAAGCCTATTTTTTCATTACTCGCATGCATATAGCAATGTATTTAGCCCAGGTTTCCCTTGATGATTCTGTGTAAAGAGTTCTTTCTCAATCGTATTTAAACGGCGCTCTGCGAAAACCAGCCTAAGCGCAATTATTACACATGTATAAAAGTATATGCATGCACATCCGTTTTTAGGATCGAAAGGAATCCTGCTTTACTAACGTTTCTTCAAACCATATGTGACTGATTTGCGAAAAGTGAAGAGTCAGATCCGTTTGCGGGTACACTAGTCCCATATGCTGATCAGTTGTGCCAAGAATGAATGAAGTTGCATGTATAAATCAAGGCAGAGTTGAATATACCTTATTTACATGACGTGGAAAAAACGCTATATAAGGGAAGCAACTGTTTCATTTTAAGTTTGATACTATAGCTGGGTTTATCTCCCTGGATTTTCCTAGCTGCAGACCTCGCGATCGTTTTTTTTTAATTTGAATTTGTATTGATCTTTAGTGCTGCTTTAAATAAATTTCGGCCTCAGCAGAAAAGCTTCACAAATGGTGATAAGCATCTATGCTGTTCGTAAATTACCCCTTTCCCACATACAAATATGTGCAACAGACTACTTTGACAACATCGAAGCAAAAATAGGAAAAATCTCTTTCAATGAAAGTTTTCTTTATGAATTGAGTTGGAACATTGTTACAAAAGCGACATTTCTCAATATGAGCAATTTCTCTATTCGTCATGTTTATTCAGAAATCTTCTGCTTGATATGACTGTCTGCGTGTCGTAAAATAACTATATTTTAGTATATAATTGAAAAAAGAGCTCAAAAATGGGAATTTGCCCTTTGTGATTTATTTTTCCTTTTAGCACAATGTTACAGAAATCGTCTGCTGTAAAGGCGTCAGAAACAATCTGTTTTCGGGAAAGTGTTAAATCAAGGAATCGAGTATTGCTCAGACTTTATACATGTAAAGGCTGATCTTAACCAACATTAAAAGCAACCAGAGCTCCAACTGTCACAAAATACACCCGTCCTGTTTCTTTGAGACCAAGTATAGTGATTATTGGTTGTAAGTCAGGCAAATTTAGAGAGCGGACACAGTTAAAACAGTTTTGGCCATTTCGAGGAACATAGGTGTGGAGTGACTAAGATAACGTAGTTAGTTATCGAACCTGATCAAGATATTCTGCCCATCAACATATTGTCTAAATTTGGTGATGATCAAAGAAAATGTATTCATAACTCTGAATAGTCGGGTTATATTGTTAAACTAGTGATACGTTTTTAACCTGACATGACCCATTTTTACAAAATTAATCAAGATATTATGATCAAATTTGCTGGTGATTGGACAAAGGCTTCTAGTTATTGCAGACAAGACCAATTTTAGGTAATTTCTATAATTAAAGGGAATAACTCTCGAGTGACTTAAGCGATATGGTTAGTTATCAAACTTGTCCGAGATATTATGTCAATACACATTCTGACCAAATGGTGATGATTGGACAAAAGCTTCTAAAGTTATTGAGCAGACAAGACCAATTTTATGTAATTTCTATAATTAAAGGGCGATTACTCTCGAGTGACTAAAGCGATACGGCTAGTTATCGAGCTTGTCCAAGAATGAATGAATGTATATTGTTTTATGGCGCATCGACAGCTAAGGTCATTTAGCGCGCAATTAAATTTAATTATTCATGATCCCTGGGTAAACAAACCAGTACTAGGCTAGAAAATGTGCCTTGCCCAAGGGCACTCCACCATGACCGTAGTGCCACGACTGGGGATCGAACCCGGGACACCCGGTTTCGAAATCCCCGACGCTAACCACTCGACCACAGCGGATTCCTGAACTTGTCCAAGACATTATGCCAATACACATTCTGACCAAATTTGGGGATGATTGGAAATAGGCTTCTAAATTTATAGGGCGGACAACATACTGGACGCCGCGCGCCCGCCCATCCGCCCGTACGCCGCAGGTAAAACTATAATACGTCCCGTTTAAAAAAAAACGGGCGTATAAAAAGGTAAAACGAGCAATTACATGTGTTCTTTCTCATTTCAGTAATTTCTCGGTGATTTTGGTCAGTATGTACATTGGAATACCCGCGTGACACTTACGTAAATATGTTCAATCCTCCCTTAACAATTGCAAAAGGAAGGATATTATTAATACCATCTTTACCTCAACCCCACAAACAGACGTTTCTGCAGCAGACGAGTTCTGAAACCATTGTTACAAATGGAGAAATGGATCATGATGACCAGATTCTCCTTTTGAACACAATGTTTTCAACTATTCAATACTTACCAAACTGTTGTCCCAATGATTTCAATGTCATGTGCTGTAACTTTGCTTGAAAATGGGAAAGGTTTTTATATGACTCATACATGGCAAGAACCTGAGCCACACGAGTCTTTGGTCGAGTGGCGAGAGGTCCTGGGTTCAAATCATATTCAGATCATAGTAATTTATTCTGAATAAAAATGTTATTCCAAGTTGTTTCTCTTCTTCTAGATTTATAAATGACACATGTGAGGGGGACAGCTATTGCGATGGCCTGACCTAAAGGGTCCATGTGTCGTCAACTTTCTCCCTAAACGAAATCTTCTGTAAAGGCGCTGTTTGGATTTTGATCAAACTTGCAAAGAACGGCTCTTCTGTAGTTCCCTTTAAGGATTGTTCAAAAGGGTCCCGGTTAGCTATGTCGGGGGTGAAGCGGGCTGTTCGAATCCAAGCTCGCTCAACATCTTTTTCGACGTTTGACAAAAGTCGATGCGAAAAGTGACAATTATCTTCCACCAATGGTCTAAAAATATGTGGAAAAGCAGCCAGATGCTTGGAAAAGATTGCTGTGTCGAGTACTAGGGTAGTGATGAGCCAGAAATCAGGTAAACTGGCCGTCGTGATATGACTGAAAAAAATGTTGAAAACTACGATAACCATAATCAATCGATCAATCAAAATGATTCCGGTACATTGGATAACAAGGTCGCAGGAGCTGAAAATAGATTTTATATTTTACTGCTTTAAAAATCTGTTTGTCCCAAAGTACTGACATGACCGTCTTGGGGTGGTGCTCGTTTTCTTAAATGATTAAACTAACAACTTTAAAAATCTAATTGTCCAAAAGTATTAGCATAGTTTAAAAATAATTTGGTACAAAATGTTCCTGTGGTGACCCTCTTCTTAGTTTGTTAAAATTCAATCCCTTGAAAAATATGGCCGCCAGGGGGGCTATAGGCTCCATTTACTTATCAGTATATAGTAACGCTTTAAAAAGGTCTTGCCTAATTTGAAAATGATACGGCACAAATGTTCCCTGTTCTACCAAGTTCTACCAAAATTCTTCAAATTATTTAAAAAAGAAATTGCTTATCCTTGGCAATTTCTCTTTTTGTCATAATGGTTTGAACTCTTTTCAAAAATAATTCTTTCATTGATAGATATTTCCATATTTTAACCTTTATCTATTCAGTTGTCTGTTTTATAATTGTTGTATGTGGGAAAGGGTTGAGAAGCATCACCTATACAGTAGTTAACCATATCTTACCAGCAATATGACGCCTGTGTAGTAGAGAACATTTAAACAAAAATGTGTCAAAAGGAGAATTTGCTTATCATTAGAAATTACTCCTTACTACAATGTTTTTTTTAAGTAGGAGTCCAGCTCTTTTAATGGTAGCAGGACTTACTCCCATTTCATGCAGTTTATGGAACAGTCCATTGTGCCAAACTTTATCGAATGCTTTTTTAATGTCTAAGAAGCAGGAATACAGTTGCTTCCAGATTCTCTTGCATGGCATATACACTCTTTCAGTAATAAAGATGTCATTGTACAGCTCACAACCTTTTGAAATCCAAACTGTAAAGGGTTTAAGCTGACATTGATATCTGATTTGACAACATCTAAAAGTAAGGCTTCATATAGTTTTAAAATAGCAGACGACAGAGTAATAGCTCTATAATTATTTGGGTCATCCTTCGTCTTTTTTCTCCTTTCACCACAATGTTTGCAAAGACAGAACATCCACTGTCCGGGTTAGCCTGCGCGGTATGCTTAGTCAGATCCGGGTCGATGCTTTACGCAGAGTCCACAATGTTGGTTTTCTCGAGGGACGGCTCATATGTTTAATTAATGTATCGGCACAGAAAGTATGGATTTCTGATTTCGCAACAACAATTGCACGAGTATAGACTATTTGAGTCATGTTTCTCCTAGAAAACCAACCAACGCGGTTTTATGAAAAGTGCCAAGTATCACGAAACCCGACATAGGCGATTTTTAGACCAGTAAACCTCCAGATCAGTCGGCGCCTTTGTGAAGGCTGATCAGGATCTTCAGTGTTAGCTTTCTCACCTCACAAGCATCCTGGCAGCATTTATTGAGCGTTTACGACCTAGATATTACATTAGATGTATGTGATTTGATCGTAACATTCTTTATTCGAAAACCGAAGGTTGGTTTAAGCGTGATTTGACTGAAATGTGTAGATACTATACATGCATATATAATAATTATGAAGTTATACTATCGGATGCGAAAGGACACTGTTTATTAGAAGGTTCTATAAAGTTTCAACGACTGTTTAGCGATTAGTCTATATATTCATATTAAACTGCACACATGCGCAGACTGATCTGGATGTAAAGTAATCGAAAATGCCCTGAGGTAGGTTATCGTGGAACGCCGCTCATATATTATATGTATATGCATACGTGCTTAACAATGTTTTATTCGAAAATAAACGAGGGATGGTTTTCATAAGACATGGCTTTAATATGTAGATACATGTACATGTAATTATATATATGCTATAATATATGTTTGATAAATTTGTAGACATGCTATCTAATTCAAATGCACACTTTCAAACATAAATGGCCTTTTCGCGACCATTGTATATTTATATTCGACTTCACAAATATGAAGGGTGATCTGTATCTACCCTGGTAGCCAATGCACTGAGGTTCGTTATAGAAGAACACCGAGCACACGTATTTATGCCTGAGAGAGTGCGTGTTTGACGGTGTATGTATGTGTGTTATTAACTGACTAAATTGGATTTAGATTGTGTGACAGGTAAACTCAAATAGTTCACCAACGGTCTCGTATATAGTCTGATCTTTCCAAGCTCTTTTTCACTGTGTCTATAATTTTAATTAAGGACGTGTTAATTTGTAATCAAAGTAACTAAATGATTTATTCAAATTGTATTGTGAAAACTTAGTTAGGTCAGTAAAACGTGATTGACATTCAGTAGACCACAGAACAAACTTGGATATCATCACTTCCTTCAAAACTGACGAAAAGCCTCCTTATATTACTCTGAAAGAAAACTGCTCGTGGTCTTCTATCAAATGTTGTAAGTGTTGTGGTGGTAGATCTATCGATATCAAGTGCTACAATCTGCTTTGATTTACAATCCGCTATGAACAAATGTCCGTCATCATCAAAACAAACACCAGCGGTAACGTGTCTGTTTGGATACGTGTATTGAGCGATAAATTGTCCGGACAGGTCTGTAACAACTATACCCTTATGGTTATCGACCACAACAATTTGTTGTTTCTCTGGCCATAGACACATGTGAGTTGGCTTTCCGAATAATGCAGATCCAGCCTGGTCTGTGGATATCGTTTGTAAACACTTGCCTTCTAAGTCATACACATTGACCAGTGAATCCCAGAGGTCAGCAATATACAATCGACCGTCAACGTGTATTATCCCCATACACATACAGGTTACTTTGAACGAGTTCTTAATAGCCAACCTACGACCAACTGATACAAAAGCAACTGTACTATTTATTGGCATAGTGACAACAACCTCATTTTCATTCACAGCACATACACCCCAAGGTCTGCCAGACATTGATAGTTGACCAGACAGTTTGTATGTAGTATCATACTCTAGCGATTTAACCTTCTTATTGGTCAAGTCTGTCAGGATGAAAGTACCGCTAGGAAGCTGATAAAGGTCCATACATTCACACGTGTATTTATCTTCAGGATCTCTTATATTCACATTGTCTATATGATTTAATCCTGTCGGTGTTTCATTGCCTACTACGACACGTCCAAATACTGTCTCTGGAACCAAGATATCGCAGATCGCATTTCCTGTCTGAAACTTAATTTTAGGCAAATAGTTGTTTTTATCGTTGGGTGCTTTCCATCTCTGTTCTGCTTCCTTAACTATTCGCCGAAAAACTTTAATGTTAACAAATGTCTGCGATATATTGTTCGTGTCCGATTCTACCAGCAATGTTGTGCTAATTGTTTCTAACACTGTGATCGTGTCATCACATGTGTTAATATCAACATCCAGATTTTTACAGAATTCTTCGTATTTATCAGAAATAACTTTACAAATGACATTCTCACGTTTGTCTAGGTGTTCCTCAATCTTTTTTCTCCTTTCCTTCACACTTTTTAAAGCTAAATCTTTCTCACTTGATAAACGAGACTTTTGTTCATGCCGGTCATCTCTTAAGGTCTTGACTTTACAAAGATGCTCTGACAAATCTTGTTCGGCGTTTTGAACAGTTTTATCCGTAATTCGACTAGTCGCAATGTCCGGAATGTAGCACAAGTCTTTGCAGGTTCTGAATAATAAAGTAAAGATACTGATTTTAGTAATACCAAGATTTGACATAGGACAGCATGCTCGAATATTCGAGGATATTTAAAATAAAAACAAATGAGCGGGGCTCCAGGTATCCCACGTTAATGTAACTCGTGGAAAAACAGCTGTCTGAATATCCATGTTAAAGGATCAACATGGAAACTGCTTTACATAATTCTTAATAAAAAAGACACAATGTAAGAGTTGCGCTTTTTTAAAGGAAACTATCTCAACAAGTATTAGCCAAAGTACAATTACACTACAGTTTCTTTAAATGTCAATTCATAAGTATAACATAATTTGTTAAAGTTGAAAAAATGCCATAACTTCATCACCATTAAACACACTGTGAACACATTCTGCAACATTAAACACTACATTTATTTAACTCGAACATTTTCAGAACGCCACGGTGGTGTAGTGGAAGATCGTCCGCCTCCAATGCGGGGTATCGCATATTCGATCCACGGTCGCTTAATTCCAAAGACTTTAAAAAGGTTCTAACGACTGACTCGCTGGTGTCAGGATAAATGAAACAAGAAAACTGGTAAATTACTCAGAAAATGCCGTGAAATAACTTAAAATTGTTGAAAGTGGCCTAAATAAGTCATGGAATATCTAGTTAAATACGTGTTATGAAAAAGACGCATTACTCTGTAACTGTTTCTTTCAGAAAAGAATATAAGTCAACTACATTTGCATACTTAACCCATACATGAAATTTCAAGACCATGCCTTGGTGAGGGGCTGTGTGATGTCTTAAAAATGCATTTGAATTTTCAAAAAATAGTATAACTTTGTAAATACTTATGTTTTCGAAAGGAAACAAAATAGTGGTCAGTTATTGTTTCATGATTAATTAACAAGATAGTGGTCTGCTAAATAGTTATGATAAACCCACAAGTTAGTGGTTAGCTTTATGTTAATGATAAGCCTAAAAGATAGTGCTATATATTCATGATTTTAAAAGAGGTCAGCAATAAATTCATGATTAAACAAGAAAATATTGGTCACCTTAATTTCTTGATAAACACACACAAATACTGGTCAGCTATATGTTCATGATTTACCAACAAGATGGTGGTCAGCTACATCTATATGTTCATGATTTACCAACAAGATGGTGGTCAGCTATAGGTTCATGATATACCAACAAGATGGTTGTCAGCTATATGTTCATGATTTACCAACAAGATGGTGGTCACCTACATATTCATGATTTACCAACAAGATGGTTGTCAGCTATATGTTCATGATTTACCAACAAGATAGTGGTCAGCCATATATTCATGATACACCAACACTATAGTGGTGAGCTATAATTTCATGATTTACCCGCAAAAAAGTGGTCCGTAATAAATTGATAAACCAAGAAAATATTGGTCAGCTTTATTTTCTAGAACATTCAAATAGTGGTTAGCTATATGTTCATGATATACCAACACTATAGTGGTAAGATATATGTTCATGATACATGAACATAGTAATGGTCTGTTAAATTTTAATGATGATCCCATATTTAACAATGTATGAAATACCAAGACCCTTCCTTACGCATTTCATTGGTTATGATATATTTATATTAATGATGTGACGAAGCGCTACAATTATAAGGAAGACAAGGGCGTGTATGTGCATTAAGAGTTATTATTATGAAAAGATAATTTGAGGCATTCCATGAGAAAACCAACATTATTGACACTGCGTAATGTTCCATCGAGAGCAGCCTGCGCTGATCTGGACCGACACATTCCGTCTCAGCGGGATGGAGGTATAGATTAATTATTCATGAAACAGAAAAGCCACAGGAGACTGATCCGGGTCGATACTTTACGAGTAGTCCACAATGTTGGATTTCTTGTGGGACGGCTCATTTGTCAGCTGCGATAATTCAGACTTGGGCTATCAATTCTAAGATCGTGAGTTGGAATTTAGATCAGTATTTTCCAACGATTGGTATTTTTCTCATGATATTTTACTCCGATTTCCAATCGTAATTGATTCATATCACAGAGTTTCCTTAGAACATTAGAAGTTTTGTTTATAAGCGTATCCTTACACCTGGGCATCAGTCGTCATGCTATCCCTGCTACCATCAGAGCCAAGAAAAGGAGTATTTGGTGAAACCAGACCAAGGATCGAAAAAAGGTTTCCCGCTCTCGAGGCTGGTGATCAAACCACTACACCACCGTAGCTGTTTTTCAACGATTGACAAACATAATTATGACAGCGTCATTCCTCTTCCACCAAATGGATCCATTGATTGATTCGAGATTAACGCCATTTTCAACAATTTTTCAGTTATATCCCAGTTCACCTGTCTCACACCAGTACTCCACACAACATACTTTCCAAGCAACTGGCTGCTTTTCCCCATAAATTGTTAGCCAATTGGTGGAAGACGAATGACGCTGATCAGAGTGAGTTTCCAAATGGATCAAATGTCTATGCATTGCACAGGAAGAATAACGTTTGAGGTACTGGTGCGAGAAAGTCAGCATAAATCTGTAGATTGAGTGTTGTGATAGACGTGTAAATTTGACCATGACTGCACGTTAAATCTATAACTGTTAACAATCTTATGATAAACACCGAAAAAGAAAACCAGCACATTCGTGTCTCAAAGGATATTGTAGATACACACTCAGCAATAAATCAATCATTTCTTTATTTTGTACAATACAGATTCCAGCTGATTTAACAAATATCTACCAACCTGTGATCCAGGGCCATGCAGACACTACATCCTACCAAATCATGGTCCTCACAAAACATGTCCATCAGTTTTCCATGATGTTTGGTACATGTCTCAGTTGGAAGGTCTGGTTTTCCTGTTTGACTACTTGCTGTCGTGGCGTGTCCAAACTCTTCCTTGTCGATAAACTGATGATCTTTCCCACCAGCCATTCGATTGTGAAACTTCAAACATGTCTTACAAAAGTACTGATTACAAGTTACACACAAAACAACGGCTTCCTTGTTGATATCATCCTCGGCACAAGAAGTACAAGGAAAATTGTGCGCGGTGTCCGATGTTAAACACGTCGCCATTTTGTATCTAGTTGTATACACACGTTTGTGTCGGTTTACCCTTACTCAAATGTACACGCATCTTGACGCATCCGAATCTGACGGCTTTACGAAACGCTGTTGGGAAAAAAGAAAAAAATGCTTTTGATAAGCGATTTCTCTGTTTGCCACACTGTTTTCAAACTCTATTCAGTTATTATACTTTTTGTTGATAGAAATGTTCAATATGTTTGCCCAGACGTTTAGCTAAGTTTGTGTATGTGGAAAAGGGTTAATCGTTAATATGGGTCAGATAAATGAGCATCGTATGTGACATATAAAGAAACCTTTGATAACACCGCTGATTTTCTACACTTCGAGAATCAATTATTGTATATGTCGGTTCAAATATATACATAAAGCAAGATTTATTTAGATTCAGAACACATACTATTAAAGAACTCTTCCATTGTACCAATTTCAAGTCTATTTTTAGAATTCCTTGGAAATTCCAATTATTTTATATCTACGGCTATTGTCGAGATATTTCGTCTAATTCCGTAAACAAACTATTGCATAACTACGGAATTCTTTATTCCCGTAACTAGCCGTACATTTTACTTCATCTGGCGACTTTTACGGAAAGCTTTAATCTCGCCGCATTTTTGAAAAACGTCCAGAAACACGCGAGATGTGTCCCATTTTCTTAATTTTCTTCAAATTTTCGACTAGAACTTCCTCGCAGTGTACATGATTAGTCGCCGGGCAGAAGCCCGCGACTTCTATTTTTAATAGGTTTTCTGAAATCACATGCGAGGGGGAATTATTATTAGAAAGAAACACATTTAGATGTCTTGAACATATTACAATTGTGTTTGTTTAAAAACACTAAGTAATGACACATCTAAAATGAAATAAATATTCCGATGTTTTAGGTATTTTCAGTTTCTTTATTTTGACTCGCATTTATGTTTTTTTGTTTTATTTACGAAGACAAAACAGTCCCTATTAGCTAGACTGGTATACTTTATTTTACACTATATACTACATGTAATCAAAAGTCGATAACTACAAACCTTTACGTCGCAGTCTAATTTGTTTACTTACGCGCACCTGCGTGACTCGCGAATACCAACTGCGTAGATCAATCTCCTTTGCAGAGAGCCGCTCTTTACACTCACTTACAAATAGTAAATTATAGGTGATTTAAAATGTTTATTTGGTTCGAAACAAATGAAGAAAAGAACAAACCGAGATAAACTGGTTTTAATGGAAAAATGACTTTGAACGAACACTCTCTGCCTATAAAGAGAGTTTCAAGAACGACACCTCTGCGAATAAGAAAGAATCGGGTCTTTCGTACAAAATTATTTCGTCCTTGACAATTTTAAATGTGTCATTTAATTCCCTAAAGGCATATTGCTTCCGATCTGCATATTGTTATGCATCATTGACACAAGGGCGCTCATCATAATATAATTTTAAAACATGAGTAGTTTGTTGTTTTCATTATAAAAAAGGAAGGAAAGAATTAAAATAAATGACATGTTGTAGGGCTCAGTTTATGTTCGAAATTAAGTTTAAATTATACAACAATTTCAATGAGATTTAACTGTTTAGTTGATATTATATTTCGAAGGTGGTCTAATTTATAAATATTGGACTACATTTCAACATTTGTTAAAGTATGATATAATTAGGATGCTAAGCTTATATCATTTTGAGAAAAAGAGAAAACTCATGTCTTCAGCTATTTAACCCTTATCTCATTGTTTTAAAAGTAGATTGCTGCAAAGGTGTTCACTGTTGACTTTAAAAGAGGAAAGGTAAAATGACGTGCTATTGCATGCAAATCCTAAATTGTCTGTTTTGTGGTTTTATTGAAAAATAATAAAATTCAAATATTCTGACAAACATCTTGAAAAGTGTATGTGGAATTCACAAGTCTTTTAATTATTCCTTAATGAAAGCACTGTATACATATTGACTAATGATTGGCAAGATTACTCATTTCAATTACTGTTTATGATCAATAATTAGTTGGTTGTGTGTATGGTCAACCTACTTTGGAATGGAGATTGATCATAAACAATGAAAGGCTTCAATTATCATTCACTTCGTTGACCAAAACAATGCAAGTTATGATACATTTTCACTTGACCCCACCCCTGATGTTCCAATATGCCCCTAAGTTGATAACTGTTTATTCAACTACTATAATGTTAGTGTTATGCATAACTGCACTATGGATATCCGGCGACATTGATGCGTTGCATCAACTTTCTCTTGTACTTCAGTAGAGAAAACAATGCCCGATTCTATTTAACTTTATTGAACTTTCTACATGTTTGAAATTGTTTCATATTTTAACATTGTTAACATGTTTTCAATTTCTACTTCATAACTTTCTACGTGTAGACTATGCATATACAGCACTAGTCTACTAGTCTACTAGTGAACTTGTTTCATCTCGGAAACTATGATACCATAAAAGATGCCTACTGTATCATTTTATATGTATTCTTTGGTGGATATTTAATCTGACAACAACATTTAATAATTGCGCGCGTTTCTTGTGACTCAGGTGACGCCACAGAGCGTAACCGTTAATACCGTTCATTGCTTTGTTTTTTATTATCAGAAGCATGAATGAATGTGTAGAATCTAATGAACCTGGGCAGATCTGTAGAAAAGACAATTCCCTATCCAAGTTGCCCATTTGTATTGGTTTAAACCAATGAACAGTCATTATCATGACAAGTAGTAAATTTTATGGTTTTCTTTATTTCAGCTTTTTACTTGCCTAGTCCAGGTTTCTGTACTAGGAATGCGATATTTTATTTTGACTGTTCGCATCATTAGTTACAATGCAATATTTAACGGCCATATATTGAGACTAGGTCCTTGCCCTAACACTGTATGGTTACACTTTGGCTTTATGGCATTGCTACCTCGACTACTTGTTATGTCTCTCAACTGTGTCATTGTTAATTTTTTTTTGCCGCTTTCAATAATTCTCTAGTTATATGACGGCGTGTTCTGGTTAAGTTACCAGTACTACTGGTCCATTTATTCAGACACTAGCCAGTCAGTTGAAATGCCAACCCCGCAACCATGACTAACATGAGCATCAAGAATTACTACCATTTTTTAAGGTTTTGGCATGACCCAACCGGGGATCGGACTTGCAACCTCCCACACCCAAGTCCAAATAGCACCAAAGGCAGACGTTCTACGAAAAACACCGCCGAGTTCGTCCACTGTGTTTTAGGCACACTGGTTAAAAATGTTCATTTACTAAACTCTGTTACTACCTTCAATTATGACAAGATTTTATGGATTCATATAGATTAAAGTTTAAACATAATTAACATATAATAATTATTATTTAAGTACATGTATACTACACAGTCAATGAAATCAAGAATTTTGCAAGCTGGAATGTACATGCTGGTTTTTAGTAAGATGTAAACAAGTATTTTCTTTCTATGTGTGCAACTAAACTTGTTCTTTCAGATTGAAATTGCAGGGGTTCGGGGGCGCAGCCCCTGATGATGATAGAAAGTTAGATGCGGTTGGCAACATAAAATAACCTATTTTAACTTTTATTCAAAAGGGCTGATGTTGACCAATGTACAGTGGCAAATTATCTTCATTCTGTATAGGTTTATTTTATAATTTAGATGTTAAATCCATGGCAAAGATCTATAGATGCAAGTCACCTGAATTAAAAAAAAAATTGCGAGCTGGAATGTGTGTAAGTTTCTAAGAAGATCTAAACAATTTGTATTATGCGTGCAGCTTAACTTTGGTTTTTAGATTGAAATTGCAGCGGTTTGGGGGCACAGCCCCTGATCAGATTTTAAATTCATCTGGCAATATGAAATAAACTAATCTAACATTCATTCAAAAGGGCAGATAATGACCCATGTGTGGCAAATTATCTTCATTCTGTATGGGTTTATTCAGATGTTAAATATATGGCAAAGATGATCTATAGATGCAAGTCTCCTGAAAAATCATGTCTTTTTGAGAGCTGGAATGTGCATGTAAGTTTGTGAGAAAATTTAAACAATTGTTATTATTTGTGCAACTAGACTTGGTTTTTCAAATTGAAATTGCAGGGGTTTTGGGACACAGCCCCCGATCAGATTTTAAATTTGTCTGGCAATATGAAATAAACTATTCTAACATTCATTCAAAAGGGCAGATGTTGACCCATGTGTGGCAAATTATCTTCATTCTGTACAGGTTTATTCAGATACATGTTAAATCGGCAAAGATCTATAGATGCAAGTCCCCTGAAATCATGATTTTTTGCGAGCTGGAATGTCTATGATGTAAATTTTTAAGAAGATCTAAACAATTTTTATTATGTGTGCAAATTGACTTGGTATTTAAAGATTGAAATTGCAGGGGTTTGGTGGATCAGCCCCTGATCAGAATTAAGATGCGTCTGGCAATATGAAATAAACTTCAAAATGGCTGATGCCTGATGGTGATCAATGTGTGGCAAATTATCTTCAATCTGTACAGGTGTCTCGTCAGATCTATGTTAGTTTAAAGTTCTGTTATACATACATGTATAATGTTGCTTTGATTTAAATCTTTTACAGTTAAAGTACAAATGTTCCAGTAACAACAATTTTGTAAATATTTGAAATGGTTGATGGTGGATTTTTCAAGGACATGTCAAGGAGATCAGGGTTGTTATTAGGTTGATTAGGTAAGAGCATTCTGACCTGTTTTGTTTGTGCATAGTGTCATTGTAAAGCATCTTTTTGACTGCCTGTTTGATAAATAGTGTATATAGGTGTGAATAAATGAATGATGGTTCCTTTGTTGTATAATCAAATTCATCATACTAAACAGAGCAGTCAGCAGTCTAAATCAACATTTTCTGCACACTGACAGGATATTTGTTAAAATATTCAGATGAACAATGCAGAATCAAATGAGACAGCTAATTATTAGCTGTCTACACTGAATCTGCATGGTTTGAAGATACCTAGAAATTGCCTTTGGCACAGAAAGAGTTAAATGAAAAGAATGTTATGCTATAGTTTTCACTTGTTTGTAAACTTGTGTGTTTGTTTTTGAATTTTAAATAACTTTAGTAATTACATATATATTGTACATGGGTCTCTGAACTGATCATTAACCCTTTCCCACCTAAATACGCATTTTGATGTGTCCGGCACAGATAACTTTTAAAAACATCGTGACAAAAGGAGAACTTGCTCAAAACAAACAGTTTCTCCTTTTGCCACGATGTTTTGAACCTTTTTCAGTAATTGAGTCACTAATTGTACCTACGATTATAGAGATGTTCCTTAATTTTTAGTAGACATTTTCAAAGTCATCTATTGCAGATTTGTCAAATGTGGGAAAGCTTCAAAGTGTTTAACCCTTTCCCTCATATAGACGCTTTCTGACGCCTCTGCAGCAGACGGCTTTTTGAAAACATAGTGACAAAAGAAGAAATTTCACAAAACGTGCAATTTCTCCTTTTGCCACAATGTTTTCCACTTTTTGTCTTAGGTTATCCATTCAATTATGGAGATTTTCTATGTTTTGACAAAACATGTTGAAAGTCGTCTGCTGCAGCATTGTTGTATGAGGGAAAGGGTTAATTGATGATGTCTGTTAAAATTATTTTAAACTAGATTGGCATGAAATTATAACCTACAATTGTGAACAGATTTTATTGATTCAAATAGGTGAAATGTACTGTGCATGTCCACTCAAAAGATTTGCATTCTTGAACATGGTTATTTTTACTAACAGGCATAAAAAACATTGTTTATGATATGTTGCCACAAAGTGTATTCAGTTTGACCTAGTCACCTATTGTTCTTTGTTACAAAGTTGTTTTTTTTTGTCTCTGCACAGTATAATTGAATTAATGATTAAGCAGGAGTTCAGGGGTGTAGCCCCAAATGAGAATTGAATATCAGTTTAAATTAAAAATATTAACCTAAATCTCACATAAAACAAATATGCAACAGACCATTTTGAAAACATCTAAGCAAAACATATTTTGTAAAAAAATAAAAAAATCTCTATAATTGAATGGACAACCTATGACTAAAAGTGGAAAACATAGTGGAAAAAAGAGAAATTGCTCGTTTTGAGCAATTTCTTCTTTTATCACTATGTTTTCAAAAATCCGTCTGCTGCAGAGGCATCAGAAAGCATCCATATGAGGAAAAGGGTCTAAAGCTTCTTCTGAACTTTCTTTCCAGGGTCTTGTTGGTTTGCATCATGTGATGTAATGAGTGACATTCCTCATCTGTATTTTCTTTATTCCTTTCCCACAGACAACATTAAAAAAAGCTAGGCCAAAATATTGAAAATCTCTTCGGATAAAAGCTAAACTATGGAATACAGTTTTTAACAATTTTGCAAAAGGATAAAATATTCACTATGAGTGTTATCTCTCTTTGCCACAGTGATTTCAAAAGTCATCTACAAGTGGGAAAGTGTTAAACAATGTCTCCTTCTAAACCAGTTTGTCCATTGCAATCCACCTTCATAAGAATGTTCCTTAATTCTTATCCTCTTTGCAATGGAAATGCATTTTTTTTAAAAAATAGTGGCCTTATTTGAAAATAATTTGGCCCAAATGTTCCTTCGGTTATTCTCTTCAAAATTGATTAAATTATTTCAATCCTTGAAAAGCATGGCTTATTCTACTTGTAATTGAATTTGAAATACTTCTTATACTCATGTTTTACATAGCAAATAGGTGAGACCATATAAGGGACATGGTTGCATCAGTCTAAACAGTTATAAGAATATTATAGTGTGGTAAGATAACAATTCAATGTTTAGAAAAACATCATTTGTAAGGTTTTTCAAATTACAATTAAACTATCACAAGCTCTGATTTATTAGGAATTCCCTTTTTTGGTAAAGAACATGAGGCATTTACCACTTGTGACTTTCTTTGAGGACAATCTTGATCGTAAATTAAATGTGTTTAGCTACATTTTGAGACCTTATAGTTTTAACTGGTAAAACACCTGGTCTAGCCAGGAGTTCTGAGTTCAAATCTCAGTGGGGACAAAATGACACTGTAGCTAAATACATACAATTTAATCAATATCAGCACAGATTTTGTGATAATACTCAATCCATCATGCAATATCCACCAGCAACCCTAAAAATATTCAAATCATATTGATTGGTTGAAAAATATTATCTGCATGTGGCATGAGAAAAGAAGGAAGTTGCTGGTATCATTTCAAAGTTATAAGACTGTTGCATTAATTTTCCTTATGAGACCATCCATACGATTATTCAAGTCATATTTATTAATTAAAAAACAATGTTGCCAGGCATCATCAGAGTTTGCGGTCTTGTTTTAAGATAATTTGGCTTAAAAAAACCATTATGATGCCAGGTGGTATCAAAAAGGGAGTAAGATAACAATTTTCCTCTTAAACTGCTTGTCTTATGTCAAGATAGCCGAGCCCCGGTAGCTCAGTCGGTAGCGACGCGGGCTGTCAATCCAGGGGTTGTGAGTTTGAATCCCGGCTCGGCCAACTTTCTTTCCGACGATTGACAAAAGTCAATGCGACATGCGTCATTCGTCTTCCACCAATGGGCTAAGTCTATGTGGAAAAGCAGCCAGTTGCTTGGGAAGATTGTTGTGTGGAGTACTGGTGTGAGAAAACCAGGAAATGCATGAGTAGGTGAACTGGCCGCCGTGATATAACTGAGAAATTGTTAAAAACAGCGTTAAACCCCAATCAATCAATCAATCAATCAATATGTCAAGATAGTTTGGCAAAAAACGTTCTTTAATTAACCTTACCCTCTACATAAATTGTTCAAGGGATATTGATTAGTTCAAAGCAATGCTGAAATGTGGCACCAGAAAAACGGTAAAATTAAAAAATCTAAACGTTTTTCCTCTGCAACTGCTTGTCTGATTTCAAGTTCAGTTGGCAGAAATGTTTTTTTTTTATTCAAAATGTTGATGCGTTTATCTAGACATAAACATATTTTATATGTTAATTTATGCATTTATTATGGCTATCAGGATATTCCCTCAAACTTCATGGTCATAATATGATCTATACTCTTTAAAGCTCTTAGAAAAATGTTCAATATTCACTGGTAAAAGTAGTCTTTGACATTTATATAAGTAAGTTGACTCAGCCTGAACTGGAACTCTCTACCCCTGGATTGACAACTATAACCATTATCAATTGAGCAATTAGTCAAAGCGTTAGTGCACAACAGCTTAGTAGGGGATTAAATCTGTTGAGACTGAATGCACTTCCCGAAACTTTCAGAGGCTTTGTCTTAATTCATATTATAACATGACCTATTACTAGGAAAATGACGTCACGTCAGCGTTTTGACGTCATACGTTAGTCACTTTGGCGCCAAAACGCGTAAATTTCATCTAGAAATATTGTAATCGTTTAATACATTTTTATAGAAATACGCCTCATAAGTCACTTTATGTGATAGATATAATATCTCATGAGTGTTATTTATTATCACTTTTAATAAACTAAGCTGAATATGATCTCGGAATAATTATTTGTGGCATTGTTATACGGTTTACTGACGAAATTAAAATAGCTTTGGAAAACCCGATTTTCTTTGTGTGTTTCGTCATGTGATAAAAAGAATCTGACATTCGATGTCATTTCATGAATAGTTTTTATTAAACTCGTCCAAGATATGTGTTATTAAGCTCGCCACAGGCTCGCTTCATAACAAAAAATCTTGAACTCGTTTAATACAACTTTATATGAACTGACAACTCATGTCAGATCCTATATTTATTGCATAAAATCTATGTTTTACGCCCGCTTAAGGGATACAGAAACATTGCAAAAACCGGGCGTATTCCAGACTGTATTCATAACTGACATAAACATCAATGGCTGGGTGAATAGCGAGTTGTGTTAGTTGGTTCCAGACTGTATTCATAACTGACATAAACATCAATGGCTGGATGAATAGCGAGTTGTGTTAGTTGGTTCCAGACTGTATTCATAACTGACATAAACATCAATGGCTGGATGAATAGCGAGTTGTGTTAGTTGGTTCCAGACTGTATTAATAACTGACATAAACATCAATGGCTGGGTGAATAGCGAGTTCTGTTAGTTAGTTCCAGACTGTATTCATGACTGACATAAACATTAATGGCTTGGTGAATAGCGAGTTGTGTTAGTTGGTTCCAGACTGTATTCATAACTGACATAAACATCAATGGCTGGATGAATAGCGAGTTGTGTTAGTTGGTTCCAGACTGTATTCATAACTGACATAAACATCAATGGCTGGATGTAGAGCGAGTTGTGTTAGTTGGTTCCAGACTGTATTCATAACTGACATAAACATCAATGGCTGGGTGAATAGCGAGTTTTGTTAGTTGGTGCCAGACTGTATTCATAACTGACATAAACATCAATGGCTGGGTGAATAGCGAGTTGTGTTAGTTAGTTCCAGACTGTATTCATAACTGACATAAACATAAGCATAACTCTAGATAAGAAGAGTATGTACCCCAAATCCTTAATTGACTCTTAAACCCTTTGTTATGGGTACTCAAACGAATCTTCTCAGTACAGTGAGACGATTCTTTTGAATACCTACAATATAGTGTTTAGTGGAGTCATAAGAGAGATATGGATTGGCAAAGAACAGTTCACTCCTCCTTATCTAGTCCTCTGCATAAGCCAGGTAAAACGACCTGCTACCATCCTGGTGAATGGTCATACAACGAACTGCACATTTGATGCTTCTGTACTATTCAAATCTATATATAGATGAAGTGTGTGACTAAACCCACCTAAGGTCCTTTTTCACCTGTGTAGACCCGGATGAAGGAGCACATCCGAAATATCTTATCTTAAGCTGCTACATACAGCTATATATCAAGCATTTGGGGTTTGTATATTATCTATAACAGCAAATGCAATCATGAAGAAAGTTTGGGACTATTACTGAAATATTTCAAACCATTTTATAAATACCGGATAACATTATTAAAGTAATGACAACTGTTCAGTATTTATTAAGATTAGTGATGTACATTACAAGGTGTTATATTTTAATTTAAATGAATAATGTACAATATACAACACTGTTCAAAGATTTATACGTTTGTTTCTATTGTTTTTGTTTTGAACATCCGTCCTGGTCTCTGGATAGGTTGGTCACACGCTGAAAATATAAAACGACACGTGATCCTACAGTATGCGACTACTGAATACGTTTCTTCAATGTAACAGAACTAATATGTGAATTTAATCAGGTTAAAATCTTAAGTCAGATCGTAGATATGTGACACTAAACTAAAGATTTACCGCTTCAAAGTATCAAATAATATCAAGATAGTATCTATCTTCTAAGTATACACATTTGCTGAAAACTTGGAACACATCACATATTTAGTAGTCAGTATGATACGCTTCACGAGACAATTAACGTTATGGACTCTGCGTAATGCATATATCAAGATCAGCCTGCGCAATCCGCGCAGGCTAATCCGGGCAGACACATTCCGTCTCAGGGGGATAGAGGTATAAAGTAATGATTCCTGAAACAGAACATCCACAGGAGGTGAAACTTGTCTGTCCGGGTTAGACTGCGCGGCATGCTAAGGCTGATCCGGGTCGATACTTTACGCAGATATCACAATGTTGGTTTTCTCATGGAACGGCTCATATAACTATGCCGACCTTGATACCTTCTATTAATACTTTTCCTTAAACTTCTTTTTAAAAATGTTCACCACGAGGCATTCATGTATACATATACAAGTCTTACTTATCTTAGTGGTCATCTCGGTTAACCCTTCCCACTTACAGACGCTTTATGACACGTAGTAGACAGCGTGTTGAAAACATTGTGACAAAAGATAAAATGAGCAATTTCTCTTTGTACAGTGTTTTCAACTCTTTTCAGTAATTACTCTTTAATTCTATTCATTTTTAGAGGTTTTTCATGTTTTGCCAAAATGTATTCAAACTTGTCTTCTGCAGAATGTTTGTATACGACAAATTGTTGAGCAGCCACATGAATTTTAACCAAAACATCTTGATTTGACTTGTATTAAGCAACGGCCTTTGTTCAGCAATCCTATTTTAACTCTCCTAGGTTTGGTGACTACCTAAGACAAGTTTTACTATTAAGTATGATAAATTAAAATTAACCAAAGTAAGAGACAACGGAACTACACTCCTTTTGAATCATTTCTAGTAACAAATTAAGGTTTTATTCTTTCTTTCCTATATCAATTCAGTCACCAATGTATGAATTCTTTCATTCCTATATTAATTCAGTCACCAATGTATTTATTTTTTCATTCCTATATCAATTTAGTCACCAATGTATTTATTCTTTCTTTCCTATATCAATTCAGTCACCAATGTATTTATTATATCGTTCCTATATCAATTCAGTCACCAATGTATTTATTCTTTCATTCCTATATCAATACAGTCATCAATGTATTTATTCTTTCATTCCTATATCAATTTAGTCACCAATGTATTTACTCTTTCATTTCTATATCAATTCAATCACCAATGTATTTATTCTTTCTTTCCTATATCAATTCAGTCACCAATGTATTTATTATATCGTTCCTATATTAATTCAGTCACCAATGTATTTATTTTTTCATTCTTATATAAATTTAGTCACCAATGTATTTATTCTTTCTTTCCTATATCAATTCAGTCACCAATGTATTTATTATATCGTTCCTATATCAATTCAGTCACCAATGTATTTATTCTTGCATTCCTAATTCTATTCAGTCACCAATGTATTTATTCTTTCATTCCTATATCAATTTAGTCACCTATGTATTTATTCTTTCATTCCTATATCAATTCAGTCACCAATGTATTTATTCTTTCTTTCCTATATCAATTCAGTCACCAATGTATTTATTATATCGTTCCTATATCAATTCAGTCACCAATGTATTTATTCATTCTTTCCTGTATCAATTTAGTCACCAATGTATTTATTCTTTCATTCATATATCAATTCAGTCACCGATGTATTTATTCTTTCTTTCCTATATCAATTCAGTCACCAATGTATTTATTATATCATTCCTATATTAATTCAGTCACCAATGTATTTATTATATCGTTCCTATATAAATTCAGTCACCAATGTATTTATTCATTCTTTCCTATATCAATTTAGTCACCAATGTATTTATTCTTTCTTTAATATATCAATTCGGTCAGCTATGTATTTATTCTTTCATTCCTATATCAATTCAGTCACCAATGTATTTATTCTTTCATTCCTGTATCAATTCAGTCACCAATGTATTTATTATTTCTTTCCTATATTAACTTAGTCACCAATGTATTTATTATATCGTTCCTATATCAATTCTGTCGCCAATGTATTTATTCTTTCTTTCCTATATCAATTCAGTCGCCAATGTATTTATTCTTTCATTGCTATATCAATTTAGTCACCAATGTATTTATTCTTTTATTCCTATATCAATTTAGTCACCATTGTATTTATTCTGTCTTTCCTATATCAATTCAGTCACCAATGTATTTATTCTTTCATTCCTATATCAGTCACCGATGTATTTATTCTTTCATTCCTATATCAATTCAGTCACCAATGTATTTATTCTTTCTTTCCTATATCAGCCACCAATGTATTTATTCTTTCATTCCTATATCAGTCACCAATGTATTTACTGTGTTGTTTATATGCGGGAAATAAATAATCATTATTGAAAACCATGTGAACACACAGATTAGCAACATTGCCAATGGTCCCGATATTAAACATGACAACAAAAACACTTTTAAACTTACGAGTGTTGTGAGGCACCAACACTGTATCGGATAGAGAAATGCCCCAAAGCTGGTGGAGTTTCTGGTTGATCTCGTCCACGTATTTCTGAGAGATGTTTGGTTTACGAGTTCTTACACCGAACATATAGTCATCACACATACCGGGATGCACAGATTGTTTAACACAGCCCCAAGTGATTGCGTAGTTAGTATAGTCCGTACACATGCTGACCAGTGTACCTGACCATAGGTCACCTGAAATAAAAAGTGTCTTAACCCTTTCCCACTTACAACAAATCTGCCGCAGACGACTCTGAAAACCTATATGCAAAAACGTGAAAAATCTCCATTAATCAGAGTTGAATTATTAAAAAGAGTTGAAAACATTGTGGCAAAGGTGAAATTGGTCGTTGTGAGCATTTTTTTTTTTTCACAATGTTTTCAAAAGTCGTCTGCTGCAGATGCGCCAAAATGCGTCTGTATGTGGGAGAGGGTTAATTCGATGACCTCTCATCTTTCTTATCTTTAAACTAGTTTTATTGGGTATTCATGCCGTTTTTCAAAAGTGAAAGTACGCTTAGTCATGTGCCTGGATGACGCACCACTACAAGATAAGCGAATGCTTTCGGAGGGGGAAGGGGTTATTTCATTGAATGATTGTTAAATTCGATGTGTGGGTCATTTCTTGACCGAATAACGGAAATATCTGCCCGAAACAAAGATAATGCAAATGCAGTATGTCAATATGACTTCAAGTCGAGACATCGAGTATTCTGTGAAGATTAAAACAATGTATTTTAAAAGAAGTCGCCTGTAATAATCCTACAGGTGTAATCAGTAAATGTATTTACAATATATCTATCACATGAGCCACTACAAGGAAAAAACAATGTTCTGAAGTATACGACTTATTAAAATCTAAATCGGCCATTAGCGGTAGAACCTCCAAGGGTTAGCTTTCGCATGGCATGGCTCATATCACAACGTCTAGATTACCTCTAGAATTAACCCTTTCCCACCTTTAGACGCATTTTGAAGCATCTGCAGCAGACGAATTTTGAAAACATCATGACAAATGGAGAAATTGGTCAAAACGAAACGAGCAATTTCTCCTTTTGCCAAAATGTTTTCAACTTTTTTCAGTAATTAAACCTACAATTATAGAGATTTTCAATATTTTTGAGAATACATTTTCAAATTGGTCTGCTGCAGATTTGCTGTATGTGGAAAAGGGTTACCTGCTTTTTATATAGGATTGTACGGTATGACAGTTCAATTGATTAAAAAATAAATATTGTAAACTCTAACAGACATCGCGGGATATGGTATACTATTTAACTGCTGAAGCAAAGACCTTCAATGTAAAATTCCATCTCTTGTTTGAAAACTCTTTTTATCCTCATAAACAGGTCGCGGTTTCCATCATTTTTGTGTTCAATCATATCACGGCGACCAGTTCACCTACTCATGTGTTTCTTGACTTTCTTACACCAGTACTCTACACAATGGTGTCTTCCCGACTGTCCCACATTTTGAAAATGCTATTTAATTTTATCCTTAGTGCGGAGTGAAAAAGAGCGATAAAGGAAAGGTGAGAATACAGTCCTGTTAAAGAAATTTAATTTTTTGACTGCGGTTTCTTGTCTGTTTTCAAAGTATTTACACCTTCATTTGTTTGCCCAAACATGCAATCATATATTTATTTAATGTTTTTTCCGACGACAAAATAAGAATTAATCTTTAAATATTAAAACATTTAATTATTTGACTTCGGTATTTTCACCGTAAAATGCTTTTATTTCTAAAAAACTAATCTGTTTTCTGTGCATTTATTGAAATAGAAAATTTTGGGAAAAAGTATCATTTATTGTTATTATATATAATACTGAAAACATGTCTAATGCTTAAGTCAAACTAGATTTTGTGAAGAACAATCTACGGGTTTGACCAACGAATACAGAACTAATGAAGACATTCACCGCCTAGTCAGGCGAGCAGCAGTTTTACCACTTGTACCAGTCAACACAGTTGAAGATGTGTGGTTCGAAGCACTCAATGACATTGTTACTCTAGACCTTCCAGCAGCCGTTGAAACCTTCACAGACTATGTTACTAAAGGCTGGCATAGCATTTTGAGGAAAGCTGTTCAGCATCCTCATCCGAACATATTTTCAATCCTTAGAACAATCCAGGAAGTTGAAGCCCTGTCCTGTATCAAGGTAGTTTCAGTATGCTACAAGAGGTAAAAGACCGACCAAGAGAATGAAATACAAGAAGATCGACAAGCAACTAGCATCCCTAAAAGAACGCATGCGTGAAAGGTCCATTGGTGCCATTGAGTATGCGGACAGAGCTATATATTTTCTAAACTTGTAAAAGTTGTACAGACGACGTCGTAAACAATGTAAATAAAACATGTTAATTCTGAGTATAATATTCAAAAACTTTGAAAAAAGTCAAAAACGAGATCAGCTTGTTCGAAATGATGAGTTTAACTGAATAGGGTACTTGTTTTTTTAATGTTATCCATATATTATATACAATAGACAACTTGTTATTAAACGTACAATTACTAAATTTGAATAAATTTATTATTTTCTAAATAAGTTTGAATTTTTTAATTATTCCTATGTTCTATAAATGAGGACCAAACAGAGTTTATTTTTTGATGAAAAAAAAATAGAATTCGTAACATAAAAGTTACCAAGATATTGGAATTTTAAATGAACCGAACTGTAGTGATATCTTCGCCCCGGGCAGGGATTAGCCGTATTTTTTCCCGATTGTCCTACATCGATTTTTAGCCCAAAAATCAAAATGTGGGACAATCGAGAATAAACCTACACAATATACCTTCCAAGCAACTGGCTGCTTTTTCACATTGACTGGCAGACTATAGGTGGAAGACGATTGACGCTTGGCACAGTGACGTCGGGGTTCTAACTCACAACCCACTGATTCACAGTCATGGTCGCTACCGACTGAGCTACCAGGGATTAGCTATATCTAAATAGATAAATGATTGTTTATACGAATTATGCCTGTTGTGGATTACCCATGTTCAGATATTTGGGTACAATTCCGTAATTTACCCTTTTTAAGAATCATCTTGTGTAAATTAACCCTTTCCCACACAAAGACTCTTTCTGACGCATCTGTAACAGATGACTTTTTTAAACATTGTAGCAAAACGTGAAGTTTTTAGTCTTTTGTAGAGAAATGTCATAGTTTTGGCTGTATGATTTCAATGTCGTCTGCTGCAGATTGGTTGTACATGGGAAAGGGTTAAGAAAAGGCATTAACTATATAAAAAGACCTGATGTATTTACCAATTTGATCCACCACTTTAAAGACTGCTGGTGATATCGTCGAAGTGACTTTTGCTTTCGTAGTTGTGCATGATCCGTCTTTCCTGGTGTGTACAATGTTACATGATTTATTGGAAGCCGCCAGGAGGCGGCTTCCTGTAGGGATGCTTAGAAATTTCGGTCAAGGAAATTTTTTAGACCTGCCAGCGTGACCACATATCATTGAGAACCCTTCTATTGAATTGGTTAATGTAGTCTGGTTCCTTAACGTTACATCCTATGATATATTACGCAGTAATTAGACGAAGAAGCCACGTCACGTATTCACTAAACTTTTCAATTTAGAGTTTTGACTAAATCTAAATCTTAATATTTAGTCCACGTTTTAGATTTAATCCGTATTCACCAACGCGTTTTAAACCGATCTCAATTTGGTCTAGTTTGTATATGTCGTAAGCGGCCGCGCAGCGACTCTGGTTCCCGAATCAAGTTAAGAGCTAAAATTAAAGACAGTACCATTCATCTATAGTCTATTTATAGATTTTCATTTTTATCGTAATTTCACATACATTTTTGATTTGCTTTGCTTTTAATAATCTGACTTTCATGTTCAGTACATATTTGATTCAAAGTTAACTTTTAGTACAATTGTCATCACAAAATGCAGACATGAAAAGAACACAGAAATATTTGTTTCAAGATCAATTTCGTTCTCTTTCGCTGTTGCAGTTTCACATTTCATGAATATCGCGGTAAACACGATATCGGTGTATTTTGCCTAGCCGACAACATGTTTTATCACGGATGCGATGTGAACATCCAGACAACTTAAATGAAATGAAATCTTCTTATTAACTGAACTGTATTTAACTTAATATCACTATAAATGTAGACAACGTTTCAACTCTTATATCAACTGGTAAATTTTAAGTTTGACAAAATCAATTTCGTTCTTTTTCGCTGTTGCAGTTTCACATTTCTTGAATATCGCGGTAAACACGATATCGGTGTTTTTTTGCCTAGCCGACAGCATGTTTTATCACGAATGCGATATGAACATCCAGAAAACTTAATTGAAATGAAATCTTCTGGTTCTTACAAACAAGATGTGATTGGATTAACTGAACTGTATTTAACTTATCACTGTTAATGTAGACAGCATTTCAATTCTTATATCAACTGGTAAATTTACAATTTCGAGAAATAAATTCAAGTTAAGTTTCATGCACTGGTTAAACATTTTCCAAAAAAATGAAATTAGTTCCTATGTTAAGCCTTTCCCCTGTACAACAGATATGTAGCACATTTAGTTAAAATTTGAACATCTTGCTAAATGAAGGTATAATTTATGGACATAAAGTAGAAAACATTGTAGCAAAAGGATAAATTTCCCGTGATAAATTTCTCTTTTTGTCACAATGTTTTCAAAAGTCGCTGCAGCTCTTGTCAGTCTTTCGGATTACGTGTACATTGAAATACGTTTCCTTGATTTTCTGAATGCTAAACACGAAACGAGTTTCGTTAACTCGAGATTGTTCGTTTGTAATCCGACAGCTTTGATTTTCAATTGCTCAATTTGCAACAATAATTTCAACTCTTTTCAATTTTCTTACTATCATTTATAGAGATTTTCTATGTTATGTTCTTGATGATGTTTTTGGTACTAATTTAAATTTATCATAACATCTTGTCCATTTATCTTTAGTATTATATGTCACTTTGCATGACCAGTTTAACTCTTAATTATCTCATTCACTTAAAACACAGACCCTGCCAGGTTAAATATCCTACATAAAACTTATATCTTCAATAACCGATATCAGCATTACTGACTACAGATTAAATTGTTCTAATGTTTCTGGATTTAAATGATCTTTTTTCTTATTTCTTCATGTGAAACGAAATATTGCGGCTTCTCTTTGATGCGTTGCATCAAACACCCGTCTTGTTAGGTCTTTGAATAGTTTTCGTTTAAAATTTGCATAAATATAGTATAGTTAAAGTTTTAAAACTGTTCAAACATTGTCTTGAAATAATATAACCATAATTCTGGGATAAAATTAAAGTAATAATTTCACTTTCCAGTACAATAAATATCTAAATATTGATCGTTTATGCTTTATTTTTACTGACTTGTCAGCCAAATTGTGCACATTTTTATGGCATTCAATTGAACGTTTTTCCACATTTACTGCCTAAATAGTTTTGAACTATTTATTACTTCCTTTGTTGTCACTATTAGCAATGTTTGCAGAAGTTTCAACATTTAAACATTTTGATCTCCATCTTGAGTTCAGCACCGTTAACAATAAAAATAGCATCTAATAACGAATAGGGCATTTAACGAATTATTATGTTAAGTAATTTATCTTAGACAAGTGAGTGGCTATTTTAGACAAAAAGCAATTGCGAAAGAATTCTAAGCCTTATTTGTTTTTGTGGCGATTGGTTTGACAATCGCCACAATGCTAACAGAAACAACAACAACGAAAAATATTTACATAGTCGGTTTTGAACAATCGGTTGATATTTTTTTTCCTTACTGCAAACTAATTTACTCACATCCGTTATAGTTCCATCATTGATGCAAAGAAGTGATTAATCATAATTATGTCAGTGCTACTTTGGTACCGGGTTGTTACTAATATTTGAGTTTTATCGAGATATATTCTACATAGAGTTAAAATATATGTTAATATTATCTTCGTCATGATTGGGCAGATAATAAATATCATTGCGCGTTATATCTGCCTTGCAAATAACTGATGATACTCAAATCTGGAAATTCCAAAAGGTTCTATAAATAGCTCGCGAGAACTACAAGAAACAACAACAACAACAACTGGTTATCTCAATATTATAAACGCTTTATTGTGTAGTTGTTTAAATATATGAAAGCGTCTAAATGATAAGACTGGTTTACAAAGGTTTAAAGGACACACGATGTCAGTGTGTACACACGTTATGTATACACGTCTGCACGTTCTAGAGTCAATTAGTAATCAATGCTGAAAGTGTAGCCTAATTTAGTTTGGAGATCGAGCCTTATAATATATGCCTATATTTTTTATAAATTGAACAGTTTGGCAAATAGTGAAATTGTGCTTTTTGAGCATGTTTTGTGTTTGTTTTTGCACTCACATTATTCGAAGCAGTTTAACAACCTCAGAGACATATAAATACACTGTGTGTATATGCCTCTGACAACCCTCAATCATGCAATGTGAAGGGATTAAATTGAACAGACCTGTTTAATATCGGACATCATTGAAACAAACACCAAACTAATGGATACTGTTTTCTCTCCTTTCTTGATAATTTAGTCATTTCTAAAGTGTAAAAAATATTTTGTCTTAATATGGCCTAGCGACCTGGTGATGAACATGTGATTACCCGAACAATTTAGATTACAAATAGCCTTTCTAATGAGCTAAAACGGTAGTCTATCGAATAGCAACTAGATTTTTCATAACTTTGGAATGGCCTAATTTTGAACACATCATGACCAATTTCAGAACGTAACTAAAAAATCACCAAGACAACATTCTGTCAAACTAACATTATTCTACTGTCAAAAGATGCAGGGTTAATACATTCTCAAATTTACCCGCACCAAAGTCATCGCAAGCCCTACACCGATATACTGCTTGTTTCCATACAATCGCCACTACAGTGCCATTGGCGCTTTGATTTTATAACAGTGTCACAAAACTGAAACATATAAAAATGTTTCCTTTTGGAATTCATACCAAGGTAAAAGGTCAACTTCGATGATTTGTAGACCCCTGGCCTGTCCTAGGTATTCTAAAAATTAACACAGTAGCAACATTACAAATACTATAAGTATTTTTATTGAGACTTACACATGCTTTCATTGGCTGATCATATGTAATGCATGACCTAAACATTATATGAATTGCTGACAGATTCATTTCAAATTAACTATCGTACCTCCATTTTTCTTCAACGGTAAAACCATGTGGATCCGGACTGAATGTGTATGTCCAATCTTTAAATGCGTTTCCACCTTTCCGTGCAAGGCTGTTCTATGGCGTAAAGGTACCATTTTCCCATGGACTGAAACAAGTAGTATACGGAATAGGGACAAAACATACAGCTACCTGATTCCTGGAATGATTTTTCATTAACTCGGAAGATTTTTCAAAATCGTCAACAAAAATGTCCGAAGGCCCATAATCTCACGTCGGCGGTCTTATGGGACACCGTTAGTAATTACCGAAAGTTTTTAGGGCAGTATGAGAACATCGTTTATTCATTTCTGAAAGTTTTTGGGCAGTATGAGAACATCGTTTAATCATTTGTGAAACTTTTTAGGGCAGTATGAGAACATCGTTTAATCATTTGTGAAAGTTTTTAGGGCAGTATGAGAACATTGTTTAATCATTTCTGAAAGTTTTTGGAGCAGTATGAGAACATCGTTTATTCATTTCTTAAAGTCTTTAGGGCAGTATGAGAACATCGTTTAATTATTTCTGAAAGTGTTTAGGGCAGTATGAGAACATCGTTTAATTATTTCTGAAAGTGTTTAGGGCAGTATGAGAACATCGTTTAATTATTTCTGAAAGTGTTTAGGGCAGTATGAGAACATCGTTTAATTATTTCTGAAAGTGTTTAGGGCAGTATGAGAACATCGTTTAATCATTTCTTAAAGTTTTTGGTTCAGTATGAGAACATCGTTTATTCATTTCTGAAAGTTTTATGGCAGTATGAGAACATCGTTTATTCATTTCTGAAAGTTTTTTGGCAATATGAGATCATCGTTTATTCATTTCTAAAAGATGTTGGTGCAGTATGAGAACATTGTTTATTTATTTCTGAAAGATTTTGGTGCAGTATGAGAACATCGTTTATTCATTTCTGAATGATTTTAATGCAGTATGAGAACATCGTGTTTTGATTTATTTACATAGATTTTTCATCTTTTGACAAGATGTTTTCAAAATTATAGGTTAATGTAAGATTTGTTTGAGCACATTTTTTTTTTTTTTAAATTTCTTTCATCAATATTCTACGGATTGATATAATATAGAATACAAGAGAAAGTTGATGCAAGGCATCAATGTCGCCGGAAAAGACTGCATTGATTTATTTTCTGTATTCTTGACTTTCCTTAGTCTATTAAAACATTTGCTTATACATTTTATATTCATACCTATGCATTAGGGTATCTATAAAAAATTAACGAAATGTGTACACATTTATCTTGGCTTAAATTTAATTTTGCTATTGTTACTTATTTAAATAATAGTATTCATTCATATAATTTCAATGTTTGTCAATCTTATTCGAATCACAAGGTAAATATCCTGGTATTGCTTTAAAGGGAGGTAATTTGAAGAAAACAAAAGTCTTCAAAAGGAGAAATATATCAGCATTACCGTCTACAGTTTAAATTGTTCTATTGTTTGTGGATTTAAAAATGTTCTTTTTTACTTATTTCTACATGTACAACGAAATATTGCGGCTTCTCTTTGACGCTTTCCGTCAAACATTCGTCTTGTACTTGTCTAAAATAAAATAATATCACTCGCTTTTTCATATCGAAATGCGCATGCGCGAAAATCGATGTTAAAGGTCACGAAACTACACAACAGAATAGGGTCTATATTTAGCTTAGAAACAGTTCCTACTTTAGATATTCATGGATTAACATTATTAAATGAATTCTACACAAATCAAGACATCTCTTTGAACATGAAAACAACATTTAGTAAGTTAAAATTGCTATTAAAAGGAGAATCCGAAATTGACCTCAATGATGACACATAAGAGTCTGCATTAGGGGGTGTT